>JABFEA020000119.1:10038076-10049443 GCA_019775915.2 Cyphomyrus plagiostoma | reverse complement strand
GTATCGCATTTGGGAGAAAATTACTTTTAAAACAGCTGTCCACTGTAGTGACCGCTATGCGCCAGAGGGTTAAATCTATATAACTGTGAAAGGCATAAATTCTCTTACTGTAAGTGATGTTCTCAGCTAACAGGTCAGCTATGAATGCATTATTCCATTTACTAACATATATTTTACAAGGACAGCTGACCTGTAATCACAGCTGCGGCTCTTACATAATACTGGATAGTACCTCCCATCCCATTGCCGGTTAAAGAAAGTATTATCTTATATTACTGGAAAGCGAGCTTGATGGGCCGAATGGCCTCCTCTCGTTTGTATAGTTCTTATAAAGTGACAAATACAAATAGGAATGAAAGAAAGGTAGTAAGGCCTATTATTAAATTACATGTTTATTATGAGTGTACTAAAGAACAATAGAATAAACCTGTTTTACCTACAGTATACTGGGTTCAATGCAATCTTTTATTTCAGATTATATTTCACTGTTCTTCTACACAGATCAAATCAAGTGTTAGGCTTGAGAAACGTCTGATACTAGGTCATTTGTTCTGCCAAAATATCCCTCAGCTACACAACATCTTGAACTAGTCTGCACGAAAGGACTTTCTTCATGCTTTAGAAGCATGTTGCGTTGAGACCACCAAAGATGTGTATAAAAAGTTCTCAGATCAATAGTGTTCCACCGGTAAGGGTGGGGGGTGAAACATACCCTCATTTGTAACATTTTCTTTCCTCTATGAGCCATGTTCTGTTAATATACAACAGTGACAATGGTAGCATATTATAAAATACATACCACACTATTTCGGCAAAGTGAAGATCACTCTGTCAAAGCTTTCCATGAGCAGAGCTTTTTGGGCAGTAGGACATTGAGGCATATCCAATAGTTGCAAAGGTGAATGACCTCTGGTTTGACTCTTCTTCTGTAATGAAATCGCAGGACTGTGATAGGACCAGGGCTTGTTACTGTGAAGCATTGCGGTGCAAAAATGAGATATCATCTGTATTGTTTGCACTGAGGAGATTGAAGGGGGTCATGGCTACAGTGCCTTGAATTACCAGCTGTAGTTTCTTTGAAAGTACTTTGCAAATAAAAGCCTGCCATCAACACATATAATCTCTTGGCTGAGCCCATTGAAAGCTGGGTCTCAGGGGTTAATTCACCCATCGCTCTGAGTTTGAATCAAACCTAAACTCACATTGAGATGAAAGCCATGCAGACTCTTGCTAGGTTACCCCAGCAAGACCTACTGAGATCAGCCGACTGGGCCGGATTATTGCATGTTCGTCTGTTGGACCTCCATCAGGACAGGGAAACTGAAAAGAAAAACAATAATTAGAGATAATTGCTTGTGTCCAAACATAAGCATTAAAGCCCCCATCCCTTTGGTAGTATGTGAGGTGGAATGAAAGAGACACCCCCTGTTTTGACAGCTGGGCAGGCAAACATAATTCGTGACAGCTGAACTGAAACGTCTTTAAACACAATACGAAGAGAGAGGGGGCTCTGCTGCAGCATGGGGGTTGGGGGGTTTAGGGAGACAGTGGTGTCAGTGGAGGCACTGGGGCTTTGGCAAAAAAGTGAAGGAAACGTACCATTAATATGCTAACATGGGAAAACATGCAGACGGAAGTAGCATTCATTGGAAAGAGGACATTTCACGAGAAACTGAGACTGAACATGCCAAATTTGACGCATTGGATTAATTTGCAGTGCTGTAGCAGTGACCTTTCACCTCAGGGTCTTGGGTTCAAACGGAACTCAGAACATGGCTGAACCGAAATCATGTTAGGCCCAAAAGAGGGTAAAGGTTGGGCATAAGATTCAGAGTTCTAAGCCAAACTAGGACCACATGTCAGGGTTCACAGTGAAAATAACTTCTGTTTTTCTGCCTGCATTCAACTTATGATAGCTTTCTAATTCAACCAGGCTACTGTCGTTAATTTAACAATAAATAACCACAATCCTAGAAAAACTTTGAGCTGGCAACATAGACATTTCTCTAACGAAAATACCTAAAGACTAATATGAGATTTAGTTCCAAAGTGGTGTTGTTCAACAAGACCCATTTAACTGTTCTCCTTGAATACAGTGTTTACAGAGAATAAAGTTAATGTTGTGTTACAAATTAAAATATAATAATGAAATTATTATTCAAAACTTGCATTTTTTGAAGCTAAGATATTTTCCGGCTGCGGATGTTTATATTAATTTTGAATTGTAACCTTTGGAAGTGCTACATGGCATGTAATTTTGTTCCATTCCCCCTTCTTGAATCAATTGGCAGATTGACGAGTTTAAACGATTATTTTGGTTTATTTTACGTAATATTAGATTCAAATTCCACGGTAAGGGAGTCACAGCATGAGTAATTTTTAAATGTTTTCCACTGATGGTGACTAGAACATATGGGTTCTTTACACACACACATTTACAGTATTTGTTAAGTTACTTCACAAGTTTGATAATTATGTGTAGAAGATCGCTGTCCATTCAGACAAGAGGTGAATTTTTGCAGAAAGGTTTAAAACCATTATAGAGATAGAATGAAGGAACTATGATGGGAAAGTTTATAGGGACCATATTCCCAAATTCATGATTAGTATCTGAATAAACCTGTTTACCTACACTTATAAGGTTTTTCACCAAAAGAAATCATTTGTGATTTATAAGCAGAGTACTGAGTTCATATACACGTTTCCGTCCGTCTTTAACGGAACAAAAAAGTTTCATTTAATAAAGTTGAATAACCGGACTCAGCCTCAAAAGTCCCCTAAGAGACTTTCAGTCAATCATACGTCTGAAAACACGTGCCATACCGCCCCTAAACTTACTTCTACCTTATGTTTTCCAGTAATTATTTTTCAAGACACGTAATTAATTCCTAAATGTCACTGATCTTCTCAAGTGACCATTAGGAAGTCGTTTGCTTACGTAAAAATAGATGTGAGTTTATAACTAAAACATTCATTTTTTTTCTCTTGAGAAGAATGGCAGAAACACCTGTTGTCCATTTTAACCAAAAAATAAAATTCCCCAAAATGAAACTTTTGAATATGTTTCATCAGCTAATGCACTAATGATTCCGACTGGGATAAGAACATGACACACAGCCCAAATGGATTTATCAGGCATTGCGTTACCCACAAACTTCTGATCAAGCGCTTAGCAAGAGCAAAAAAAAAAAAAAAAAAAAAAAAAAAAAAAAACCCCAACTGGGTTTTCGTGGATATGAACCGGAACTTAAATTAAAAAGAATGAGTAGGGCGGTTTGCCGCTTCTTATCCATTTGTGCTGTAAATCTATTTGTCGGGCCCTAAGGATGTAATTTCGGATAATGAGAATTAATATACCTACGTTTCGAAAGTAAATTGTCATTTTTAAGGTAAGTGAAAGAGTAGGTGATTGTTAGACTATATGAACAATATTTCGTAATCTACATGTAATTTCATACTTGGAAGGATCTCTTGAATACTTACTTAAAAAACAATCTTCCCCGGAAGAATATTAAGAATTACTAAGAGGCCCATATCATCGGTATTTAAACCACATATTAATTACTGATTAATCAGAAAATTGTTTTTAATTTAGGATACATTGTTGATATATCCGTTTAAATGTAGCTGTTTTCGAAATAATTTTTCATTTTTCAATTTTACACGACTGCACTTGTTTTTTTTTTAAAGATATCCATAAAATAAAGCTATTTCTGTAAGTCACACCAAGGGGTACATCCGGGCACCGATGGCACCGCCTTTTCCTTGTTTTAGTAGTTTGTCGGACGTTAGCCCAGTAGATTTCCGCAATACGGGACTATCGCCATGTCATTCATGTCTGTTTGTTACACCCTCGCAAAATCCGGCCTCGCCCACTTACAATGTCCCTTACCTCAGGATAACCTGTGTCTACTCACCTGTTTGGATGTTTAAATCCCTGTGCCTCTTTGTACAATTTGTAAACGTAGTTCTTTTTCGAATGCTTTTGTTCCACCTTACGATTGTTTTATGTATGGTTCGTTTATTTTCCATGCAGACTATACAACTTGAGATTCTTAATTTTCACTTATTAGGCCTACTTTACGCGTGACTAACAACGTACATTTGTCTTTTGGATATAAATTCCGTATAACTATTTACTCGACTGCAAGTTGCTTTGGACAAAAGTGTCAGGTGAATGTAGTTATGATAATTAACCTGGAAAGGGATTTGGTTAACAATCAAGAATTGGGAGTGCCTAGACTCTACTTCCATGATTCATATCTTCTGTCCAGATGTAGTTACAAAGGTATTTAGCTATTTATTCACCAAACTTGGGTTTATACCCCATTTAACGTTGTATGTTTATGGAAGTTGTTAATACAGTGGTACCTCGGTTCACGAACTCACTAGAACTCGAATTTCTTGAAAGTCGAACAAACCAGTTTGACCTAGAACTCGATCTGAATATCAGAAGTCGAACCGTGAACACTGACCTAATATAAATTGTACGCGCCAGGAAATGAGTCATACTACAATGCCATTCTTACCTGAATGCCTTTTTCACAGACTGGACGATTAAACAAATAAAGCAGCGCAACATTACAGTAACTAATAATAAATAAATCACTAACTTACGTGTACTATTAGAGCATTTATGTCATTTATTTAAAATTTATTATACCAGGTAAATTAACTGAAAACCAGTTCTCACTGTTTTACATGATATTCGGGAGAAAGCAGGTTACGCATCGGAACTGCCTGGGATATAAACGTCATGTGTGTAATTATAAACTCAGTTTGAGTTTGAGAACTGAGGTACCACTGTATTTTACTTGACAGGTAATATGTGATACTTAGTAATAACTCAGCTACTACTCTGAAGTACAAATAATGAACAAATCATGAAGAAATTTAGTCGCTACTTGATAAGATGTCACGATTCATTGATGATGAACAAACATGAAATCAGTATTTCATTTGTGATATTCTTTATTTATTCCTTCAGTAGTTCCTTTGGTAGTTCATAAAGGTTTTCAGAATTAATAGATATAGTAACAAATATATTAACTGCTTGGGGTGGAAGAGTCATAATGATTCATTAATGATGAACAAACGTGAGCGGTATTTAACTTCATTCCTGACTTGTTCCTTCAGTAGTTTCTTCAATAGTTCACAAAGGCTTACAGGATTAACAGATATAGTAATGCTTGAGATAACACATGCGTTAACGATTCATTACTGGTGAGATCAATATGTAGCAGACTTAGTTTGAGGTTAATTAATACATAAGTCATAGCATAATACTATATTATTTTTGCCCCGTCAAGTAAAGTGTTACCAGGGGAGAAATAACTGCCTCATTTTAGGTGGGTTACTTTGTAAAGGATGTGACAATTAACATCGAATAAACGTTTGGTATTTTAATTGATTTTAATGAAAGCTTGACCTAAATAATTATTCACCCTACACCTCAGCATGTGTTATTGACAAAATCTCCATGCCCTGTAGCTCTGCAGTTGTTTTGAGGTTCTATTCCAAACAAAGGAATGGCATCAACAGGAACTCTTTCCTCCCCTCTACTCGTTTAATGCTATAATCGATAAATCCACTGTGCAGAACAAACATACGTAAACAGTTTGACATCATTTTATTTATTCCTCTAAAGAGAACCAGCCTAGCACATAATCATTGAGCAAGTTCACAGTTTGGAATATGGCCGTTGTGCAAAACATGGCTATATCTAAAGAAAACAGTAAGCGCTCCCCCATCATCCGCTTCCTGGCTCTGTGTACAAATCCTTTTGTGGTTCTGTTCCAACTGTAAGGCAGCATGCAAATGAGCGCTAATGCTAAGCAGATCTGTGAATCATTTCCTGCCCAAGGGTCCAGGGAAGCAAGGCCATATTGATCTGATCGTCTGGGAGTGTATGATGAAGCTCTTTCCAATACTGCGCCACCAGACCATCTCTCACTGGGCGGCGATACTCTTGGCAAAAGCCTTCGTCGCAGACGACAGAGCTGGGGCAAGCAAAAGATAATTTAGGTTTGACGGCTTTCACGTGTTATTCATAAGCAACAAAGTTTGCATGTGCCTCCTGTGTGTTTTCCTCCAAATATGGGATCCATTTTGACCCCCCTCCTGCCCTCCCCTTACACTTTTTTCCTATACAGCTTGGGGTGGGGGGGCTTTGGCACGGATCTCACCCTCTGCGGTGGTGATCTTTGATATTGTGTCAGGAACTTATCTGAAAAACACCAACTTTCAGCAGATGCCCTAAAAATAGACGTGTCTGACTCATGGACAAAAATATAAAAGTCAGCTGCCACAACCACTTTCCATTTTGATAAATTAAAGAAAGACAATTATAGAAAATGGTAGGAAGGCTAGTTTGTGCCTCATGTGATAAGTGTGTGTATGTATGTATGTATATATATATATATATATAGACACACATGTGATGTTTCATTAATCTGAAATATATGCAGACTTTAGCCTAGGCCTATAATTCTCTTTTATATAAATACATTTTTCCATTTGAAATATGTGCACCTATCACTCTGTAGATCACAGTTTACCAGTGTGCTTTTATTACACTATACAAGACAAGAATTTCGAACTACAGCATAATGAAATATATAACACCAGTTGCTTTTTTATTAACCTAGAAATAATTTTGCAAGAAAAAGCTCAGGAACCATATTTCTTTAAGAAAACTGCAATTTATATTTCAGTTCCAACAACCATTTTTCATATCATACTATCGATCTTTGATTTGAACTGCTGTTGAATGTTTTTTAGTTTGTGGGTTTCTGGAAAATATTTTATCGATAGTTCACATACGCCGATTGAACGCTTGTAGTCAGTTTGAGTGTTCTTTTGATTACTGTGGCATACACGTTAGGAATATATTTTCAGCAACGAAAAATTAGGTTATTTAAATGTTTCACGTATTCCGTAATGCTTTCAAAAAAGGGACGCAAGCACTACAAATGTTAAAATAATGAGCTTTGTCGGCCACCCGCATTTTATTGTGTAATAAAATTAATGAATATCACATTGTGCTGTGGTTTAAATATAAAGGGAAAGACCAAGGTTACAGAACAGCGTTAAAATTGTTTTCTAAAAAGGAATTTACACTTGTCAATTCAGCTTCTTAATAATAGCATACATGTAAAAAAAGTGATTTTTAATCAACCTAATTACGGTAGGCCTATTTTTCATAAACAAATGCAGTTAACTAATCATAAATGAATAATAATAATAATAATAATAATAATAATAATGCTGTGTCTCATTGATGAGTAGGCCTATTGATGTTTTGCGCTTTGTGCGACAGGTGATAGAAGAACGTTGGCGTCGATTTTCCGTGCATTTACCGTGAGTTACACCGGAGTCTTATTTAGTCTTATTTAGTCCTCTGCCACCCAATTAATTATGTATCATGATATTTATTAATTTGTCAAAGCCTGTCTCTAATGACACCATATTTTATTTAAACATACGTTAATTACATATTCTTATATCATATATTGATATTAAATTACAACTTTTTTTTTAGATAGGCCTAGTTCAAAAGTATTTTACCCGAAAGGAGGGTATATTTTATTTTCTGCAGAGGTACCAGGCTGTTGTTTGCTGCAGATGTTTATAGATTCTCCCGGATTCTGCCCGGGATTATTTGAACTAACAAGTGTGTTCTTAGCCTTGACTAACACCCTAACAAAATTATCATTAAGTCTTCTTTGACCAAATTCTAAATTCGTAAAGTCTTCACGTTCGCTTGTTAATAATTGAAAGCTTTAGTATGAGCCTATATATAGGCCTATATATCTGTTCAAAAGGTCTTTTCAGGAAATTATTTGCCACTTTTAATATTTTACACATAATACAGTTTTTTGGAATATAAGAGAATGCATTTACGTATATTTAAGAACACGTTTGTTTGTAGGTTACATCAAGTAACTTCTCTATGTTGGTCTAAAAATTCATTCATTTCAATCTACGAGCACTATACTCGTGCCTTAGAATTTATTTGCATCTTTTAAACTGATAAAAAGAGATACAGAAGGTGATATTTTACTAAATATGTTTTAAATCCAACAAATATTTAAATGTACTCTGCCTTCCTTTTGAGCAGTTGCTCACCTAAAGCTGCTCCCGTTCCTGATTCCTACACACTCTTTCTGCCCCCATGTGGTCTTCTCTAGATCGTCGTCGAGTCCTCTCAACATCCTACGGGGAAAATAATGACACTTTATAAAGTGTGATTTTGTAACCTATTTAAATGAAATTTTTCTGATTTTAGATTAATTCCATTACTTTAAAGAAATCCTTAAGGGAAAGGTTTGGCGCTTTTATCAGTGTTTAATGGTTAGAATGCTACTGTAAAACTATAGGCGTTGTTACTAGAACTATACATGTGATAGATTCGCTTTCATCGTAACGACTTGGTTAAAGATGCACACTTTTCAGTTCTTGAATTTAGTTCTTAACGATCTATATCGAGAAATTAAAAAGTAAGATTACTTGAAAAATAGTAAAAGAAACTCATGGTGTATAATCGGAATTTAGTAGTTACCAATGCTATCAGTATTAGTTGCCGTGATTATTGCGTTGCCTTCTGAAATTTTGGAAAAATTGACCGTTTCTATAGTGATGTAGGCCAATTTAGCATCGTCAGTTGCTACCTGAATTGTCGTAATGTATACAGCTATGCATATTTATTTTTTGCTGAGTTTTACATATGTCCAAAGCTGGATAGTTTAGAATACGGTTTGAATACCGTCCTCAAGGGTACTACATCTGGGGTATTGATGGAACATTGAGGTTAACCTTCTATGCAGTAGGTAATAGACTCTTACACACCTGTAATACTAATACAATCTATTTTTTCCAAGAATGACTTTCGAAGGTATCCATGTAGGAGATAAATTTTAAATCACTTTTGTCGTGTTACTTTTTGATAATTAATTTTCACCTTCATACACAAACAACTGAGTGTAATGTCAAATATCAAATACAAATTCAGGCCTATATGCTATACCTTGCATACAAAAGTTTACATTCATTCAATTACAGCTAAAACGCGATATCATATATATCAATATCCCACTGATATGTAAATTAAGGTGCAGTTAAGATAATATGGCTGAAATGTTAAAAAAAAAATGTTCCAAAAATATATAAGCCTAGCTACATTTCTTGGTGAATATAACTAGGTTTATCTGCCAGTAGCACCCTGAGATTAATAGAAGATAGCATTACATATCTGCATTAAAATTGCATTAATCTCTGCAAAATACAGACAGCTGACATAAACTCACACATATTACTTTTTCAATTATAAATTATTATCACTTCCATCACGTAACATAGATTCGGCCATTTTGGTTGAATATTTTGGGAGTATTTGGTATTTTGTGGAAAAGGTCTTTGTTTTTTCTTCCCTCACTATAACCAAACGTTCTTGAGGTAAGCAGGCTAATCATTGTTACAATGCCAACTTAAAAAAAATAAATATATCAAAAAATCTCTTCAGATTTTAAAACTTTGAATGTGAAGACATCTTTTGGACCCTGCACTACATCAGTGTATGTAGGAGTAAACCTTAATCTGCTTTCTGTCTCTGACACTGCATCTGCATTTTTGCTAAACTAAAATGTACCATGATTTACACATTGTGCATTTTGCTCTAACCATTCCCTGGTCCCCAGCACACAATCACAAGTGTTTTTTGGTCTCGCTCTAATGGGTTGTGTTTTTGGTGCACAATGCAGGAAAACTTGGACAGGCCGAGCATTTTTCCAGCGTCCTACAAAAGGCGTGATATTTTACAAATATCTTAAACAGGTAAAAGACAAATATCTTACCTGCCAGATATATCCCCTTACCCTTATGCAATATCAAGCTTGGTACTTATTCCAATTGCATGCAATTATGTTGGGATTTCCATCTAAATAAAATGGTTACCAATCTTGGTAGACAATAAACGTGAAGACCATCTAATGCAGGAATGATGGTATTAGTGGGGAAAAAAAACATGCATCAGTCAAGAAAAACTAAACAAAGAAAGCAATTAGTTCAAGAAAACAGTTGCGCCCAGCAGTGTGAAGGCTGTGGCTTGGCCTATAACATGATAATTTACAGAATAGGGTCTGCAGTCAGGCGGCTATGAAAGACAAATTCCCCGAAAGACCAAAGAGAACAAGAACACAAGAGCTGAAGAATCTCAGGAGCATGGAGCAGAAACAGTTCGAATGAGCCATTTTTTATTTAAAACAATCTCATTGAACAGTTAGGACCTGTGAGTTACAGATATCTCTTACTTTAAATGTAGAAACTTTAAAATGTGTGACATATTTTTCTCAGAAATATATGAAAAAGAATTTGAATTCTCCTGAGACCCATGGACGCTACAACGACCTGTAACCTGTAACTTTCAGTGAGTTTGGTTACATGGACAAGTTCATGAAGTCGCTTTGGTATCCAGGTGTGACATGTATTACTCTCTGTGTCGTACTTCCCTTTTCATGGCTTTCAACACGAACCTGGACACGTAAGTCTGCATTCGAACAATGTATTAAATGCAGAAAGAGTGCTTAAGTTACATTTTAAGTAATTTCAAATCAGCTAAACAATTAGATAGAGAAATAAATTAATATACAGTGTGTATAGTACATCTAATTCAACAGACCATGGTCAAAAAATGTAACGATTTTCAATTTGCACATTTTATTTACCCAACTGACACTCATAGCTTACTTGTGAGGTTGTACATGTTATGAAAAGGCAATATTTGTCAAGTCAATAAAATATTAAAATTCTTCACTTTTCCTTTAAATAGCTACTGTACTATAAATCAAGTTCTTCTATGTTAATATCTATTAACATATTACACATTACTTCTGTATATTAAGACTGTAGCAGACATTGACATTTTTATTCTCCATGCTTTTATATTGCATTTGGTCAGTATTATATGACTTCATAATTCAGTCCTCCATAACAATAAATTCACAGTGGACATTGTCAGCCCGGGTCAGACAAAGGATGTTTCCCATTCTACACTAACAGAGGTAGTTGAAGAGGTCAACTCTATCCTTTCCCCTATAAATGAATCAGGAATCACTGTTAATAGTCATGAAGGACGCTGATGTTTAGTGGCATATCAGGAAGCGGACACCTCTCCAGCACCACGGACAGCGTTATATTGGCCCCTAACTTTATTACTAAAAAATGATATACATAATAATTTGATGTACACTCACCTAAAGGATTATTATGAATACCATACCAATACGGTGTTTGAACCCCTTTTGCCTTCAGAACTGCCTTAATTCTACGTGGCATTGATTCAACAAGGTGCTGAAAGCATTCTTTAAAAAT
>JABFEA020000119.1:10001128-10036096 GCA_019775915.2 Cyphomyrus plagiostoma | reverse complement strand
CCCGGGCAACTTAGCTCCTGGGATCATTGGAACACGCAAACCCCTCCACCACGATAAGGTGTCGGCTCCAGGAGGGGAATTCATCTTAAATTCAGTAATAATATAAACTTCACAGTGTTTAAAATTTTGATAAACTGCTATAGTATATTTAGCCAGTGTGTCAGGACATAACACAATATTTTGTGTAATTTGTCATAGCAATCTAGTATTGTAACATCATTATGTAAGCTTTAAAAATTGTTCTAACATATTTATTAAATATTTTCTCAAAATTAATTTTTAAATGCAAAAAGACTATTGACATTTACATCTCAATTCTATGCATTTAGCAAACATACAAATATATATGCTGTGCATATACAGGCCGACACAAAACAGTAACAAACGAGACTGGAATGTTTCTTATCGCTTACTTAACAGCTAGTCAAAACAGGTCAATAGAAGCACTGATCTCAAGCTTTACACAGCGTGTAGTTAGAGTATGGAATAGTCTTCCTGTTCAAGTAGTGCAAAAAACCTTGGGTTCCTTTAAATCTGAGCTAGAAAAGATTTTAACAGCTCTGAGCTATTAGTTAAGTTCTCCCCAAGCGAGCTTGATGGGCTGAATGGCCTCCTCTCGTTTGTAGATTTCTTATCTTCTTATGTTCTCCTCCCAGAAATGTTGCCAAGTGCCAGTATTATAGAACCAGCAGGTGACCAGCTCCTGATGACCAACTCATCTAGTAGCACAAACCAGGCACAACCTACCCTGTTCCTACAATTCTGCTTTTCAGGGGAGGAAAACCGGGCAGATCTGTAGGTCTTTGTAGGTCTTTACAGTAATGCAACAACAGAAATAACTGTCCTTTCATGCTAGAGTGAGAGGCTGCTTCTTGTAGCTCCCTGTAGGAAACTGAATTGTTTATACGCGCAAACAATTGCTTGAGATCAGTGGAGTGAGTCTTTGCACACCCAGTCTTGCACGATTTGTTAATGTGGCTCATATTTGTGATATACTTTAAAATTAAAAAAAAAAATGCAAGTAATATCAGTTTAAAACTTACAGCATGTGTTGTAACAAATTATCGATAAAAAAAGATATTTAATATTTATCGATCACTTGAGAAAACATTGTGAATGTTGTAGGATACATGATGTTTTCATTAAAACGTTACTTCTGGTACTGAGAACATCTTCTTTTGAGTCATTGATGTTCTGCTGTTTACCTCGTTTTAAAGGATGGAGGAGAATGTGAAGCTGCCGAGGGGAGGAACCCCCTGGGAATAATTGCCAGATTAACTGGGCTGAAGGAAAAGCTCCAGCAGAAGGCTTCTAACCGCTTTGGAGGACAGTGCACAGGTGAGGACTCAGCACCCTTCACACCACAACACAGGCTGTTAATAATACATCGGGTTATTTATTTATTTTTTTAACTTTCGCAGAAGTAACTCATTGTAAAATTATATAAGTAGTGGATTTACTGGGATGGGTACAAAGTAACATGGTTCTGTCAATAAATGTCTTTAAATGTTTTATAGATCATTTTAATATGTAAATGTATCACAATAAATACAACTGGAGTTCATTTGAGAGCCTTTGTACACGAACTGAAGTACAATAGCAGTACTCTGTGAGTAAACGATGGCAGTTTTTAACATTGTAACATTAACAATTAATTTTCAGGAATCTGCTAACTGCGCTAAGTCCCTGCTGCATACCATGTTTCCAAGGGCATCTGCCATCGTTTGCATTGACAGTCTGCTAAATGATCACTGCGATAATGGCCCACATCAGAGAGGTCCTCTATCTGGTCCCTTGAATGGACGGACCTTTTGATGGATGTTCTGGCTAACTCATCCTCAGCAGGAGAGCAGGCCTCCGGCTTTCCAATGGAAACACACTCAAGACAGCAGCCCAACACATTTCAGAACGTGTTGCAGTGATATAAAAAGGCAATATATGAGTGAGGAAAGGAAAAATGAGGGTTGAAAAAACAGCATCAGCACAAAAAGAGGTGTTTTTCCAGCCCCATGCTCCACTTCCATAAATCCTGGAATAACTGGCATCATGCAGCTACAGCAGTTCATTCCCTGTGCAAAAGTATACAGTAGATCAAGACAGATTTCCTCTTACAGAGGACTATTCCAGCCCCGATATTTTCCTTTTCCTTTAAAATGTCAAGTGATATTAAAATTACTTGCGAGTGCAACATGTGTTTTTTATTGGTCTTTCTCTTGTGTTGTCACCAGCCTCTAAGATGAAAGGAGAAAGCCGGGAGCATTTTTTATTGATTTAAATGGAATCCTTCTTATTAGAATAACAATTCAAGCATCGGTGTGTAGTGCAGGAGAGAGAGAAGCATTACCTCGTCATTTTTGTCGTGGCCCTGAGTGTAAATGATAACATGCCAAACGTGCATTGAATGCTGATAGAATGTTCTGGAGGCTCCCAGTACATGTACTTCACTTTGAGCACTGAGAACAAAGGCCAAAGCCGATTAGGTATAGCTGTCTGGGGAAATGTGAGTATGGTTCTGGCACATGGCTGCTTTCAGCCTTTCTAATGATAAACAGAATGTCACATGCTGTCACTAGTTAACGCAAGAAAATATTTATTTATTTATTTGCTGATCTGGTATGGTTCTTCTTCGTAGGATGTCCAAAAGCAGTCCTGTACATTTATTAACCAGAAAACCTGCCTGAAAGCACTTTATTATACAACATCCCATTCTCCAGCACAAAGATTGATAAATAATACAAATCTTGTAGATACTGGAATATGACTTTTACTGATAGTTAGTATTAAGATATTTACTACATATCCAAAGTGTTTGGTGTAATATAATATAAATATAATTTTATTGTCAATTTCCATTCGCTATAAAAAAAAATTACGTACTTGTCAATTCACCACCATAACACAGGGAAGTCTGTAGAACCATATAGAAGACAGAACATTCTGGAGAAATCACAACATTTTTTTTTTGCAGCCAATGAAAATGATGTTTGAATGATATCTGTGTTGGTGTAAAACTATGATATTTTGCCTGTAAAAAAAAGGAAGCGGAGGATGAAGCTGGAGTAGGAAGAAGAAGGAGGAAGAATAAGGAGAAGGAGGAAGAGAGAGGAGGAGTAGAAGGAAGGAGAAGGTGGAAGAGGGAAAAGGAGGAGGAGGAAGAAGAAGGAGGTGGAATTGGACGAAAGAGGAAGAAGGAGGAAGGTGGAGTAGGAGGACTGAGAATGAGGAAGAAGGAAGAAGCAGCAGGAAGGAGGAGGAGGAGGAAGATGAGTTTATTCCTCCTCCTTCTTCAATGCAATGAATAAATTTAATTTTGATGAACATGAAAAACAGTTCAAGGAGTTGACTTGACCTCGAAATTCTCAGATCACAATCCGATCTGTGGGAATGTGATGGACAATCAGATTCAAACCATGGAGACCCCACCATGCAACTTAAATGACTTAAAGGATCTGCTACGAACATCTTGTTTCGAGATACCACCGGACACCTTCAGAGGTCTTGTGGAGTCCATGTTTCGATGGATCAGACCTGTTTTAGTAGCACAAGCAGGACCTACACAACATTAGACAGGTGATTTCAATGTTCTGCCTGATTGGTGTATTCATTTAATTTCAAAAACACATGTCTGAAGTTAATACTTCCAAAACATTACTACGGAGCAAGGACATATTAGGAAAATATATGTTTGTGTAAAGGTAGGGTAACTTATAAAATGTTGCTTTACTGATTGCACTCTCATATGTGCATGGGGCTTTTGTGGTCTTGTTTAAATTAAATGCAAATCTAATTTGTTCCTTAATAAGAGCTTCTGGAAAAAGCATAATGTTCTTTTACAATTATTAATTTTTAATGATCGTCTCTTGTGACATGTAAAAAATAATGTCTGTATTGTTCATCAATACCATATTAACATATTCCATTATTTATCATTCCGTTCCCATCTCTCTCCCTCACTGACAAGTACAGGTTGCAATTCTTCCACTGACCTCCACCATCCAGGTGGACAACTGAGACCACAATCCACAGGTACCCACACAAGTTGCCGCGCTTCATCAAAAAAGTATAAGGCACTCCCATTATTTCCATCAAAACCAATCATTCACCTGAGAGCACTTAATGTGTTCTGTTCCAAGAGTGCAGTAGAAATAATAGGACGTCTACCTCACTGTTGTGGGCTTTAAAGGACAGCTAGCTGGGTCTTTATTGTCTTGGTTAAGACCATTGTTACTTCTTAGACACCACTCTACCAGAAAGGATCTAGGTCTTAAATTATTTGTACAAATCTGTGAAGCATAAAACATGTACCATCTTCAAATGATGTGCATAGTAGAGGTTAGGGTTGGAGATGAACATGGAGAAACAACACAACACTTCGCACACAGCTCAATTTATTAGTTTGCTGTTATCATAAATTGATAGATGGTAGAGGTTCATAATCTTGTACATCAGTGTTCAGAAGACGAAATTACTCTGAGTAACATTTTTTCATTGTTCTGTTTATTTTATGTTGATATGGAGGGGGAAATCATCACAATTGCAATTCCAGTGTGATATACAGAGATGTCCCACAGTAAATACCACTGACCTTCCTGTAGCAATGTCCTTTTTCATGAATAATACATTTATAATACATTTATTTATAGTTATACTTCAGGTGTCACCTCTGAATATTCTTTCTAGCACACATCTGCAAACAAAGTGAACTTTTGCAATTCTACCATAAGTGTATTATAATCACAAAAAATGTGTACATTTTCTCAATGAAATAGATGCCAAATGTTTACCTTTTTCAAATTTCAGTCATGCATGCTTACAATAGTAATATGTCACTTAGGTCCAATACACCCGTAAGGTCAGATATCTACTCAGCTTCATTAGTACTACAGATCTGAAATCTTCCTGTGACCCAATATAAATTCAGCCATCAACAAATTGAACATCACAGGTTAAGTAAAAATAAAGAAATTAATCAATCAATCAATCAATCAATTAATTAAATTCTAAAGCATTTTTTGTGAGGTTTTTCTACTCAATGATTCCAGCTGAAGAGACGGCCAGCATTTAGGGTGGATGTACTGCCCTTTAACATTATTAAACATCATAACATAATTAACGTAATAAGAGTCTATTCTCCAGTGGACTTAAGACAAAGAGGCACCTTCTTTTTTGGGTTAAGTGTGGTGGGTGTGACTGAGCTGATAGGGGGAGAATACACATAACTCAAAAGTACGCAACTTTTTAAGCACTTTTTTTTTTTTTTTTTTTAACTTAAGTGCCTGATGCCAGGGTAGACCCCACAGTGTTTGCCAGGAACTTCTGGCATTCGTTATCTTAAGTAATGTGGTACTTTTGAACACCCAGCACCCACTTGAAAGCTTGAGAGTTTGCTGCCATCGTGTTGTTCAGATCAAGATCACCTAAGTGTCCACATTCTCCAAAATCTGAATTCCATTAACTGAGGTGCTTATCGGCAGACAACCAATTGTCATGGGGACACAATATTTCCTCCTGCTGTTGCTTTACTTCCCAATGTCTCACAATGAATCATAACATTTTTATATTTATCTTATCTTATTAGCAATCTTACCTTTAAACCACATACCCATTGATACATATTGTAACTACTTATGTTGGTCAGGGTTACCATCTGCCGTATATAACGATATTGGCATTTGCATCCTTGTGAGGCACTATCAAGGCCTGTCATTTATTGGTATAACACATTTAAAACAACAAGAGGCCTAAAGTCTAAAACTGATTAACAAATACTGCACACATAGTAAAATATATTTTAAAAAATTATATAACTTGAAAGCATGCATACAAGAAATAAGAAAACTAAAATTAAATGTAATATAGATTAGCAATAGATTAAAAAGAAGCAAGAGGGTAATTAAAATAAATTATAAGTGTTACTGAAATGAAATTACAAAAACCATAAGAGAGTCTCAAACTGAGTTAAAAGCAAGAGAAAAAATTAGGCTCTTTAATTTGATTTAAACTCATCAATAGTACACAGAACTTAATGTTGGACGGGAGGGGGCAGCTACCGATAAAGCGTGGTCACCTTGGTTTTGAGGAACTGAGAGGAGCTGTTGTGACGATGACTTACTATAAGTGACCAGGGGGCTGAATATGGAAATAGCAGATCTGAACACACACTGAGCACAACAGGAGACCCGTCCTCATCTCAGGTCACTGAATAGTGTCCATGTCTCACAGCCATAAAATAAAATGGGGGGCACCAGGACTCTTAAGACTTGGACCTTCATCCTCTTACAGATATTGGGAGGACCATGCACCCCTTTCCAGCGGCCTCATGATCCCCCATGTCCTCCCAATCCATCTACTGACTTAACAGGAAGAGGCACTAGGGATATGAATGTCGCTGATGAGGTAACAGAACCTCTCGATGAAGTCAACATTCTCTCTGCATAGAATGACACACTGCTGATGGCTGTGCCTAAGAGGTCATTAAAGGCCTGGATCTTGATTTTTATCCATACCCAGACACGTAGTCTCTCAAGAGCCTTGATCAGAGCCTCTACTCACACATCATTACACAGCATCATTAGCAAAGTCAAGATCAGTGAATCTTTCTTCACCAATAGATGCCCCATAACCACTGGACCCCACGACCCTGCCCAGCACCCAGTCCATGCAACATTCAACAGGGTACGAGCAAGAACACATCCCTCTCGAACCACAGAATCAACTGGAAAGAACGCAGAGGTTCTGCCTCCACTGTCACAGTACAGTGCAGTGTACAGTCTCGCCATGATGTCTAGCAACTTCAGGGGGATCCTGTGAAGTCTCAGGATGTCCCACAGGGCAGCTCAATCAAGCCAAATGCTTTACAAAAATTCGTATTTGGGCTCAATAAAAACCCTCAGCACCAGGATGCAGTCGATGGTAGACTTCTCAGGCATAACACCAGATTATTATGGTCGCTGGTAGGTGAGCAAGTGATCACGGATCCTATTTAGAAGAACCCTAGCAAGGACCTTACTCAGCAGTGAGAGTAGTGTTATCTCCTAGTAGTATCGCTCACAATACAGGCGATCATCCTTCCCTTTCCAGATAGGGGCAATAAATTGCGTTTTCCTGTAAGATGGTCACACAAAATTTTGTAACCTTGTGGGCACCCATAAACCATAAAAAAGGCAAGTTGTGAATAAAATGTCACCTTCATTGAAACATCACTTTCCCCGGTCAGAGCAAACACTCAGTACATTTACACACACACTAAGAAAATCAAATTATTATGTTAGTCCAACTAAAACCGGACATTTAAAGTACATGTAAACATGTTAATGCAACTGAAATCAAATTCTTTAAGTCAGACTAAGACACCCAGTGCAATTGGGAGTCAATTTACTCCGGCATGTATACACCCCCCCTCCCCTGACCAGGGAGTAACAAGAAGCCAGTATACAGAAGAAGTATTGAGCACAGCAGAGGACATACAGCACATATGAAATGTACATAACTTTAAAGCTGTCCAATTCACTGCTCAACTAAAGGGTGCTTTTCCACTGCATCAGGTACCATACTTTTGGTACTTCAAGAAAATACCGAAAGTACAGTACTTCAAGGTGTTAGTTTTCCACTGCCATAAAAACTGCCATTGAATGATATCACAACAGGAGGCTAGATATTTTGTACTGAATTTGAAAAACGGCTGTAGCTGGACTAGACAATGTGCGATATTAATACCAACATTGAATGTTATGCACATCCAGTTCTTACATCGCTAGTCAGCTAGCTTAAGATAAGGTTTTGTCTTACCTTAAATTTGGAATGAATATTATCACACAGGGAGTTTAAGTTGCGCTAAAACATTTTTACTCTTCCATAGGGAAAAAACCTAGCAAGTTTTACAATTTTAATGATTAATCATTTTTAAAATGATCTAGTAAGATGACCTTATATTGCCACAAGTATTGGGATACCTCTCCAAATCATTGAATTCAGGTGTTCCAGTCACTTCCATAGCCACAGGTGTATAAAATCAAGCACCTAGGCATGTAGAATGCTTAACATTTGTGAAAGAAAAGATCACTCTCAGGAGCTCAGTGAATTCAAGCGTGGTACCATGATAGGATGCCACCTGTGCAATAAGTCCATTTGTAAAATTGTAAAACCATTTCGGACAATTTCATGCTCCCAACTTTGTGGGAACAGTTTGGGGATGGCCCCTTCCTGTACTAACATGACTGCACACCAGTACACAAAGCAAGGTCCATAAGGACATGGATGAGTGAGTCTGGTGTGGAGGAACTTTACTGGCCTGCACAGAGCCCTCACCTCAACCCAAAAGATCACCTTTGGGATAAATTCTCATCCAACATCAGTGCCTGATCTCACAAATGCTCTCCTGGAAGAATGGTCAAAAATTCCCATAAACTCACTCCTAAACCTTCTGGACAGCCTTCCCAGAAGAGTTGAAGCTGTTATAGATACAAAGGGTGGGCCAACCTCATATCATTTATGCGATCACATCAGAGGGCTGAGTGGACAACGCTGAAATTGCTGGAGATAACTTGGATGATATGTCTCTGAGAGATTTGTGTCTGGGGTTATATCTTATGTTATTACCTTTGTCAGTGAAGAAATTCCAAAACTTCACACAGGTTTCAGTAGTAGACCCAAAGGTAGCAGCAGTAGTAGCTGCAGGAGGATTTAAGATTAAAATTTGGGAGATAGATGTAATCCTAACTGACTGAAAATCGGGAATTTCTGTCCAGTTTGTAAAGGGAAGGATGATTGCCTGGCTTGTGGCAAATACAGAGGGATAACACTCCTCTCAGTGGTGGGTAAGGTCTTTGCTACGGTCATACTCAACAGGATCCGTGATCACTTGCTTACGTACCAGCAACCAGAGTGGTCTGGTTTTACGCCTAAGAAGTCTACCATCGAGCACATCCTGGCATTAAACCTTCTCATGGAGCACAAACATGTATTTCAACAGGGTTTCTTTTGCCTTTCTCTATTTTTGTAAAGTGTTCTACTCAGCCAACCAAGTCGGCCTATGGAACACACTGAGCCTTTGTGGGATTCCCTTGAAGTTGCTGGACGTCATGGTCGGCCTGTACACTGGTACTGTGAGTGCTGTGCAAAGTGGAGGCAGAACCTCTGCGCTCTTCCCAGCAGACTCTGAGGTTTTTCAGGGGTGTGTTCTTGCTCCTACACTGTGAATGCTTGCATGGACTGGGTGTTGGGCAGGGTCATGGGGTCCAATGACTCAGGGGGATCTGTTGATCAAGAAAGACTTGCCGATTTTGACTTTGCCAATGATGCTGTGATCTTCAAAAAAATCAATGGAGGCTCTGATCAGGGCTCTCGAGAGACTGAGCGAGGAGTCTGAGTGTCTGGGATTGTGAATGTCCTGGATTAAAATGAAGATCCAGGTCTTTAATGACTTCCTGGGCACAGCTGTTAGCAGTGTGTCTTTCTGCAGGAAGAATGTTGACCTCATTGAGAGGTTTACTCACGTCGGCAGCAACATTCATGTCTCTGGTGACTCTTCCTAAGAAGTCAGACACACGGACTGGGAGAGCACAGATGGTCATGAGGTGGCTGGAAAGGAATCTATGGCACTCCTGATATATTTGTAAAAGGACAAAGGTCCAAGTCTTTAAAATCCTGGTGCTCCCTGTCTTTCTCTATGGCTGCCAGACATGGACACTATCCAGTGACCTGAGATGAAGGCAGGACTCCTTTGGTACTGTGTCTCTTTGGAGAATCCTTGGGAACCACTGTTTTGACTTTGTGTTGAATAAGCGGTTGCTAGAGGAGTCCTGAATGAGGCACATTACCTGCATTGTGAGGGAGCGTCAGTTTTGGCACTACAATCATATGACATTATTCCCTGAGGGTGATCTGGCTCACAGGATCCTCATTGCTGAGGACCTGATCGACTGGACCAGGCCAAGGGGACACACACATATCACCTGGCTGCAGCAGATAGACGGCCCATTCCAGAGGGTGGGACTGGACCGCATGTCGGCCTGGGGGGTCACCAGCCCATATTCTGAGGTGTTTTGTCATGTGGTGAGTGCGGCGATACGCTGTACCAGCACACGCGCCCCAAACCTGACTTGACCTGACCTTACTTACCTTTTACTATATCTTAGCAAATATACGCAAGCTCTGTTACTAATAAAGAATAACAGAGCCTGATATTTTCTAATTTTCCACACAGTCTTGGACTGAAGAGTCATATCTAAATGACAGAAACATATTTCCTTAATAATTACAAGGCAGTCAGACTGTAATATCTGAATGCTTAATCCAGCTGGTAGCATACTCAAATTGAACTCTAGCAAAGGTTTATCTACCCCAGCACATGGAAAATTGCATCAGTTCCCACATGAGAAGGGAATGAAAACCATTTTCACAGGCAACCAAGACCATGGAACGGCTCAAGTTAGCAACTGATGATACAATTTATGGTTTTACAAACCAACTTGGAATCTCAGGTTAATTTGCCTTTATGAATGAAAGTCCAAATTTGTCAAATGTTTTTAAAGTATTTAATATATAGACAAAATTCATTTGTATGGGGAACAAAGGGGAGGGGACGCTTGGCCAAGCTTTGAGACTATCTTCCAGAAATTCTCAATATGAAATAAATTTGAAACTGCACAAAGAAAATACAATTAACTGCAGGATATAAGGAGAGCTAACTCTCCTAAGCAATATTCCATTGACCAAACATATTAAAAAAAATCTGAAAAAAGACAAGAAATTTGCTTTTTAAAGCATGAAAGGGTACTCCTTAAATCTATCCGGTCTCCTGTTTTCAGTATCAGCAAGGACTGAAAGATCTTGTCCTTCTCATATGTGGTTGCCAATCTGGAAAACCACCTAGACTTCAACATTAGCGTTCGGTAATTGATTTATACGGAGGCTCTCTAAGGTAGGAGAGGCAGTCTTCATTTAATGCAATAGTCATAGACTTTACGCTTCTTTAAGCCATCAACATTCATGTTTAGAAATGACTGAACATCAGTCAAACTCCAGATTCTCTACTGATTGATTTCATTCACAATTTTGTTGTTTTAAAATAAATATCATGAATTAACTCCGATCCTCATTCACTTTGGCTTCCTCAAACCATTGGTGCCGGTGAAATAAAATGATGAAATGCATGACAGACAGAAACACTGTAGCTAAAGAGAAACCTCAATATGGCTGGAACATGACTGACCCTAAATTACTGCAACCTTTGGGAGACTAAGTATGAGAATAAGTGTGTTCATAACAATTCTTAGTATTTACATTCCTTTATAGAAATATTACAAAACTTAAAGGGAAAAAAAATAATATGGCATGCTAACACTGCAGATAGTTGATCTAGAAATGCCCGTGTTAAATGGTGTAAGCTGAATGTTATTGAGCTACCTTTCTAAAAAAAAAAAATTAGATACATCAGTGAACATTAAAGGACCTAGTACGTTGTTTTAAATTCTTTGAAAAATTGATTTATTTCTCCTTATTTCATCTTTGAAGAATCAAACCACAAAACATTTTTAAATTTGTAAATTAAAATGAGGTGTGCGTATATATACTTCGAGAAAGTAATTGAAAGATGGAATGTTCGGATCCCAAGACAATTGTGAATAATATTCAGATGAAAGTTGCTCATGTTAAAAGGATGTGGAAAAGCGGTTATTAAATATAAGCATCAAATCCCAGATGGACTATTCAACCAAGGACCTAAGTGATCTAACACCCTGCTGAAGTCAGATGAAACCAAACTTGAACTTGAATGACTTAAGAAAAAGAAGTCATTTAGCCAATCCAACAAACTACAGAAATCATATTTAAAATGTGAGGAAAGACTTCAAATTTGATATTCAAAATCCACAACCAATGAAAAAAACTGATACAACAGGAAATTGCAGACTGTTTACCGAGACTATAATGATTTACCAGCTTTAATTGCTTTCTGTATTTAGCTGTTACTGCCATTTAGTGTAACTTTCTTTATCTGTACTTGTGTTTCAGGTTCAGCATAAATAAAATCATTTTACAAAACATGGAATACAGTAATTTCAGACAGTAGGAGTTTTAAAATGTATTGGAGTTGGCAATAATATGTGTAGAAGCACTTTGTTGTAAAAAAAAAAATTAAAAATTAATCATATAACTGTAGTTTTCCTTAAAACATAATTTTTGCAGGTGTCATATGCTGCCCTCTGTAGGAGACCAGACACTTTTCTCTCCAGAACCAAATTTCCAACCCCGCCCCACCACCCAAGAAAAACTCCCAGTATTTTTCCATCTGATAACTTTAGAAGGTTAATCTGCATGACATTGCCCAGTCAGAAACAAACGATTTATTTTCTTTAATAATTTCATTTGTTTTTAGACTGCATGGCTTTAGGCTGTTTAATGCAAGTGTGCAGGCCAGCAGATTGAGTCTGATAAAGAGACATTATGCACCCATAATTCATCGTTACACCGGAAAATTTGATCAGATTTGCATTTTGTCTTAAAAAAAAGTGTTGGATTACACCACAGAAACAATAGTAATATAAAAAAATACAAGTTGGAGGTGAATTGAACACAAAACACCACATTTGGTTGTAATTTTATATTGGTATATTATATATTTTATATATAACATTTATCACAGGCACATTGAGTTATAAAGTGAAGACAGACAGCAGAGATAAAATTTACAATTCATTCATTTATATATACAATTTTTTAAAATTTCTTTTCTGACAACGATGACATACAAACTGGAGATAACAGCTCCAAATGTGTTGGAATTTTACAGATGTTACAAGGCAGCACGTAGAGAGATTTCTGTGTAAAGAAGCAAGAACCAGCTTGCTAAATACACATAACATATATATTCAGTTTCTGTAGACCTATACTTCAACTCCATGCTTGTAAGAGCCTGAAAACAGAAACAAGAACAACACAGCAATCTCCTACGGCAGTGTTTCCCAACCCTGTCCTCTGGGCCCCTAAACAGGCCATGTTTTTGCTCCCTTGAGCAAAAACATGAACCAGTTGAAGGTCTCCGAGGACTGGGTTGGGAAACTGTCCTACAGGACAATGCCTGATTGTATGGACTCCATTTATAACCACAGAATTACTTTTGCTAAAACTGACAGAGTCATTTGACTGGCATATTAGCTACTGTTGTGTCTTTCCTTATGAGCATAGAAAAGATTCTTCATTTGCAATTTAAAACATCCTTCATACTGACTTCACAGACAAGCCCAAAGTTCTCCATAGGCTACATGCATTGTGGACAGCACAGTTTAGGAAACAGTTGATCGCAAATAGCCACAAGGGACTTTTAAGTACTGTGCAATAAGAGGTATTTGTTGTGGCAAGAAGACCCACAGACTATCCTCATTAAAACATGGGCAAGTATAAAAGGAGAGAAATAAGGAGACAGCTGAAAGCTCACCATGGAAATTTCAAAATAAAAGACTATATATGGACATAATTATACTTCTCTTAGATACAAGTAACATAGAAAATGTGATTTTCCCATCAGTAATCAAAAAATCTAGCCCTTCCAAAGGTGGTCTTTAATTGGATAAGGCAACAAACTTTTTATATCATTGCATTCAGTCAAAGAAGGCAAGCACCAGAAGTTCAGTAGACATTTTTTTTTTGTTAAAAAAGGGGAAAGTAACCCCCTCACAAGTTAACTTGCTAAAAATGTTTAGTGGGACACAAAAAGGTTACTGCACAAATAGTTATAAAAAGCAATAACTTTCTCGGTGGCTTTGAAACGCATATTCAGCTGAAAGCAATTGTTTATTGCCCTTGATTACAAATGTCACTAAATCTGAAACTAACTGTGGGCAGGGAGGCAAATGATGTTTGTGAAACTCTATACACTCAGCATTTCTTAAGACTCCATTTGGCAGTGCTACAAGATTTTGATATGTATAAGGCTGAGTTACAATGAAATACAGCTAACTTTCAGCTAACTGAAATAAGGAGGTACTCCTATTTAATTATCCATGGATGTTTTCCCAAAAAAATTATTCGGTAAATCTACTTTTTATTTTTGATGTTTGTATGTTATTTTGCTTTTATATTTAGTTTTTTTTAATGGAGTAATTATACAATAAATTAGTACAAATTACATTTGTATATTTCATTGCAGGTACAGTACTTAGTGATTTTAATCGTAGTGTATTAGTGATTAAAGACTGTATACTAAATTCCATTAAAATTATACTTCTTGAATGCTTAAATTTGTACTGTGTAGCCTGTTATGGAGCAGCATGTCCCCCACTGAAACAAATGATTTGGTTCCTAATGAGCCGATGTTTAAAAAGCTACTGACTGTGGTTCCTCACAGAGCAGTACGTGCTTTACATGGGGCTCTAGATTGATGGACATAACTCCATAAGCCTTTACACACACTTATAAGCGTATCTTACTTATAAGCATAAGTGAAGATACAATAGGTTTAAATTTTGGCAGGGAGAAATTGAAGAATCAGATAACATTTTTCCAAATCAAGGCTGCATTTGATTTCAATTCAAAACAGTTTGGAAGAATTAATGAAAATAATAAACAGTTTGTATTAATGGCACACATGACATTAAATAACAAAACAATTACAGAAACATTTTGCCCATGTCTGTGATGACTTTGGAAGACATGCTAAATGTCAAATAGCTTTGGAAAGTTTCAAATGTCAAAAAAAATCTAATCACAAGTCTGCTGCATTTCCCTTCAACATCCAATTAGCATAGTATTCATGATAGGCACAAAGTGTTCTTATATTGTGCTACAAAGTATACAATATAAGCAAAAGGAGAAAAAAGGTAATATTTTCATTATTATATATTTGTAAAAAGAGGCACTAATGTCTTGTTGTACAAACAAATGACAGCAGGTTTATAAGTGCCACAGACGCATTTGTCTATCCATTTAGCCATATTCCTGGACAGGGTTTCGGATGAACTTGTTTCATGTCTAAACATTATCAATCTGTGAAAGCTTATCTTTAAATCATTGCACATGATTAAGAAAATATGTGGAATAAATCACATTTTGATATATTCTCGGCTGCTAGGGGAACATTCCACCACCCAAGTCAATATCTCATTATTTAAAGACCACGGTGGAAACAAGGGAAGGTGAAAATTAACCCCTTCTCTTCGTTTCATCTGCCAATATTTCATCTGTTAATTATCATTTATTATCACTGTGAGAGCTGCAATCACATTAATGCAGTAAATAAGTCTGAAATACAGGAAAGATTGTTAGTGCAGATTTATAGTTTTAGCAGTCTGATATACTGCACCTATTCTACACATATTGTTATCTATGCATATTTCTCTACAGTTCAGACTTTATAAAAGTCTGAATAAATCAAAGTGTTATAATATAAATGTTATAATTTCCTGATAGCCCAAGTTCATTCTTTTAACAGTGTCGAAGATTCAGTGCTAATTCATGTAGTAAAAATATTTCTTGAAAAAGGTGCATTTCATTTTATGCCAAGATGGTCCAACAATGTCAAGAAAAAAGGCATTACAAAAACCTTCAGATTTGCTCTATAAATAGGACAAAAAGACCAATTAATAAAATGCTGAAAATACACTTTCAATAATTAAATTGTGCTTCTTGGGACGAGCTATCCTTCAGCATCAGCAATCTGCCATATACCGTCCTAAAATTAAATATAAAGTATATTAAATTCAGACCATCATGCCAAATAAAATTTGGCAAACTTGCAAACACTTTATTCAGTTAGCACACACTATTGCAATTACATGACATATATACTATTGAGTTCTTTTGTCTATAGCGACATATAAGTGAGGCAATTAGCACAAGTATAATTAAGAATAATATCCTGGCCAAAATGTGAAATGTCAGACATACTGGAAGTGCATGCAGTGCAAAGGTGTATGGTGGCACCATTTTGTAGTGTTCCACATATTATTCCTATTAAAGTTATACCAAATAGGAAGTCAGATCTTACCTGTGGCAAATCTCTTTTTAGTTAGCGAAAGTCTGTAGCCTGTTCCAACAAGCTCCAAATCGACTCCAGAAAGAGTGCTCCCTTCACTCAGAAACTGCACTGCAAGGGTGGCGGGATTCGATGGTCCTTCCGAGAGGTCAAATTTGGCCCTAAGGGATCCTGAACCTAAACACAAACGAAAGCTCCCTTATTACTGTCAATTTACATACATGACATTTTTAAGTAAAATGAAAGGAACCTTAACCATTACATTAAGCAATTAAAGTAATTCAACATTCTTCAGTTTAATCTTGTATTCATCAAACTTGCAACTCATTGGTAATTAAAACAAGTCACTAGAACAATAAGCTATCCTTGGATTTCTCATACTAGAACTTATATGTATATATATTTACCTTCATTCTCTGACTTCTCTGAGATGTCATTTAACTTCCATAAGGATTTGCTTTGCTCTGCATTCCTGTTGTAGAACACATATATTTACATTTAGCATAATATATTTACATCTTTCTAAATTAAAATACTTTATTAATCTATAGTAATTGTTAGCATATATTAGCAAATAAGGTGATTTTTACTTTTTACACACATTTGAAAGGTTGATATTTAAACTGTTTTGAAGCTTCATGTCATCCTATTTGTGATATTATGTACACAAACAGACCAAACCAAACAAATTGGAATATATGTAGTTAACCATTTAACCAGTAATTCTATCTTAATAAGAAACACTGCTTACAGCATTATGAATATAAACTTAATTATTAATGAATGTAAAATACTGTACATATAAATGAACATGACTCATTATTGCAAAAGTGTTTCTTAATATTTTGAATACTGAAGTTTCAAAAGTTTCAAGTACAAATGAACATTTATGACTTCGGTCATTTTCTGCACTTCTGAACGAAATTTACAACGAAATGATTGGTTGTGTTGTCACCTGTTGTACAAACAGTATCATCGCAAAGTTTACAAATTACAGTATATTGGTCCATGTCAGATTTTGCAAATTCAATCCATTTCCACACAAAGTAGAACATTTTGTTGGAAGCAGTTCTTCCTCGTCAGCCATGCAGCACATTGATTATTCAGCAACATCTATGTAACGTGTTGTGAGGGTGTCTGCAGAAATCGTGATATGAAATTTAAGACTTAAGACCGTTTTAATACCACTTAAAGCCAAATCTAAGACTCATCTGTAAGCAGAAATATGCTTTACCAGAATCAATCCCCATACCTTTACACAGTAACTATACCCACTTTTCATTCAAATTTAAAACGGAAAAAAAAATGGTTTAACGATTGATGTGTGAGTAATTAATGTAACTTTACAATGCAACAATCAAGGCATGGGTGCATCAATTATGTAAAATCCCCCTGCCAAGAAACTTCACTCAAAACAGGAACAATAGATTTATATTAAGACATTTAATAACCCATTCTCCAACATTACGAGCACATAAAGTGGCAGATTTAACGGATTCTTGAACATTTTAAGTTACGCTTTCTCATGGACTGCTGCTACCTGACTAGTTACCAAGCTAATCCGTGTTCTGACGGCTGCTACAGCCCATGCTACTTTTGGCACCAATGATTGCTGAACCCAAACTAAGGAGAATACCATTAAGCAAGTTTAACATGCACCCGTCAAAACCTATATCCATTACACACACACACACACACACACACACACACACACACACACACACACACACACACACAACGGATATGGGGCCGGGAAGGTGACTAAGGTGTTGACATATTTTAGTGAAACATCTACGCACATTTATAATTACACCATTCAAAGTAGAAAGGATAGAATAAATGGACTAATAACTATAAAACTAAATGAGATAGACAAGTCCAGCAAAGTGTGGTTTAAACCATGGACGATGGAGGACAATGCACACCACTTTATCTTCTGATGTTTCTATACATTGTACTGTGTCCATTCACCATCAGTGCCTGTAAGTGAATGACAGCTATTGAACGTATAGTGCAAATGGAACATTCTAATATTAATTAAAATGTGCCAATAATCTGGAAAACCGATGAGTGTGTAAGAGTTGTTATCAACTCAAAACGTTGAGCCAGTATTTTGTTACGGCAGAGATTGTCTCTTTTCATGGATATTAACAAGTTTTACCACACATAGTGAAAGGGGTATAAACAAAGGTGATCAGTGTGCATCTCTGCCAGTGGACATTAAAGGTCTGTTTAATTGATAATAACTGGTCAGTCACATTTAAAACTGAATGAATTTTTTTAACATTAGACTAAAACACAGTAGTCCTCCCTTATCCTCAGGTTTTATGTTCCAAAACCCCAGCAAAAGCTCAAAACTGCAGTTAGTACCAAACCCAATATATACATTATATACAGTATGTATGTTTTTTTCCTATACATACATACCCATGATAAGGTTTATCCTATAAAGATTAACAACAATATAATATTTATAACAATACACGGTAATAAAAGTAATGCGAATGTGGTCTCTCTCCGTAAATATCTTATTGTACTGTGCTCACCCTTCTTAAGTATCTGTGACAGTAGATCTGATAACCGAGACCTGTGTCCTTTATTTTTCGACTTTAGAAAGTTTCAGCTCTTATCTTCATTCAAGTCTTTGTGGTATAAAAGTAATTTGTGCAAAATATCACATCATTTCGACTGCATTTAGGGTCTGCTCAGACACAGCGGAGTTTTTACGATTTCGTTAATATTAGTTTTAATGTGCTGCCCTAACGTGGTTGCATGTCAATGCACTGCTAAAGCTGCTCTGCTCACCTGTGTATAAGAATACAACCAAAATGTATCAGTTCTTGTTGCTAGAACACATCTAGTTTATTTTAATTTTTGCAACAATGTCAATTCTCAAAGTTTGTGAAATTTTACCAGAGCATGTAACCTTCGGTTTATCCATTGCTTCTGCTTCTTAAATCATGTCACAGAAAAGCTAAATTTATTCAAGAGCATTATATGGTTAAACATTTGCATAACGATAGCACTGCCACTGTAAAATTGGTCGCATCAGTTGCTTGAATACGTGGCTCAAACAATAACTTGACTGACAAAGGTTCTTGACAACAATTATATTGTCGCATGTGGGGAAATGTTTGTGGTGTTCGCAGATGACCTGAAGAGCAAACTGAGTCTGTTCTGCATCTCTGGTCTGCATGCCACTGAACTCTTGAATTACTGCAGAGCCAGGCATTCACAATGTGGGGATAATGGATTATGTCTTTGCCGATCAGGTAGTCCCGATTAGCTGGCCAGCAGTATTAATATGAAATAAGTAAATGGAACTCATTAATCTGCTAGAGGAAGGCTTATGTATGTTTTGCGGTTCATGAATTCAAATTCTGAAATGAAAGCAAGCTGAGCACACCCTAATTGCAAAACCAAATTGAATGAAAATTTACTGGATTTTTTTTTGGTGTGGTAGAGTATAATTTTAGGGAGTGAAATTGCAAAGATTTATTTTTTAAGCCTGTACAAGGGACATCCTAATGGGTGGGTAGCGTATACAGATTCATGACTCATGTTCTCGTGCAAGATTTCATCACGGTACTCAGAATGGCATGCAATTTAAATTATTTCTGGAATTTTCCATTTAATATTTTTGGAATGCAGGTAATTGAAACCACAGGTAAAGGGGACCACTGTAAGTGTTTATGACCTCAAAAAAAATGAAGACCTTAACTGGTTGAACTCAAATTTCAAACATTTTAAAACTTTATAATGGTCTGCAAACACCCTGGTTGAGTTCCACATAAAACAAGTGAAAAATTGTTAGGAGTATGATGGTATATAAAGTTAACTTTTTTTTTTAGTTACCTGGTTAGAAAACATCAGTAGTTTTGAGTTCAAGATGTAATCACTAAGTTGAAATCCACTGACAGATTATTGACCAAAAAGTGTGATTTATAGACAGTGCTGAGTTGTTATGCAGGCTGAAACTGCTGTTCCACATTGGACAGTTTTTACCATAGTACTGTTGCAACCTCTGAACACACAAGCATCGTGTGATGGGCAGTTGCTGGTTTGTTCTGTTGTTATACTTTTAAGTAGAGATATATCGCAATTCTTGTGATAGCTCTGTAAAGCTTATCATGGACACAATTGCATCCAGTCATGATAAATTCATACAGTCCACCATTATTATGAAGGGACATATGATACAAATTTGCTGATTGCTTACAAAGTAATAAACCATTTGTGTTAAACACCTACCAAATGGCGACAGGAAGGGACTGCATGTTGGTCACTCCTCCGTCCACAGGTACCAGCACCTGGACGTTGGTTAGTGGGCTTGGGGTAAGCATGGACTCTGGGTTGTATTTGTAATCAACTCGTAGGTCTGTGCTGGTGGGACTGCATTTCCAGTACACAGCCAGATTTAGTGGAGTGGATTGGATTCCATTTGAGACAACCTACATAATGACAAGATAAACCTCATACAAAGGCAGTTTTCACAAAGACTCTCACTACCATGCAGAAATGGAAACCAGATACCATTTACAATATACATTGACTGTGTATACAATCAGGTGTGCTATAAGCCAAGACCTAACCAGAGAAAAGTGGCCGTAAAATCAGACACAAACCCAAGAAAACATCGGCCCACTGAATGACACTCGACACACACAAACAGTGTGGTAGCCCAAATTTGCACCAATCATGAGCATTTAATCAAGTAAAACTGAAGCAATGATTCCTGTCATTCTCAATCAGATTTTGTATAGGTTTAGCAGAAGTATGAATCGTTTCTCTGCATGTTTTTGTAAATAAATCATTGGCAAGGGACGTTAACTGTATCTGTAGCATGAAGAAAACCAGCATACAGTATTTGTGTAATTTTCTAAAAAAAAAAAAACCCACCCAATGTAGTACAAACAAGAGTAATTCAAAAGTGGCATACAGGTTATGGAAGTGACTGACCTGGTATTTTAAGATGTCAACATTATAGTAGGAGGCAGCAGGGTTTTGCTCTGACAATTTCCTGAGGTAGGCAGTGAGACTTTGCATGTTCAGCCAGAAATCCTTAGAGCCGGAGTTACTTTGTGAGGGATCACTGGATTTTTAAAATATTTACAAAGATAAAACTGTGTCACTTTACGGATCAAGGAGCTTTGCAGCGGGGTGGGGAGGGGGTAATTCATTTAAACATGGGAAAAGAAAAATAAATCCAGAAAAGATACTTTCCACAGCACAATGGATCTACAGTCACAAGACATAAAGAGATTGTTATAACGTGTATTGTTGGTTTATCAAAATGCTGCTCTTTTTAAACAAGATTTTTTGTTATGAAACATGAGTATAGCAACCGGATAAATGGCATGTTTCACAAGCACTGCAAGCTGACCAAATAAGAAACACAGACACACAATCGTGGAAGTGAAGAAGAAGCAAATGTGTTGCCTAATGGGAGGGTTTCCTGAATTTCATCTCTGTTGTTTCACTTTATTGTGTTAGTTCCAGAGCCGCATGAAGTGCTGGTGAAGATTATATTTTATATAACGTTGGTACCAGAAATGTGCTTTTTGTTTTATTTCCCTCTCATAATAAAGCTGGTCCATAAAACAAAAATAATCTTTGTCTTTTTCCACATGTACATCATAAGCAATCATTGTTTGATGTCAAAGTATGTCAATAGTAAAGGCCAGATCTGAACATAAAATGTGAAAAATATAACTTTCATGGGGTGTTTTCTGGGAATACTGGTGTATAACTTTGATATCCAAAGTGGGATGTATCAGTACTGCACAAGTATTTCAGCAGGAAATTTCTGAATTCATGTTATACATAAATGAGTAACAGCTCGGTTAAATGTTTTTTAAAAATACATATCTGTAAAATAAATACAACTTAGTGTAGCTCTAGGTAAAAAGTTATATAGAAACCTGTAGAGGATCTGCTGATTAGGCAAGATCTGCTCTAGCTTGATGGTGTTCTTCAGCTTAAAGCTTAAGACTGCAGGAGAAGGGTTGCTGGTGAAGATTTTCATGATTCCACTTGGAAAGGAGAGAGTCACATCTCCTGTGATTTTCACAATGCACCTTAAGAGAGGAAATCAAAAATAAAAATGTAAGTACCCTTCAATGTGCCTCTCACCAAAAATCTAAACAAGAATGCTTTCACGATATCTGAAACAGCGAAACATGCCAAATTCACACATCTTTTATCAAAATTGAAACTGCAGGAAGTACTACTGCTCAGCGCACAGATTTATAGTACCGAACAAATTACCAGATATGTATTTGCTCTCAGAAAGTGAGTACAGTATAATTGTTTGCTTATTTTAAAATAAAATGTAAATATCTACATGTAAAGCAAGCAAGTCAGCCAAGCTTTGGACAGATGTCTCTGTGCACACGTAAACTGGTAGCTTTTAAAACAAGCTGGTACAGTATTCCATTATGCAATTCCCAGTAAAACAATTTTATATTAAATCAACTTGACTAATAAATGCTTGTGTGTTTTATTGCACATGTTTCTCAGTTCCCAAAGAGAGTTATTGAACTTGAAAGAATGCCGTCATGGGAAGAATATCAACGTTTCCATGTGCTGTACAGAAGACCCTCAAAGCACCCGATTCTCAAAGCAGGACAACATGCAATTGATTGCGCACAGACTGTGCCATATGACTGCGGCATTGACTTCCCAGCACACAGGTTCCAGTAAAGCCTCACTTAAAGGCAGCGAAACACCAGGTTAAAACCGAATGGTGTGAAACTTCCCTTTCAGCAGCTTGAAACTAACTTTGTTGGGTCGGCGCCTTTGAAGTAGGCATTGACGGATTCTGTAAAGGCCACAGCGACAGGTATCGAGTCTTGGGAGGCCAAAGTGACAGGACTTGGGCCTCGAGAGGTTCCTAAACAAGAGGAGAGGGACGAAAGAAATGTAAATAAAATTCATGTACTATAAATGTGTCATAGCACTTTCGGCTATTCTGCTTAGGATTTAACTAATGTATTTGGACTTAACAGTAAAGATTCCTGGAACAATATCTCCAACTGTAACTTATGTGAAAAAGGAAGAATAGAGAGGCAATAATTACACTGTTAATAACAGCAGATAATAAAAATGCACGCAGTAGTTAATTCATGCATTAGACAAAGTATTACTATTTCGTGCATAGAAGAGCACTTCGATTCAATTATGTCACAGTGCAAAAAAGTTAACAAATTTTTAGAAGTTGTTATATGACATCAAATTTGCTCCGTAGTGACATAACATGTAGAGTTACTACAGGCTGCATCTGAAGAAGCACTATACAATGTTTTTACAAATTTTATTTGTCTTTCGATTACCAACAACCTGTTCTGCATAAATAGCAGAGAAGTGTAGTAAATTTAGCTATATTCACATTAATATAATGTCATTTGATAAACTCCAATATTGTGTCTTGTTCCAGAAAAGAAAACAATTTGGATTTGTTTTTTCAGAGCAAACTGAAGATGTTTCTTGGCTTTTATATAAAAAGAAATTAATTTCTTTCCAAACATAATTGTGTTTAAGGGGAAAAACAGAGACTGAGCACAGCAAAGCCATAACCTGCAGGCTGTGTTAGTGAGACGACACACAGCGGGTGGCCAGTCCACCATCACTCTACCTGAAGCCGCGTCACACCGCTTTTCAAAGCTGGGCAGTTTCCCAATGAACACATCCTCATCTTTCACATTGAAACAGGGGCCAAATTAAGGAAATTAAGACATTGTCAAGCAGGCCACTTGGGCAGTGGCAAAGATTTTCAGTCTCAAATCAGATGCATTCTGCCTATAATGAGCGTCAGCCAAAGGGATTTTTCGGTCCCATGAGGGGGGTTACATGATAAGATCACATTTATTTTGTAAACTGAATGAAAATGGTACATAAAGTAAGTGGACATACATTATGAATAACAGTTAAACATAAAAATATTGATAACTACTCCACACCCACTACCAATTCTTTTTGATATCTTGTACTTGAATTAGCATATGAATATAGATAGCTTTCATAGATGTAATCTTGTAAGCAAACTAATTATCATATCGTGCGATTAACGGACAAGTCGTTATTACACATTACAATGCTCTCAGTATAATCTGGTTTATAGAGCTAAAAGTGGCATCGTCTTCTTTTGAAAATCTTGTTTGCTGGTTACTATGCAGCATTTGTAAGCAGGAGGGTTACTGCTGATCTCTATGTTTTATTCAAATGCTACTGGACAGCACAGGTTTGATTTAACACTGGCTCAGAATTACATCGTCTTTTATAATAAGGGACTGATTTAAGGGAAATTCCACTGTAATACCAAAAGCTCTTTTGTCAATGGTCATAACTGACAATTACAAATGATGTACACGGCATTAAATGTAATTAATTACATATTTTACAGCACATGTTTTTTTTCTAAAGTGACGTAAAATTGGGAAAGCTGGGTGAGATAGTCCCTGGAGCAATAGGGTGATAAAAAGGGCTTTGCTGAAGGGTTCTACGGTGACCCAGGGGTTTGAACTTCAACTCACAGGCACAGTGACCCACGCACAACAATATATCTTTCACTGAGACAGGTTTCTATGTTTTTTAAAGATGCTTTAAAGATCGATGAGATATCCCTTTCCTTATTGTAAACATCTCTTAGTCATTTACGAGACTCTACTGGCTTAGACTTACACGTATGTAAATAAAGCTCACATGTAAAACACCAGGTCAAGATATTTATGATTACAGCCCATTCAATTTTCTGCATTCTCATACATTATGACATGGTTAAGTGTTGCAGAGTAGGTGTCCATAAATGCATGGCTGTTTTTATAATAATAATGTGACAGCCGATGGTTGAAACAGCTACACCACAGCGTGAGGATCACGGCTGAATGGATGCACAGATGATGGTCATGTGACATGACACTCACCTACTGTTGGGGTGTTGCCGGCACTCAGAGAGGTGTTGGAGGACAGGGAGGAGGAGCTTTCGGCCCGGGCCAGGGGGGCCGTCGGAGGAGGGCTTGCATTGGAGATCTTTGGGGGGCTAAAAGGTCTGACCTGTTAGCGGGGAATACAAAGATGATCCCTCCATTAAGAGAGCGCCAAGGACTCCCCCTTTAAAGCACAATGTGCGTAACATGTGTACCCTTGTGTAGTTCTGCTTGAGAAAATTACAATTTCATTGATGCCTGCGAGTTTAGCGGTGGGAAGCTTTGGTCTGGAGGACGGTCGTGGTGGAGGCACTAAGGTGCCTGGAGCTAACGGCGTGGTGGGTCTGGCTTGAAGAGGCAGCGCTGCAAGGAAACAAACAAGGGATGAATTCATGGAGGGCTCATGAATGAGCAATATGCAAAGGGTGAAGTCACATCACCCAGCAGCACACAATACTTCTGTAGTTTGAAATAAATCAGTTAAAATGTAAAGGCTTTGCAACTATAAACAATATACAATAAAAGTGTAATGAGGACGACCTCCAGACAGTCAACACTACTTTGGTAGCTCCAGTCCACTGAAAATATGAAAGCACAGCAAACAAAATCTCAAAAAAATGCAAAGAAAATAACGCACACAACAAAAATCCACAAACTAAAAAGGAAAATGTAAAAATAAACAATAACATTCTAAAAAAGTAATAAAAATTTGATTAGCAAGGTACTGACATATACAGTATGAAAAAATACTGTAAATCAAAAAGAGTAGTAAACAAAGTTACTAGTCTTAGGATTTATGAAGATGCAAAACCAAAACAGAGCCATCGATACCATGCTCAGCCACACACAACATGCTTCTCGTTACCATGGTGCATTTGGATAGCGGAGGGTGTGAAGGTTTCATCCCCCGAATTTGGAGAGAGCTTTACGGTACTCTGGGGCTCCTCGAAAAGGGAGCCGGAGCCACCCATAATGCTATTGTAAGGGTCGCTCGGGTCATCCGAGAAGAACTTGATGGACTTTGCTTGTGTCCGCAGTGGCAGTCTGGCTGGGTCCCTCGCGGTGGAGCTTGACCGCCTGCAGGGTGCGAATTCATCATCGAAAGCTATCCACTGGCTCTGGGACCAGGAGACGGAGGAAAAGATGTCCACGCTCTCGGGTGCCAGCTTAGCAGGGTCCACCATGTCAGGCTGGACAGGGGAGGGGCTTTTAGTGTGTACTAGTGGGTTTAATCCCAGAAGAGTTTGGTTTAAAGGCCAAGGTGAAGGACTGGAAGCAGCTGAGAAAGGCGGGCCTTCTTTATGTAAGATTTTCTTGGCTAGAGAAGGGGATGGAAGTCCAGAGCAGTACAGTGTGAAAAGACGTCAGATGAGATAAACACACCAGAACCAACAAACATGCATTGAGTATAACCATGTGTATATTCCTCAGAATGCTGTACACTAAGGGCAAACAGGCTAGTGGAAAATTAACCAAAAAGGCTAACGGTCTGAGGATGATGTCAGCATATTAATTTAATTTATGCAGATAAAAGGTGGTGGTGGTGGGGGGGGGGGGGTACACACCCAAAAAAAAAAAAGTTAAAATAAAACTAAACAAACAAACAAGCAAGCAAATACAAACTAAAGTTTTTTGATCATTACCCAGAACAGGATCACAACATCTATTGTTAATTTTAACATAATAAATAAAACCCCCTTGTAGCGCAATGTTTTTAATTTTCAAGAGGAAATCTATGTATGGCGAAAGGAGGACTCAAGGAAATTCAAAGTGGTTTTATAATAAAAACCAAAAAAAATGTAACAGCCAAAACAATATTTACAAATGCAGCTACCATGTACTTTTCTTCACTACAATAATAAAAAAAATTAGATGTCTGAAAATAGATTTTATTTTTCACACTGGAAACAACATTTTTTTGTGAACAACTCTGTGAAATATATACATTTCATGTACAGATATAATTTTCTATTTTCCTTGAGTATAAGTGCAGTGGATGAGCATGATGAAACAGAAACTTTCACCGAAAGAGATTTTGTAAACAAGCATGAGAAAATAACTCAGTTTGCAATGGTTCAATTGTATGCATTGAATGATTTTGAGAAAAATATAGATATTAAATAAGTATTAATAAGTAATAAATAAGTATTATTAATGAGATAATTTGGTAGGCAATGTGGTTTCAGTGCATCTTCCATCATCATTTATCATCATCATTATTATTATTATCATCATTATTATTATTATTATTATTATTATTATTGAGCATTAACAATTATTGCTTGAAGATTCCCTGTTGCTTTACCTGGATCACTAGTAGGACAAACTTCACACTCTTTAATTTGGAAAGAAGATGGAATAATAAAAATGAATCCAGTCAAAAGAATGCAAGAAGGATGTTAATGCTTTGTAACACACAACAAAATACAAACCTAAGACAGCAGCCCCCCCCCCTTTCAATAAAGCAAACTGTGGAAATTATCATTGGCAGTTCCTGTAGTAACACAAATTATTATTTTCCTCAAACACTATACTATGAATATTTACACAGCATTCTAAAGGTGCTTAATTGTATTTCTCTTGCTGACATTATATAGTTTTTACATGAAAGGTCCATTAATTATGGATTCAGACTAAGCCCAGCCATGGTTACTGCCAATATAATTGCCCTTAAACAAGTGTTCAATATTTCTACTTAAACAGGAACCAAAGAGTAAGAGAGCACCCACACTGTAGTACTCACATCTGTAGACTGCCATATGCATACTAAACACAACTGAAAGAGTGGTTTCTCATATTTATGAGTATTTATTACAAGTACTGGCAGAATTAAACAATGAATAAAAATGTTAATCATTTAATGCTGAAAAACTGCCAATGTTTTAAACTGTATGTGAAAATGTTTAAAAATGTATGTGAAAGTACATATACAGATATCCAGCGACCTGCATCCTACTGAGTAACCTCCAGTCATATGTACATCCAAGTCTCCAGAACAGCTTTAATAAAATTGAAAATGCTTGTGGCAAGAACCAAAACAAACCTACTGTGCTGCTAGCTGCATAATGCACAGTACATATCTGACTTAAAATACTATACGTACTATATATGTACCGAAATTATAAACAGATATGTACTTTTTATTGTTTTTGTGTTAATGTGCTTTTTCCTATTTACTGTTACTAAGAAAAAAAGCACACATGTACTTCATTGTGCATCATGTTGTACTGAGTATTTGACCTTTCCCCTATAATTATCAAGACACGTACAGATTGACTTATGTCCTAGCTTCTGGAATGTAACCTGGATGCAGGTCAATGGATACCTGTGCAACTGAAAGAGGCAAGTAATTCTGGAATGCAACAGACCTGTAGAATCTTGACAGGTATGTACAAGACAAGGTATTTGGTGTGTCAGCTTTACAAGACACCTTCTTAGTGACCTCAGAGGAGTCATTGCCAGACAAAGCGATGATGCACGCACGCACATTTGGACATAAGACATTAATAAATGTAGTTTTACAGTTAATAAAATAATAGTTTACATTTTGTTCACGTTTTCCCTTGCTTAAAAATCATCCAGGAGCACAAAGCTGAAAAAATATAGAAAGCCACGGCGAGAGACTGTTAGCGGTGGGCAGGAGTTACCTGTGGACGAGGACGCCGAGGGGACTGCCAGGGGCGGTCCGAAGGGGTCCAGGGAGAGGAGGTCACTGCTGACCAGTCTGCTGCTGCAGATGCATGCCAATGAGATTTAATGCAAGTCAAACCGTTGGCGTCTCATCTTTATAAAGCATACAGACAATTCATAACTGAATACAGCATAACTGGACAAGATCATTGGAAGTACAGACCGATAAATTATTTTAATTGGCTTCTGCTGAATAATGGTCTTATTTCAATACTAAATCTACACTGAAGTCAAGAGATTACTTGATTTGTACCCATATAAATTAATTTGAAACATGTCAACTCTTAGGTAAATTATGTTAGCATGATTTTATGCAAACAACAAGAAGCATCTCAGTAGAGATACCCTGGCTCACATTTGCACTGCTCCACACACAGAAAGTTAATTTTCTATAAAAATACAGCTGGATCTAATGGTATTTAAATTCAACCTCAAGGGTGTATCTCTACTGCTCATTCTCCAGAAGGAGCATACTTATTTTATGTGACAACTTCTAGAGTTTATAAAACACTGATGCTGGGAAACAGATGAGACAACTTACAAAAAGGTAAAAATGAGCCAGATCACTAAATCAATACACTATAGACATACAAGCAATGAATGTCTATATCAATACAAAACATATATGCATTTATAACAGTCTCTGTCAATAATATGTAGTGCTCAGCAAGAAACCTTATAACAACGCCTCATGTTACAGAGTATCCTGGTTTACCTTATGAGGTTATACAGAAATCTGAATAAGGCCAATGGAGTCGGCTATTTGTGCTGAACTGCAAAATGACAAAACTACAACTGTGACAGATTTGAGCTTATTAACATGGACGAATCTTCTTGCAGAGTCATACCCTCTCAGTCACTTACTCATTGCAAGACGCCTGCACCCGGGGTTTTGCCAGCTCATCACCTATATTAGACAGAACATAACATGTAAATGGCAATGCCTGTTTGACTAGCATATTCCAGTACAAATAATGTGTGTGTTTTTCTTTTTTTTTTAAAGGAATACACGATTTACATAGTGAAAACATAGCCGCACCACCAAAAAGGATGGAGAAAATGAAATATTTCTTTTAACAGGATGATAAAGGAGAAGCCAGCTGGACTTCATTGATGAATGGAACAAGAAACGTCTGTGAAGATCTGAAATAGCAGGCCACACATTTTTCTCTAGCACTGGTGCCAATTCAAGACAATAAAACAGAGAAACATATGGCTGTCTGTCTAAAACAATGGAAAAATTATTTATCTGCAACATGCCAGTTTTATTGCATTTACCCAGTGCCAGTGCTTTAGCTGAAAAATGTTTCCAAAAGTTTCCTTCAGCAAGATGCGTTGTGTCATCCGAGCAAAGATGTGAGGACATTAAACAGGATCCTACCATCAACCATTAGCAAATCCTATCTGAGGCTCTTCGATACAAATGATACAAAATGCATTTGGCAAATTGGAAGTTCTTAAGAACTGTAAGTCGTTGTGTCATTTTGGGCTCAGAAATGATGGGAAACATTAAAAATTGCTGGTGGCTAAAAACCTGTCATATCTTGAAAGAATGAGGATAAATACAGTTTTCGCCACTGTCACTTTTGGAAAACTTTCCTATTACAAAGTAGGAAGTACAAAGTTTTCAGGCAAAAGGTTTCAGCCAACCAATTTGTTTCTGCAGGAGACCCCATGAAAAATAAAGTCTAGAGGGAGACAGAAAAGTAGGTATGTCTGATGACACTTCCAGTGGAACAGGTAAAGGGTATGTCCAAAACGTTCTTTAAAAATCTTAACATAAGTATTATAATGTAAGCAATGTGCATCCTCAAATAGTGTATTAAACTAGGGATGAATATTGTCAGCACAGAACAGAATTTCTGGTTTAAGTGGAATATAGATTATTACTATGTATATAATATATATACACACAAGGGCAGTTGAAAATAGTAAATAACAACGGTGTCAAAATTCCAATTGCCAGAATGTTGCAGAGTAATGAAAATTAGTTTATCAAAGTCTGTTAACTTGCCAGCTCTGCCTACACACTTTAGTTTTAGAAAGAGAAAAATTATCTTTTGTAACATGTGTTACCCAATAACCCCACGACAGACGGCACAGAGGCTACCAAAATAAGCCGCAATACACACAAACAAATTTGCAAAGGATTGCAGAATGACACTGCATCACTTATGAGCAAGATAGCAACAGATAAAATAAAATAAAACAATAAAATATTTGCTTCATAATAAACTTTCTCTAGCCTCCATAAGCTGTATGCATGCAATGTTAATCACATTTCCTTTGTTTTTCTGCAACAGACAATCATTCCCATTGCTGAACTAATCTTAAACTAATACTGGGGAGCTGTGGGAAGGCACAGAGAACAAGGAAGGCATGTGTGTTTAATATTTCCTCTATGTTAATGTTTAATGTCTTGTTAGGAAGAGGCCTTAAATTGGCCCATCCCAGGAAGCACAGAGCAGAAGGGCTGGGGTACACCATGCGCACACACACACACACACACACACACACACGCATGCACGCACCCTACAGGACTGCATTTCTTTGGAAATGACCCAGAGAACAAGCAAACTCTACATATAAAATGGGGGATTCAAACCCACAATCCTTTAGGTGTGAGACAACAGAGGGTAGTCTTTGATCTCCACTGAGCCACTGTGCTGCCTTTATTTTCTCTCTGGACCCAAAAATATGATTATGAAAAAATACTGTATAACCACTTTAAACAGTTGGTTAGGGATCTTTTTACGAGATCAACTGTTTTGTGTTTCACGGTTTATTACTAGTCTTGCCTATACCATGCAGTTATGATGGCAGTGGAGGTTTTAATTTGGAAGTTACTAGGAAAAACCTGTTAGCAGGTGAAGATTACAAGGAAATGTTCCAGTAACATGCCAACCTGCTCTGTCGCCCAAATCCATAGGGAAAAACCAGCTGCGCTTAAGCCTTCGTCAGAAAGTTGTCTTGAAACTTAAACCATATTTTTAAAATACATTCTTATGGCACTTTAAATAATTGCTAAAAGACTCTCACAAAAGGTATGTGTGACTACTTTATCATAAAACTTGAATTATCTTTAAAAGTTTATTTTTCAAAAGAAATACAAAGTCATACTATTGATGTAATATAAATTCCAGACTTTATGCTTACAGAACACAATAAAAGCCTGAAAAAGGACAAAATAAGCCATTCTTAAGCAAAACAGATGTCGAGTGGCCATTTTTATCAAATTTACATTAAAGATTTACTTACTAGATTGGTTTCTTCTCATCTGACTCTGGGGGGGAAAAAAAGTTGATATTAAATCACATGTCAATTCACATGACAAACATCAAAACACAAAGCATTTCTTTAATAAATCAACAACACGGTGATCTTGGCAGATTCCAAACAACAGAAACTCAAAAAAAAAAACGCAAAAAAAACAGCTAACAAGTTCAATATATGTTAAAAGACAAAGCCTTCAGAGTCTACTCTCTCAAGAGGGTGTCTATAAAGACACAGATACAAGGACTCAGAAATAGTTACAATAATACTGGTCATACTTTAAACATTAAGCAGAACACAGAGGGACCAAGGAACTGCAGTCTTGTTCTCTGGCACATACTAATAAGCACAGAGAACACAAGGCCAGCGCTCACTGAACTACACCATACACTCTGTACTGTACAGAGGCTGAGACACGGAGGTGCTCCTCAATAACCTAGATTTGGCTTATAAGGTTTATGGGAGGCAGGAATGAATGCCACAACCATTAATTGGTCTCAGTTTTGTAGCAGAATCTACTCCACACCAGCCTGGCATTAGTGCAGACATCTGATATCGTGAGTTAGTGTTTGATTAAACACATAAGAAAAAATAACTATGGCTACATAAAAGCATGTATCTGAATATCCTTAGATACAGCTCATATTTGATAGACGCCAAATAACTTATAGGTACACTTTTGAGAACTATATCACTATTCCCTTCCGGGAGGCAATTTCCTTAGGAGTGTTAGAATGACATTTATCTGAATACTTGAAAAATACATTCCAGACATTAAATCTAGAGTGAAAAATGCCACAAGACCAAAGACAGTATTTAACCTTGTACAACCATCAGTCATGATCACAGAAAACACTTCCATAACTAGCAATGACCAAGCTGTAAATCACTACAGACACAACACTGCACATGAGAAATGTACTCCTGTAGACTTGAATGGAAACTTTGTGCATCAATTTTAATAAAGCCTTTCAAAAAAGTATAGGAAATATAGTTAAACCGTTAAATCACTAGAGACCTATAAAGCTACGGTTGATCCCACAGGCACAGTGAGGCGAATGGGTTCAATTACTGTTTTCTGGCCACACACCCAATTTCCACTGTTATTTTAATAAATAATTCTGCATAGGGGAGTTGGAGAATATGTCAAAAAAAAAAATCGTAATAATTTACACCAGATGATCTAGCATTTGTCATCACCTGCACTTCTAAGTTGAGTACATTTAACACATTTGTCAACATAAAACTAAACAATTTTAGAAGAAAATCAGTTCTGAATATCTCAAAAATATCAAAATAAATATAAAAGTCAACGAAACTTGATCAGAATGCCAAAAAATACTATGAACGAATGAAAAGCAAAGATTTCAAATATTACATTAAAAACTGCCAACTATCACTGGACTAAAAAAATATTTTACAATACTTGAGCTAAAAATAAAAAAAGTTTAAAAAGAACAAAATAACATTTGTCTAAAATTTGCAAGCACTACATAGACTATAAATTTCAGTAAGCTGAATAAACTTTCAAAATTTAATTGTCATAAAATTAAAATGTTTTAAAAACAAGCTGAAATAGAAGTATTACTGAAGCACACATGTATTGCTGAAGCTCACAAATAGGCTAATACAGCTACATGTAGTCTGATTCATTTAAAATCAGCTATTTGGAGACTCTGGGGACTATTAAACACTGAATAAAAAAAGCTGAAAACTATGTAGTCAAAACAATACATGACTTAATTTATGTACAAGAGCCACAACAGAGTAGAAATAGGTGTTCAGTCACTACTCTTTACATAGTACATCGTTGTGATATTTCATGTTATAAACATGAAATATTTGCCAACTCCATATACATCTGGAACCAATGTTTTGTGTTTAATACATAGAGAACATTCATCCTGCCTAATCCACTTAGCTATGTTGCAATGCAGTAGGAAAGGCAGCTACGAACATTTCCTTTAGTGTTTAGTGTCACTTTATCAACTGTAGTCTTGAACTCCGTTCACTGTCCCAGAGAAACCTAACTAAAGCAGGATTCCACAGCCTGCAAGGATGCGTTTCCCCTTACTTTTCACCCAAAGAAGATTAGGAACATTTCACACTTTACTGCATGCCATGAAGTTACAACGAAATGGCTATACTGAGATGTCCACACTAATCAAATTTGTGCAACGCCAATGGTTACATAGTACCATGATAAATACGTAGATTGTTTTCAAATTCAAATTAGCACCATAACAATTGCAACAATTTCAACTACCTACTTCAATGAAATTCTGGATAATATGATCACTGTTGTTAAGTAGCTCAATCATCCTCACACTGAACATTTTCATCTGCTTTGGTTGGTAATAACTGTGGTTAGCAGAAACCTGTTGATATTGCACATTTTTGGTACGCAACATATTATAATACAATTAATTCAAACTTTCTGATCACCCAAAAGAAGATCTGGGGGAGAGCACTATTTGTGCTCACTTAATACTGTTCTGGAGATGTAAATAAGAAAAAGCAAGAAGTTTTTTTTTTCCCCCCCACTCTGCATTTCACGACTATTCAGCAAATTGTAATACTAATGCGAGGGAATAATTAGGTAATAGTTAACATTCTGGGCTTTGATTTCCACAGGGAACAGGTCACAGTTGTTAATGGCCTATCCGATACCACAGACCACAGCCACCTATCTTTTAGTTCCCGTTGCCACCTAGTGTTCCTTCTCCATAGTACAGCAGACCGAAACCAGGAAGGAACATTAAAAGGGAGGGTGTTCATGCACCAAGTCAGACCAAGGGGACATGAGTATAAACTGAATATAATCATGTGGCTCAAAGAAGCAACAATCCGATACAGATGAGCTTGATATATGCAGCATAGAGCTCACTGCAGAAAGGGCAATGGAGTGAAGCCTGCCATTTAAGCACCATGTAACTGGGTCTTCCCGAAAGACCCCCAGCACTGAACAAAGCAATGCTTCCTTACATGCTAGATTATATATGTCAGGAAACTTAAACGAGCTGTTTAATGTAATAACCAAAGACCGTGAGAGCTTGATTTATTTAAAATAGAAAAAGTACTTATTACCAGATTGTGTGTGTGCATACATAT
>JABFEA020000119.1:9981265-9993866 GCA_019775915.2 Cyphomyrus plagiostoma | reverse complement strand
AAGTGGGGGATGTGGCTGTGTGGTGCCATCTCAGCGCACGGTTGTGCTGTTCATGGGTTTATGCCCCCCCCCCCCCCCAGACTGCCCCTTGGCACAGCAGAGTACATTAACCCACGGTGTCTGAAGACGTGGGGAGACACAGGAGGGCGATTGTTGACTCCCATGCACGCAACCTCCCTGCGCTGATGTCATCGCCTGTGTTCTGCTACTGTGGCTCCCACATACACGGAAACAGAAGCATTAACCTCTGTTTACCGCAGCCACACATGCTGCGCCCTGCAGAGCACCACAGCACAAATATAGCATCCGCATAGATCTGTAAGCGATAAGTCAGCCATACAGTTTACAAGAATCCCCCTGCAACTGCTTTCTTGGGAACTTAACGTTTATTTGGAATGTCCTGAAATTACATTCACAGTCTATTTACATGTAATTTAAATTCACACGTAACATTTTTTTTAAATTCTCTTCCTTACGTGATTATGTTTCATAAATTTGTGCTGTACTCGGCAAATAAATTGATGATTTGTATGAAGCAGTTGATTTTAAGTGTTGGAGAAAAGCATGAAATTGATACTGCCATAAAATTTTAATACTGACTGGGCTCTTTTAAAGTATTTAGGTCTGCATGTGTCAATATTCTGCCCGGGACTTCAACAGAGAGGCATCATGACTGACATCGAGAATATGAATGCATGGCTGCATGACTTTTATAAAACCACATATACTTTCCTGCAGCTAATTTTACGCCACACTGACAGGCTGGTAGTCACCAATGACTTAAGTTTTTTTGTGAGGCAATACCACCCCCTGTAGGGCTCTCAAGAGAACTGCATGACATCACACTAAATACAGGATGACATCTGCAAGGAAACTCTGAAAGAAGTCTCTCTGTTAGTAGTAGCTAATCGTGGTTCAATTCTTGTTATACATGTGGCAAAAATCAATGCAAAAAAAAGCTTTGACTGTTGTCATAAAATGTAACTGTGCCTGGTTGCTTCTGACCTTTCAGAATGGCCAATTGCTCAGATGTGATAGACTTTATCCTGCAAAGAATTTATTTTGTCAGTAACAAAGTGCGCTGCTCTGTTACGTTACTCCCTGGGAAAACAAGCAGGCCAATATAACTGCCTCCGACTTATGAGGAAACAGACAGAATGGGCAGCCAAAATTAAAGTGTGAAGCGCTACATTTAATTTTTGTTATACATACCTCAGCTCAAACGAAAACAGAGCACTCCTGTGATATTTTTGAATATACCTTTTTAAAATGTTTCCTGATTAATATTTCAATGAATTCAAATTCCAATGTACAATGTTTTCCTGCTTCTCTTTTAAACGATTAGTCAAAGCACTTGGTAATTGTTCTGGAACACTGTCAATTAACTATATACTTACTGTAAGAACTGCTCAAAAATTGCGCCTTTGGCTCTCACAGTTACAGGCTTAACAACCTCCTGATCCCGTCCTTTGTTTTTTTTGCCCCAAGGTTAATCCAATCCTTGCAATTACCAACTTGTCTCTGTGCCCTTAACAAGATGCTTAAATATACAGTCATAACATACTGTTGCACTGCTTTCTCAGAAACATCAGAAATATTGAAGTTAGTTAGAAATCGGATGGATGTTCCTGTAGACTCACCTCTCCAATCTGTATATGTGTCTCCTCTATGGACTGGGAATAGGACTGGATGATCTCCTTCATATGGAGAATGTGGTTCTCTTCAATATCTTGAAATTTCTATGATTCAAAAAAATTAATTAGAGAACGGTGCCAAAAAACCAAATAAGAAAAAGGTACAGCAAATGGAATGATTCCAAATAAATTCTAAACTGCATATTATCATGTTTAGCCTGTGTGACACTGTAAACAACAACATAAATTTGAAACTGTAAAATACAGCGAGGTTAAGTGATAAGTGTGGAGAGTCCAGCTCAAGTCAAAGGAGACTTTGTTCGCCGGCTGAAATGTTTGTGGTGGGTGCTGGAGACATGAAGGCAGATTTCGGGTTGGTCCATGCGCATCCCCCTGTCTTCTCTCTGGGTGGTCTGGTTGCAGATGCCACCAGCCCGCATTCCAGCACAAGATGTCAATTATTTGGGGTGGCCTCATACATAACATACATGGAGGTGGTATTATCTCCGGTTTAGAAAACCAGGGTTACAGAGCAAAACAACTTTAATGGAAGTGTTTACATCACTTGCTCTAAGTTTTTTTTCTTTTTTTTTTTTTAAAAACCAAGTCTTTGGTAAACCAAGGAAAGAGCTATAAATAAGAATAAACATGAAATTCACCAAATGTATGCAAATCAAAAAATGATCACACTCATAAAAAAACACACGAAACATAAACAGAGATATGCACCAATCCACATATACACACATATATCATGTGATGATCTATTGATTTTCATTACCGGAAATTCTATGTTCTCTTGCAATTTTGCTTTCTCTTATGGAGATTAAACTTTTTATATGTCTGCTTTTGCTGCGGTATGAGATTATGCCGAGTGCAGTTCTTGTAGATCTGATTTTAATTTGTAGTACATCCAATCAGCTCCTCAGATGTTTCTCATCAAGGGTTTGAACAAATCCATTAGGAGGTTACAAACCAGGAGGACAAATATTATGGAGCCCACAGCTGAACGAGATGTGGCTGGATTCACACAGGCGTCACTTTGGGAATTTTTTTGCAAAACTACACAAGATCGCCGATGGCATGAGATTGCATGTACCAAACACAGACTTTGAGATGAAAACAGTTTCAATAAAAATGTAATTATAGACTTTAATTAACATTTATCATTGAAAGAAATAAAAACTATATATAACTGTAGCCTTTCAACCACTTCAAGAAAAGTGTTTTTTGTGGAGGGAAACTCATCTTTCAGTGCTAGCGAAACACAGATGGGTTTTGATGTGTCAAATGCCAAACAGTTTGCACTTATGAAACCCAACTTATTTACTACAATTATTGTGTCGATCGTGACTAGGATGGAATGGAACCATAAATACTGAAATGCATTTCTGGGGCCTTCTGTAAACGGATTGAGCAGGATGTTATAACAAGCTGATTAGGGATTGTGTTTTTTTATGAGATACCTGCTATTACCGAAATAATATTGCAGCACTGACTGTCAGTGATGCCTACTGAACAGTGTGTAGATGGAAAATGGTTTGGTGATTACATAATTAAACAGCTACAATATTACTGCTATGGCAGGAAAGCAAACTAATTTAGGGAATAACAAACACTGTGCAAGTCAATGACTGACATGAGGACAGAACTACCTGGGCAGTTTCCGCCATCTTCTGTTCAAACTCCGATTTCGCTGTGGCATACTTCTCCACGCAGGACTTGTAGACCTCTGTGGCTTTCTTGGATTTTAGCCCAGCCTGTGAAAAAAAACGATTTTAAAATAACTAGTAACACGATTAATGACTAGTGAAATTAGCCAGCTGTCATTTAGTTGTTGGAATGTTGAAGACCAACCTCTTAAGGTGATTTGAACCTTCCCTGATGAATATCTGCTGTCAAATTCAAATTTTGCAACTGGTCTCCTGGATAACATTTAATAAAAAAAAGCATGTGTTGTACCAGGATTAGACTGGTAGAAGAAGCACACCGACCTTGTCCACTTCCTTTTGAGTTGCCCCCTCCTTGCGAAGTCGTTCCTGGTCCACAGTCTTGGCATTATAGTTCTCCTTGGATTTCTGCAGAGCCTGAGATATGGTCTGGATGGTCTGCACGGCCTCCAGTGTTGTGGCCACTTCCTCCTTTGTCTGCAATATGGAATGAGTCAACAAATGACATTCCGATAGCAGAACTACCGACTTTCCATAGTACAGAGGCTCCTCAACTTACGAATGAGACACGTTCTGAATGGCCGTTCGTAACTTTAAATGTTCGTAAATCGTCATTCAACATCATTTTAAGGGTATATGCAAGTAAAGAACTTGGATGCTGGAAGCTAATCTGCTACGCGGCGGGAGTAGCAGCCAGAAGTTGTACTACCCGGAATTACCGCACAGAAAAAAGAAAATTTTTGTGGACAGGAAACGGGAGCCCAATGAACATAATTTGGATGTACAATCCTCTTTGTACAGTCCTCAAGTTGAAAGATTGTAAGTAGAGGAGCATCTGTATTTCACATTAGAAAACTAGATGGTAGACAATGAATATATGGATAAAATGTATTTCATCAGTGATTAATATTTAATTGTGTAATTCATATCCGTCACTAATGCTGTAAGAAAAATATATTTCGTTAATGTATTACAAATAATAAAGGTAAATTCACACTGAATTTGTACATTAAACACTGACAATTTATACACAAGAAAGGACACCAAAGCACTAGGCAGTGAACATAAGGATGGAAGGGTGTTCTTGCATTTATTTTCCCTCCCTCAAAATACTATAACTATATTTTATAGCCTATCACATTACTATATCATAATAATCCAGATTAGCAAGCATTTCATTTCAGTTCATTAGGGGACTAGCTATGTCAAAAAAAATGTTACGACCCTGATCCACAAGTGCACCTCTCTCCACTGATACGATTGTTGTAAATATTATTCACTGGACCAGTGTTTCTCAAACCAGTCCTCAGGGACCCCCAAATGGTCCATGTTTTTGCTCTCAGTTCTGTGTGACTTGTTTGAGAAACGCTGCACCAAACATTCAGCTGGTGAAATTACTCAGAGAAGGTTCAAACCTTCTTATGTGCCTTTGCTTGGTCGTCTGCATATTTTTGAACTTCTTTCATCAATTCTTGAAGTTTCCGAACTAATTCTAAATGGCAGCTAGCTAGCTGCTCTGTTGAGGTTTTATATACATCCCAGACTGGCGCAAAAGTCCTGGAAGAAAGAAGGATAAAGCCAAATTAATCAGAGGGCAATATTCACACGTTATTTTACATATATTTATAATGAAAGATATTTCAGCCAAAATACCCACCCCAGCTGAGAGAAATTGCTGGCTGATTTGGACAGTCTGTTCATTGATCTTGCATATGCTTCTTCAATGGTAGCCCTATTTTGAAAGAATCAAACACCGATTTATCATAACAATGTCAATGCCGTAAGGAACCAGAACCACCCAGTTTTGGCCAATGCAATTTTGTTGAACCATTACATAGAGAGTATATTTATCATTATTATTATAGTGGTAATAATGGTATAGTAATGGATAGTAGTGGTAGTAATGGTAATAGTAGTAGTAGTAGTTGTTGTTGCTGTTGTTATTATTATTATTATTTATACATTTATTTCATAAGACAAACCACTGGGCAGAAATGCTTTAAAACATGGTCATACACGACCAGTGCAGGAAAGGGTTACTAATATACTCCATATGGAAGAGCTGAGGTATACAAGTTTAGATGTGCTACTGATTTTAACTGCAAAGTCAGCAATGATCCAAACTCACTACAGGCGACACGGACAGGAGCCCGATTAATTCTAATTAAACTAAAAACTTCATTAAGTCACTAAAAAAATAGATAAAGCAAAGATACGATAATTGCATTTTATCTTTGTGCTATTTCACACCTCAAAACGCTCTACCTAAAATATAGCAGATCCTTATTATATGTTTTATGGTGCTTAGTGCTAAACCAATCGTTATTAGAACTCATGAGCAATTCCAACAGAGCTCCCTACACTCCTACACTATCAAAATCCTCTGTAGCTCTAGCAAAACTCTTAGTTCACTTGGAAAAGAAAATAGTCTTTAAAAAAAAAAAAATCACCTCAAAATATCTGGCAAGCATTGCACTTAAGATTATCCAATTTATGAAGAGTGACTGTGGTGAATTATGTCAAGTTAAAGTATGCAAAATTTTTCATCTGACACATTTAATTATGAAAGTCTTGGAAACACAGCTGGTTCTAGTAAAACCAGGCAGAGATGCCACTTCAACTTACAAATCTCTTGGGGAGAGGAAGTGTGCAGAATCATTAACATACTGTTGAGGGGCCAATAATAATACATTTTAAAGCTTTTACCTAAGAAATGGATTCTAAGCTGTCCTGGTTTAATCAATAACTAAACAAGCTGAAACCATGGACTTTATAAATTAAGTCTGCTGTCTGCTCCTTGTCTCTGCTTAACTCTTTCCAAGTCTACCAACCAATTTCTAAGTATTCAAGCTTCTTTCTTCTCAACCTCCAAAGAACTGAAGAGCAGCTAGCCAACCTACAGCTAGAGAACGCTTGTCTTCCTGGCAAGTCGTCATCCCCTGAAATCTGTGACACTACAACAAGAATGGTCCAGATGAACACTTCCAATACCAGTGAGGCAAACCAAGGACATTTTTCTGTGAGAGGTCCACTCAAAGAAACAACCTTGACATGAGTGCAGAGAATATGCACACCAGGTGTGTAAATACTGGAGTAGCCAACGTTCTCTCCTCTCCAAATTTATGTATAATGATCAAATTATGTGGGATTACATGCAGACTTTTCTTTTATAGATCTTCACCTTATGTATTAGAACTACTGGTACCACAACAGGCATTAGGGCTACTATCCACATAATTCAGCTCATCCAATGCAACTGCTGCCCTCAGTTACCCCACCAGCACAGCCTATATTTTCATCCAAAATTGAAATTAAAATTCATTTCAGTAACACTTTACTTGACAGGGCACAGATACTTAGCAGTAACTCAGTTACTACTGAAATACAAATTATGAACAAGTATAGAAGCTACTTGAGATCAAAGATGCGTCCAGATTCATTAATGATGAATAATGATGGGATTCATTAATGATGAGATTAACATTTCACTTGTGTTATTCATTAATTGTTCCTTCAGAAGTTTACAAAGATTTACAGAACTGACAAATATAATAACAAATATAGTAACTGCTTGAGATAAAAAAATGTGTCAGTATTCATTAATGTTGAACAAACATGAGATCAGTATGCAACTAAATTTAAGTTTGTGGGCATAATATATATTATTTGTGCACCCTCCTATAAAATGTTAGCACAATTTCTATCATTAGAAGGAACTAAAATGCTATAGTTACTGACAAGACATGTCATTTTATCAGTCTGACTACATTGTAATTAGCGCTACCACTATCAATTATATAAATAATAGAGCAATGTACCTTTTTATTTCATAGACTGGAAGATCTATTTGACTATACAGTTAATTTTCAACCCTAAATATCACAAAAACTTGAAATATCGCAATGTGAACTTTCTCCAATATTGTTCAGCCCTACTCAAAACATACAATATTTTGGTAAAAATATAAGTTATATGATACGGTTATTACATGTCGTATTATGCAAAATGATGTGGATTAGTAATGGGTCTAACCTTTGTTTTAGCTGCAATTATTGAGAGGTAGAGGAATCATATAACGTAAATTAAGCAAAATAACTATAGTCAAAGTGATGCCAAAAACTGGCTAGACTACATATCTATGACTAATATTAAGGTTCTGCTTTGTAATACCCTTCTGACAGACAACTGCATTTTCATTCACTTAGAGACCACAAGTCTTCTTCTCAGACTTGGCCTCTTTTTTGGAACCTAAAAGTACCTTAAATGTCCAGGATTTGGCTTCGTTTTCTACAGGCATAGTACTTATGCTGTGCATATTTGTGTCGCTTTGATGCCTCTCTTTGCATCCTGCCCCCAGTGTCCTCTTTTCTTGCAAAGCAAAACACGGTTACCCTAAATCACTTTTAATGTGAAGAACTTCAATACAATTGAGGATTTCACTCCTTATTTGGACCCTAATCCATTATGCACAGTCATCTTTCCGCTATAATGCCGAGTAATCGAGAAGGCAAATTTTTATCTAAGCTGCTTAAAAATCTAGGTATCGAGTTTCACAATATCATTACAGCTCTACAGTATTACACAATAGCCGAAAAAACATACAACCATGTAGCATTATGTGATTAGAACATATTTATTATATAAGCTATGCAAAAGTTGTAAAACCTATTTTAAATTAAAATGATTTTTGGAAATATGACTTAAAAATGCAAGCCTATGCATTGCTTAAGTCTTAAAAATGTACTTTGAAAAACAAAGGCTTTCTAGGTATCTACGGACTGATTTACTGCGAGTTATGGTTAGGACAAAAGATGTATTCTATGCTACATCTGAAGTACAACTCATGTTCCACCACTTATAAAACTTTAAAAATTCTTATCTGGCAAGACTGTCAAAAATCCTGGAGCTCCACTTTGTGGCAGAACAGAGAAATACATCTGGTAAATTCTGTGGGGATTTATACTTCTGTGATACTGAGGTTCTTCCATAGTATTATTGAAGACCTTGCATTTATGAATGATCCTGGCAAGTTCAAGAAAGACAAACTATGGTACTGCATTTTCTTCTTCCCCGTCTGCATGACTATGGACTGTAGAATGTTGTGACAAGCAGATTCTTAACCAAAGGGCAACTTTAAAAATCGAGTTGAATTTCACATTATCATTACAGCTGATTGAAAGCATGAAGGACAGAATGGAATTACAGTTAACTGATCATCTTTAAAGCTCACATCATATTCATTTTTTCTTTTTAGAGATTTAAAATACTCTCAGAGAAATCCTGTTCAAATCTGGGCATGTGGCGTTTGAATGTTTGCATATTACGCAGCCGAAAGACATGCACTTTGTATCTAAGTCGCCCATAAAATCTGTACTTTGTGATGGACTGGCGTCCCGATCAGGATGTACTTGTACCCTGTGCTGCTTGGGAAAGGGTCTAGTCCCAGACTGGTAAGTACGTTCGATGTCTTGTTATTAAATAAAGCATAGTCTTCAAGATCTGTCCCCTACAACTTTTTGCTCAACAGAAAGTATAACCTGAGCCCTGATGTGCAATCTAATCTGTGGAGTATTAATCTCCAACACAAGAAGAAATTTCGTATTAAAGGCAACTGGTTTGACTGTTTAGATTCAATACATAGGTATGACATTTAGTGATGCACCAATAAGGAAATGTCTGGCCGGTACCAAAACCCATTAATTTAGAAAATCGATACCGACAGCAATACCAAATGTCTGGGGGGCTCTGCTTAAATGAGGGACATTCCATCCAAACAAATAAACAAATAAATGAACAAATGAAGAAAATAAACAGTCGTATTGCAAAAATATGAAAAATCAAAAATGATTTATCTTTGGTAGTTCAAACCTTCATAGAAAAATAAGTCCAGTGTTATAGAATGAAACCAAAGAGTCACACTGCTAGCAATTGATCATTTATGTAAATTTGACAAGCTGAATGCATTCTGCACTGTACAGGAGACACGGCACGGAGGACATTGATTGACATGGTCTACAGCCAATCAGGGCCCAGAACACAATGCGCTAATCAGGACGCAGAACACAATGCGCTGTAAGAAAAAAAAACGCAAGCAAAATTGCACAAAAAAAAAAAAATCTGCGAAACTGCGAGGCCGCGATAGTTGAACCGCATTATAGCGAGGGACCACTGTATCTATTATTATTGCCTACAATTTTGACTTAAAGACAGATTTAGGGAACACATCTCGTTTGTAACCTGGGGTCTTGTCTATATTTGGCTACGGTACATCATTTTTCGTTCTGTGGTAAAATGAAAAATCGATCAGAAGGCTAGACTTAATTAAAGATATAGCCGTATAAAACCATCTGGGAGGCCAGTACTGTGAGACCTCTTCTAAGCTTCTTCTAAGAGTCGCCACTTTTCCTATACTTTACAGGGTGGTGTCATACTGTAAAATAAAATAAAATGCTATGTCCCATTTTGAAAAAACATGGGACGACATTTGGCCCGTATTTTCAGACCATGCAATCTCTTCCTCCCCTTCCCCAACTCAACGAAGCTTACTATGGGGGACCCATGGTGGGGCGGGGTTAGTCCCTTATTCCTTGAGTTTGCTGAGCTGATGATCCCTCGCCCACCACTACGGAAAATGGCTGATCGCCCAATGCAATCATCTCCATTATTTTAGCAAATATGTCTTCAGCTTGTGCTACTATCTTTCAATATTTTTAAGTTTCAAAATCAGGCCGCAATATCAGCCAAATAATGGACCAATATGTTGTTTTTTCAAAAATATCAGCCGATAACGACATGTTAACCCATATATCATGTATCTGTAATAACATTTTAAGAAGCAAGTAACACTGAGACCTCAATACAAAATGACTACCAGCTTGGCCAAGAGCCATCCATTATTTTTGCAATACCTATTGTGCAGTGATATAAAATAAATATACATAAATTTCTTACCTTTCTCTAATAAAATCGGAAAGCTCTTTTGTCGATATTTGACCATGCTTCATGTTATGGTAAAGTACATCAAATCCATTGTTTTTTTCTCCCTGTATTGAGAAACACAAAGTAAAAACATTTTATCATGAAAGAGAAACACAGATATATTCAATTTCTTAAACACCCAGAGGTAACCAAAGATCCATAACTTAAATAACTACCATGGTTATTCTTTCAACACTAATCATTCTCGCTGCTTGCAGAGCTGTTAGCTGCATTTTTAATAGTCTCTGATCTACCATCTTCATCTTGGACATGTCGGATTTGGATGTCCTACATTTAGTATCCGAACTGCAGAAGATGGGACAATTCTCGTTGAAGGAGTAAGCAGAAGGAAGACTGCTCCAACAGAGCGCTCAGGTTCCACAATGTTTAAAAATACATTCTACCCTTAATAATTCAGTGGAACAGACACATCCAAATGCCCCTTTCATTGCTCAAATACCTTTAATATAAAACTTATTTATTTAAAATAATGAATTATGGTACTCCTAGAGGTCAGAGCAGCACACAAACCCTTAATGAACAATTAATACAGATAATTATTTCTAAACACCCATAAATGGACAAACCTGTTAAACTGATATACAAGTACAGTACTGCACTAAATATTGAAGGAGTGGACACATATACCACAACACAAAAAGTTCTAAATATCTGCTGGTAAGGAAAAAAGGAAACGTTAAATACATTTTGCCATAGAGGAACATGGATGACCTTGTTTAAACACTATCCAAACAGCATTGTTTTATTTTAATGGACACCACCCAAACATTAGCTGTATTCACCAGCCAAGATATACAGCCTGTTCGGGCTTAGAACAGGAAGGTACCAGAAAAGGTAGCCATGATTAGTGGAGTCCCCTAAATAAATGTACTTGGAGGCCAGCACTAATTAAAGTCCATACAAACATACACATTTTGCCAAAGACTTATTAAACTTATTAAAACTTATTAAACGTAAATTTGCATGCCAGTGTTGCATGGAACTCTCTACTGTGCTGGTCAACTACATTTTACACTTGACTAATCTATGTGTCTATGGTACTAGCATGGTATCCATGTTCTGGATTGCAATAAATGAAAAACACATAAACACACATTTATGGGTATTATTATTATTATTATTATCAGGTCATCCAAGAGATTGCAAATACAGTTTATGAGCAAGCTCAACTTCAACAGTAGTGCTCCCTTACGGTTGACAGACCACCTCAGAGTTCATTCACCTTTCAAACAGAAAATAAAGACTGTAGATTGTTACTCATTGCGTTCCATATTAAATTGGGTCATTAATCATAATCGCCATTTCCTATTTTGGTATAACAACTGAGATTTATCTATAAACCTCCACAGCAAAGCTTTCAGTTGACCATGATGTATACCTTTGAACTTCTAGCCAGTATGTGAGCTGATTTATCAACAAATGGGATTCATTTCAGTAATCATTTAACAAAGAAAGCAATTGTTAATTCTTCCTCCTTAGTTGATGCTTTTGTACTGCAGCAGCATCCACAATGTGTAATTCAGTAGCGATGGCCCAGCTGGTCAAGCCAGAATGTGACACCACACAGAGCGTACTCTGATGTCTACTAAATGAGTCTGCCCCTTTTCCCAGAGGAGCCTAGACTTTAGAGACGCATAAACTAAGTCTGGGACACAACAGAGAAGGCATATGTTAGATCTAAGCAAGAAATTAGGTGAAACAGGGTGAAACAGAACTTTCCCCTGATTTTCCAGTACAGCTGCAAATATAACAATAAACTGCTGCTAAAACTGCTTGACTTGTTCCAAAATTGGAATATTTGGTCAACTGGACAAAAGCTTTTCCCATGGAATCACCACTCCATATAAAGGAGAATTTCTTGGATGGTGGTGAAACATCATAACTGACATAATTTTAAATGCAACAAAAAAAACAGTCTTTGCTTCATATGTTCATTCTGGTAAAAATAATAAAAAAACATGCATATATAATATTATCAATATGACAAGGAGTTCGGCGAGTTCTTTCTGTTACTATGTCTGTTATCACTCACTCACCAATAGCATTGAATTTTCACTGATTTTTAGACATCAATAAAAGTAACAAGCAGACAATCTGTTAATATTAGGACTGTATCACATCGTGATATAATTGCGATTGCATGGCGCATGTGCAAGAATTACCAGGGCTACAGATCATAGATGTAAACACTTGTCCAAAATGCAGTTTTTCCCAGTATATTTCAATATAAGGGACATTTTATTTATGCCCACAATTTGGTAAGTACATTAGTAGTACACCTAAAATATTGGGTTTTAT
>JABFEA020000119.1:9969283-9981104 GCA_019775915.2 Cyphomyrus plagiostoma | reverse complement strand
GCCAGAAGTTAAAAATCTGTATAAATTCAGTATATCCTTATTTTTATTTAATTCAGTTGGCATAGCAATGAGGCAATAAGTATTAAAGTGGCGGTAAAGAAATGGCCAGCAACAACATCATTTGAAAGAGGAGATATTATGGTTAAACACAGTAGAAAAAGACTTTGGGGGGGGGTGTGGCAGTACTTTTTGCAGTTTGAAGTCTGACACCTTTATTAAACATAAGGACACACCAAATTCATACAGGTTAACAACATTCTGGGGTTACAGAACGCCCTTATTAATATTTTAGGCCTAGTACTAATCTGTTTACCTAATTGTGGGCGTTAATGAATATCAAAATCATACTAATGATATCAGATGTACGTTTGACTAGACTAATCGCTCTGTACCATGCCCAGGTGTGGTACGCTTAACCGTGCCCTGGCTCGTTTGGAGAGGTGGGCCAGAGCACGATCAGTACAGAACAGAGACAGCGATGCAACTAACACACGCATGCGTACATATACACTGTATGTAAACTGAACCCAGAAAAAAATGAAATAGAGCTGCCTGTGCAGATCGCACCATCTTTTTATACCGATAATATTAGTGCCCATAAAGGCTACAACAATTTCTCCTGCTTTCTTCTGTTCGTCGGCTCATGCTATGTTTTCTTCAACACACACAAAAAAAAAAGTCGCACAGTGATGATGAAAGCATGCTTGGGCCAGGATCGTTAAGTGCAAAGTACAGACCACCGGGGATAATCGTGCCCGGGCATGGTACAAGGCAACAGTGCCAAGTATGGGTATGCCCTAAGAGACAAGAATGCCTACATTTCAAATATCGCAGTACGTCTAAATCTTAAACATAAATTTGCCAATAGAAGAATGCCTAGCCAAAACCCAAAGCATTTCTCAGCTCTGTCATGGCATGCTTGGGAATCCACGTATTCCTTACATTTTTCTTTGTAAGTCATGAGCTAGCATGCCAGGAACTTGTTAGGCTTTTATAACAGTGCAGTTACAATGCAGCATTCCCTCTTTAAACACTAGTCAAACTAGGTGCATTGGTACCTTCATTTAAGGCTTAAAAATAACTGAAAGAAATAATTGGCAAAGAAAACAGATACTAATCAATAACACCAAACTTCTTTAGCTGAATCAACCAAATTCAAACCCTAGTTGAATCCAATGAGGCCAATACGGGTGTCCCTCCGTATTGCAGTATATGGTTAAAAGTATATGGACATCAATACTTATTAGAGAAGCTGAGTAATTAAGCCACACCAGTTACTGACACAAGTAGATAAATTAGAACACAGCTATGCAATCACCAGCACCAAACACTGGTGGTCATACAGAGGAGGGGAATAACTTTCAACCTAGCACCATCATAGGATGCCCCCTCTTTATAAATCAGTTTGCCTTGTTTTAAGTTTGAGGCATTTCAAAGTTCAATTTGTATAAAATCCAAGAGCGTATACGCAGCTGGCGATCACTTACATTTTGTTATGACAGTAGCCCCTCATGTATCACAAGGTGTAGCGAGGACACAAAACAGCCCAAGCTAGCGACTCCCAAATCATCCATTGCTTTTTTCATATTACTCACTTTGTCTCACACAACTGTCACTTTGTTTAGTGGAATTTTACACTAAACACTACTTCCACCTCTTAAAACTTTATTTTTACAAAGATTGCAAATTGTCACGCTACTAGTTATTGCTAAAAGCATAAAACGCTTCCAGATGGTCACTCTCCTACTGCAAAAGCTATGCACATGATGTCACAGCAGGCAGAAGTCACTGCACTCATACCCACTGGTGAGTGGCAGAAAAACTGAGTGGCAGAGTTAGCGTTCAAAAAACACATCTAAAATGGGAAAGAGCTGTTGTGAGACTGATTGTAAATAAGTGTAATTGATTTAACAAGAAATGGCTTCAGATTGCTGAAAACTAAAAAAGAAAGTTTTGGACATGGGCAGGTCACATATGGTTGATACCCGATCAGTCTAAATCGGCCTTGATTGGTGCCAATACCAATCAGAATATTGGATCAGTGCATTTCTAGTCCACATACTTTTTGCCATATAGTCTGCATGTCAGGATGTGCATGTTATGAGTACATGAACTCTTATGTTTAGTAACCACAGGAACCTACGTTATTGGCAATATTCTCAACTAAATACTGTTCTGTTGCTTAAGAGTAGACCTTTGCGGCAGTGAGGAGGCTTTTTGGCCCAATGCTCCATACAAACTGGGCCATTTTACCAGAATGATCTCCTTCAGATGACAGCATTTCAATGTGACTGACTTAGCCATTAAAAAATTAAGAATTCCTTCTATTTGAGCCTCTCAGTTATTTACTCTGGGGTTTTAAACCAGTCATTCCTTTGAATTTTAGATAAAAGACAACTCAGAATTCATTAGCCCCTCAATGACTGTAAGCTATCCAGCATTATACTCCGTCTGTCATGCTTCACAGCTGGTATGAAATGTTGGTGCTGGTATGCAGTTTTGCTTCCTCCAAAAATAACACTGCATACATTTACCTTCTGCCCAAATGACCAATGCCGTGCTGTAGAAACTCTAGGGGTCTGTAAAATACTAAGAAAAAGCAGTGGCTTCCTCCAGTTTAACTTCCCATGAACACTGTTGTTCAGGGTTTTTTGTAAAACCATAAACACAGATGTTAACAAGTGCAAGAGATGCCTATCTATCCATAGCCCTGTGTTTAAGTTTTCTACAGTGTGCTCTTACACTGGTCTTTGAACGATGCCCAGACCTATACAGTAAAGCAATGCTGATCAGTTTCTTCCATTGTAAACTGTCTAACTGTGGGCTAATAGTAGCCCAGATCTTCAGAAATCCTTTTGTGACCCTGTCCAGCCTTATGCACTTCAATCATTTTACTTCTGAGAACCGCTGAAATCTCTTTCTATCTGACCATATTGCACTTGAAGGGAATTCTGTGGTGAAGAACAACCAAAACTGTATATTGTAAAACAAAATTAGCTATTCTTACTATATATGCACTCTTGCCGGGAGAAAAATTACAGTGCACAGTCAAGAATAACACAATGGCACTTTTTTAGAACAACTGGTCTTGCTTCCATTAGATCACTCTGAATATCATCACAAATTGCCCCCCACTCATTATCAGAGCTATGCACAGCTATTACTGAAAGTGCATGCAAGCTTAACATTGTTTCGTTGATGTTTATAGCTGTTACCCAGCCAGCAAGTTGCATGCTCCATATATTGCTCCAGCTCAGTCTACATCAAGCCTGAATTGTTTCCCATATCAAGGCACTTTGCATAAAAACCTGTTAAAAAGCTGAAAAGATGCAGAGGCATCCAGTAATAACTGAATAAGCATTAAGAAAAAGTGAATACGACTGAAATTTTAAATGCACAAAACATTTTCATATTCTGATCTCACGTCTATTTTTTGTACAATGGGCTCATGAAAGTGTGCCATGTCAGATTCAGAAAACCGTGTAAATAAACATGATGAATGCTCCCAGTTCGTAATACAGCGCACGTGTGTGAGAATCGCCAATTAGCATAATTAACACCCCAACAATACCCTACAAGGCTACATGTCCTGCCCAGTATGTCAGGGTGTGTTTGTTCATGAAAATAGCAATAAAAAAATGGAAAAAAGTACTTTAAGTGTTCACAGACTGAAGTCCTGATTTCAGAGATCTGCAAAAGAAAGTTGATATTTTCTAACAGCATCATCAGTTAATTAATGCATGATTTAAGTTGTTTTGCATTTTGACATGCTCATATTGATAATTTACTATTATTCAATAGCATTTATAGCCACTGTATATTAATGATGATACCATTAGGCTGCATGAATACATTTAGAATTATATTATTTTCCAATTGTAGAGTCAAACATGATATTGTCAACATAATTATATAAGTGTACACTGTGTATATGAATTTCCAAAGTCAAAATTGCTTTAATTTAATGAAATATACAATCTATTAGTGAGAAACTTATGTTTGGATAACACTTATGCTTGTGCATGTGCGCGTGCACACACACACACGCACACACCCGTACACACACACACACGCACACACCCGTACACACACACACACGCACACACCCGTACACACACACACACGCACACACCCGTACACACACACCTTTCCACCACGTTAAAGAGAAACTGACCTGGACACTGAAAAGAAAGCATCATAAATACCAGAGGATTATTGTAATCCTATAATAAAATCTAGTGCAAATGTGTCATAAGAGTTGTCTCTAACCACTGCAGTACAATTACTGAGTTTAGAGCTTTATTTAAAGAAAATATTTTAAAAATCACAGTTTGGAAAACAAGCCAGACCTGAGACATACATTAGAGCAGACTTTCAAAGCAGTCTGTAATTATAGCATTTACATATCCAGAAAGCTAGCATTTTTGCAATACGGACATGGGTGCCATATTTCCAAAGGCCCAACCTTCTAAAGGAATTCCAGAAATCACACTTTGTGATACTTAAGAGGCCACATGGCAGATGCTTAGCCCCGGAACATCAGTCATGCATGACTGACAATTCTAACAATCATTCACCTGAGACGTGCAGCTAGACTGGCACTAAGCACACATTTCTCAATATGAAACCACTTGTGAGAAAGTCATATGCATACTGAATATGATATATACCATCCAGTCCAAAGGAGGGGATCACTCCCCTAAAAAGACTGCATCTCGGGTCAAGAAAGGACCCAATTCGTCAGCCTTAAAAAAATTTTTTTTAAAAAAAGTCAAAATAACTGGCAAGACACGGGTCAGGACAGCTCTCTTCAAGAGCACAAAAAACTAAGGGAAAAAGCAGGCCACCATGTTCTTCATCCCACAGAATAATGCAACAAGTTTCATTTCAACTGAAATATGATGCGGATTGTAGTAGGACACACTCTAAACGACGATGTCCAGAAAACACAACTGAACTACTGTTTTGTCACAGTTTCTCCCTCAGGTGGCTATAAGCATTAATAAATACTGTTGAGTTCACAGAATTTCAGTTAATGTCAAGTACGAAATAGTGCAGAAACACATTATGACTTACTGGTTTGTATATTCCAAATCTGAATCATAGTGTTTTATGAATTAAGAAAACTGGTCAGAACATCTCAGAGAAGCCCACACTGGAACATGCTGCTTTCTCCCATAGAAGGGAAAAAAAAAAAATCACATACAATAATGACATCATTAACAATACAATTTGAACAAAGAGAATAATTGGCCCAAATGAAAGAATGGTGCACTGCATCATTTGCCTGCTCCGTTTGTTTTCTCAGAAGAAAGAGGAGGCTGTCAAAGTTTCATAGTGCAGATCTGAGTGAGGGAGCACGCCTTGCATTTCAAGCGCACAGCTGATCGGGGTCTCAGCCGGATCTGCTGTCACTGGCCAATCTGAAGCAGCACTGCAGTGCTCTATCTAGGCCTTTCAAACAGTTCAGCACAAAAAGACCTTTATTTTGCCAGTGAGGCCTCTAGATGTCAGGTGCCTAGTTGATTAATGGAGCTTGTACTTTTTATAATGAGAAGTTACTATGAACAGTACTGCACCATGTAAATATTGCCTAAGACTATTGAATGACTACTAACATAATAATCTATTCCATTTTAATACATGTATAAACATCATATGTGTCACGAAGGCGATCTTATGCAATCAAGGAGTCTTATGCATTAGAATATCCCACAATACTTTCTCCACCTCATCCTTAATGCCATTTTATCACTATAGTTTCTGATGTGATAAGAGCAGACCACCCATACTGCAGTCTGGCTTAAAAAAAAACAAACTTCTGATGAATAAAATTTCAAATATTTGCTCTGCTCTGATGAATCTCTGCCTTTATAGTCTCCGAAATCACATTGTGAAACTTCTTGCTTTCCAAAACACTGCATTTCATTTTTTTTCCTAACCCAGTTTTATTAGTTCATTTACCATTCCCTACTTTTTCAGCTGCCACTTATATACCTGTTGTTTTCAAAATCACACCTGCCACGCTGATTACTGACGTCATCCAAATTCCACAGCTGAATAGGTCTTAATGCTGAAAGCTCACACAGTTCAGTATTATTCTCTTACATCAAACAGTCTATCCCAGCTGAACAATTTTTGTTCACTAGTGCCCTAATGAATACCTTCCATTTGTAGTTTAAATACAGACGCTCCTCTATTTATGAATGTGATACGTTCCAAACAGCCATTCGCAACTTGAAATGTTCGTAAGTCGTTACTCAACATCATTTTAAGGGTATGCGCAAGTACTAAGAACTACGATGCTGGGAGTATCTATGCACGCTACGCTGCTGCGTGGTGGAAGTAGCGGCCAGAAGTCATACTAGGCGTAACTGGCGCCCAGAAAAAAAATAAAGAAATTATATATGTTGCAGACAGGAAACAGGAGCCCAAATGAACACAATTTGGATTTACAGTCCACTTCGTTCGTATGTCTAAGTTGAAAATTCGTAAGTAGAGGAGCGTCTGTGTGTGCGCGCGCGCGTGTGTAATATATATTATATATACACATATATATATATATACACATATATATATACATATATATATATATATATATATACACACACACACACACACACATACATATATATATACACACATACACACATTATATATATATATATATAATATAAAATCACACATCATTTATCGGTTTTTAATCAAATCAAGCTATTACAAATAAGACTGCTTATAAAATGTGCCGCAGATCAATATCAGTGATGACTTCATCGCCATGAATCATTTCTTAATTTTTAATAAGTTACCCCTCTCAGTGTTACCCCCCTGATTGAAACATATGCAAGACAAACTTTCAAGTGATGGTATGGTGTAAGTTCCAGAACACATATTTGGTTTGATTTGGCTTGGTGCACACAATGAAAAGAATGATCACATTTTTTGACACAGATGGAACCTAAACTCACAAGCAGATGTTTAACACCAAAAATATTATGCTAATTGTGGCTGTGACAAATATGGATAATTATGGTTAGAATCAGTCATAATTGGCAGTTTGGAAACATTTTGGTTTCCCAATAAATTGCACCAACACAGGAGAGAGAACACATAAGACCAAACTGTGTACCAAACTTAATTTTGAACACTGTTGCACCTCTAGTATAGTGTAAAGTAAGCACTAGACCAGAAAAGGCAGTTGTCTGCCAACACGGATAATTATTAGGCCTGTCAGGATTCTCAATCCTAATACAAACACATGCACACTAATTGTTGATATGTGTCATTCTGGAACTTATTTAAATTACGAACCATTTCACAGTATAACAGAAAAAGAATATACACACATACATTCCTGAATGTACATTTTATGACCACAGGTCACTAACTGTAAATCTCCAATAAATCAGTCACAATGTTTTCAATGTGACAGATAAAACTGGGTCATCAACATTTTAAACCATAAGAAAAGCTTGTAACAACAACAAAATAAATATATTGGACCCCATTAGATGCATTTATACATTACATGATATCAACCATATAAGTGAGCAGGATTTTCACACTTTTGAACTGAAAATTATTTTCATTTTCAAAAGCTTAAATTTGCTGATTGCTATAAATGATTGACAAACAGCAGGTAAAGTCTGACAAATTGGATTATCACCATAAAACAAGAATAGCCAGAACTTTGCAGCATAGACAACTGGAGTTTCAAACTGGAGTTTTTGTAGCATATAGCCACATACATATACAAATACCTTCAAGCTATATATACATATATATGACAACTATGTCATTTTGCAAATTTGCTTTCTTTTGCTCTCCCACCCAATTCAGCCTGTTTCACTTCTATATTAAATTCAATACCCTACACACATACAGAGCCCTTAAAGGCTGGGTGTGCACCATTCAGATGGACTCCTTGCCAAACCAGTCATTACACACCACAGATTACAGAGCAGCATAGGAGACCCACTGCCATCTTTAGAAAGGCATAGGCCTTCTCACAACCCACCAGCCCCTACCTGCACACACATGAGAGATGTTCAGGAAGTGCTTCAGCAGAACAATGTGGAGACAGTCCAAACAATTCAGACCTTTATAATTACTGAATTCATAGAACAATCTGATGCCACTATTCTGAATTATAACTCCAGCAATAGACACATGCAGGGTAACAAACAGCCGTGCCTCTCTTTCTTGCATTACTTGAAGATTAAATATCTATAATATCATGATATGGGCTTTTTTCCACACATCATCATTTTCTTTGATATCTAAACAAGGTTCAAAAACATAGGGGAAAAAAACTAAATCTGCCACATGACCTCTCAGAGTTCAAAGACATGCCTATTATGTCCATTTCTTCTATGTGTGTATGTGTGTGTTATGATTGTTAAACAAACATAACATAAACAAGACAAATGATTTTCACCTACACTTAGACCATTGCATACGTGTTGTACCTGTGCATTTACAATTTAATAAGGAGACATTCCTAACAAGAAGCCTACTTATTATGGAAAGAATTGTTCTGCAAAGTGTACCCATACAGGACATCCCACAACAAACAATTTAAACAAGCTGAAGTTATCTTATAAGAACACATTTTCCCATAGAAAGTTAAACAAACTCACATTAGTGCAGGGAATGCATGATGTGACCCAAAACATTTTAAATGACGTGATAAAATGATTATTCTCTCAGAGGCTTAATACATAATTTCATTCGAGAATGTTCAGTTTGTGAGGATGAACAAATGGAAAGAGTATGACTGAAATAAAAGAATGGCTGCATTGTGATGGGAAGGGAAAGTAAGGGAGACGAGAGAAAATCCTCTTCAGGTCATGCACAACTGCAATATACTACTATACATATATAATATACTGTGCGCTGCACACTTCAATGATTAAGCCGACCTGCTAATTCATACTGACATGAAGAAAAGGCACATAATATGATGACAAACATCCATTGATCGTCTATCCATTTCACATTTACTCGAGTTGTGAAAGAGGTTCTGTGAGAACTTAACCAACTTTAACGCTGACAAAGTAATCATTATATGGAATATATACAATTTAGGGGTGAAGCAGTTTTTTCAATTTCACTAAATATCTATGGCAACAGCAATGTTTAAAGTCAGAATAGCAACAAAACCCTGTGATGAAACACATTTACGCATCACCCAGACATACAGTACCCACCCTGTGCACACATATAAGGTAGACCCTTGAATACTGTTCATCTATTCACACATTTATACAAATACTAGATTTTCTACTTGAAATGCATTTTTGCTTGCACGCATTTGTTAAAAGCAAGCAGGGATAATTTGAACATACATTGATTTTAATATAATTAAATAATTTAAAAGTTGCTATTGCTTTAAAAGTATACAAAAGATAGCGTACAGACTAGGTTATTTTTGGAACACTATAACGAATACACGCATATACAGGAACAACATATTACGTAGAACAAGACTCCGCTGCATATTCACAATTCTTTCACTGAAAGGAACTGGGAGTCGCCAATTGACAAAGACAAAACGTCCGTTTAATTATATCCAAGATCCTAAATCTCTACGTATCCCTTTTGACCATGCATCGTTTTTACTGAACACAACTGATGATATTGTTATTTCTGTTTAATTGTTCACATACAATTCAGCTTGTCCCAAAGGGGCTGAAGCAGGCTTTTTGTAGTGTCGGACCCTCTTTCCTGTAGCTAGAAAAACATTGCAAACTTGGAATTCACTCGTAACCAGCACTTGCTAACATGAATGCATTGCATGTGTAATTATGTATCTTGTACAATACGCCAGCTTGAAGCTATACATGTTTTAAGTGACAGCTTCATTGTTAGCTTCTTGAAGAATATTAGCTAGTTGAAAACGAATATAATTTCTGAGCGTAACACCACTATATACTAATCGGTGGACAATAGTGGCCTGATGCAAAGACCAACTAAATTAAGCCTAATGGGTTGCGTTTAACAATGACGGGTGTCGATTCATTTATGCAGTTGATTATTTTAAGGGCAAATGACATTTTTCAAAACTATAGCTGGACTTGATCTGGCCTACATGTAGTAGAACCGAAGTACAGAGCACATTTCTCGCAATCAATTATTCGAACAACACCCGACATGAATAAGTGGTGAATAATAAACTTGGACTGAAGCCCGGGGAAATGCGTCTCATATTTTTTCCCCTCTTTCTCTAAGAAAGTTTCATAAATACCAGGTTTCTCTTGCTAACTTAATTACGGAAGCCGGTGACGTGACCCACAAAGTAAATGACAACCAAATACACCAATGACATTCCGAGATAAGACACTAAGCGGCCCAAGAATCGCTCAGGCAGCCAATCAACAAGAAGGAAGGTGGTCGCCAGTTGGTCACTCAAGTTTAGATGGACCGTAATAAGGCCCAATCCCCAAGGTAGCCTAAATGGTGTTCGCCGAAAAAATAAGAATGACCACGGTAAAATACTTCGAGTTTCTCTCCTAATGCCAGCGAACATTGAAACTACTTTCGACAACAAAAACGGTAGCGAGAGAATTATTACAAACCCAATGTCCACATTTACTGGAAATGCAAGATTTGTTTTTTTAGCGACTAGTCTCCCAATTAGTGACATAGTTTTAATGACAACGGATAAATGCCAAACCTACCCAGAAATTCTCTAGGAAATAGGCCATTATCATCCTGATTTCTTCTTATCCTTTGCAGCCGCCTTTGATTTTATTACGTTAATTTCAATTGACGTAGTTAGCTTGCTGTCCTCCCCTATTCTGTTGTGTCTGCTTTTTTCTTTTTTCTTCTCTCTCCTTCCCCACCTTCAGACTCCACCTCCCTTAGTCTGAGAAATATCAGTTGCCTTGTATTCCAAATCCCGCTCACGGAAAAGAAGAAATGGCGCCACCCGTGGAAAGTACAGTGACAGCAAAGGAATATTTTCCGGCCGAGTCCTTCAATGTAACATAACATCATCCTACGGAGGAGGGAGATGGGCATCTACGTACTGTATAGGACTATAGGTAACGTATTTTATTTTATTTTATTCATGTTTTAGGACTGATATCGTATTGATTACAAATGTATTAAATCTGTAAAGAAAATATCTATTTAAAAATTAATGTGCAGTTGCATCTGTAACTTTTAGTAGCTTATTATACGCACAGAAATACCTAATTTTAACCTTGTACTTTAAAAAGTTTCAGCTACATAACTAAATATGTATCTGCACGTGGGGGTGATGTGGTGCTTTATTTTTGTGTATTTTTAGGCATATCAAGTTTAGATGGACCAAGTTCCCAAGATATAAAATTTCAGGAATAGATAGAAAATTAATCATCGCCATTAAATTTCATGATATAGGATGGTAAATAAGCAGAGCACAATGCTGACATTCATTGAATTGTTCTCTGTTGAGCCAACCTGTCAGCAGTCTAAAAAAACAGCATTTTCATTTCAGATTCAGTGATATCAAGAGGGAATATGATGTTGTTTATTATTTTACTGTTGAATAAAATTTAAACAAACTCTAATAATAATATAATTTTTACTGATGTGATATGATGCACCCCCAGCCTTGTGCCCTACCACCAGGGTCAGATCTACCCACCAATCTACAGTTGCCTTAGACAGGCCCATAGGAATTCAAAATTAATTTTGGTGATGGGGGGTCCTATTCAGATTATTATTTTTTTGATTGGGGGGTGGGGGTGTCTTGGACCCTTTTTCTGATTGGACCCTGTGTGTGTGTGTGTGTGTGTGTGGGTGTGTGTGTGTGTGTGTGTATGTATTTTATATA
>JABFEA020000119.1:9945016-9960072 GCA_019775915.2 Cyphomyrus plagiostoma | reverse complement strand
AGGGGCTGGACACACACAGAGCCCCCCCCCCCCCACCCCACTGGGTCCCCCTGTCCCCCCAGTAATGGGCATTTCCCCTGGGTATAGAGGCCCCCGTTGTCTCCCACAGTGAATGATCTAAAAGCAGAAAGAGAAACAGAATTAAGATTCCACTGCGATGCGGATGGAGACGGTGCAGCGTCCTACAGTCAACCCTGACATCACAAATACTGCTAGCCTTACTCAGAAACTCATATTTTCCATACTCTCTTTGAAATGTCCCTTTAAAAAAAAAAAAGTACTTTTAAGCTGGGAGACACTGGTAAAGCTGAGACTTCTACATCTAGTTTAATTCTGAATTTAACTCTAGTTTAGTTCAGAAGGTTTTTTCCCAGTCACTAGAGGGAACCCTAGAAATGTAAATAACCAGCAGGCTTGCTGAGTAAACCCTGGAACGCCAATATTTTACAGTATCAATTAAACCAAAAGATGTATGTAGTCGCCGCTTATCTCACATTTACTCTGTGGAAGCCAACGCAGGCTTGAGGGGTATAATCATAATGAGCTCATACTAGTGTAGGCATGGCCGCCATGCAGCGCGCAGTTAGCCTCACCCCCGCGCATGCACTCCTCTTGCCACCTATGAAGTTACACGCCATAGAAGGCTGCCAGGCGCTCCTTCAGGGGCAATGGAAACTGATCCGAGAATCGCCTCCAATTCTCGTCTCCCACTTGGTTCTTGAATCCGTGGAGTATCTGAAATGGCATTCCGAAGGCTCCAGTTGTGTTCATCAAGATCAGTGAAATCAGCATGCAGCAGAGCAAGTTAAAAGTAGTACTGGCTCAGAGTTACCACACTTTTTTGCCCACTTTAAAAGAAACATGAGGAAAGCATCATTCGTCTCAATTGAACTTGGGTAACAAAATATTGATCAATACCTTTCCCTGTCAAGGGAAATGGTCTCATCCGTAAAACAGTCCTTACCTTACAGAACATGTCTCGTAGATCATCCTTTGGATTAACCCATGAGGCAACTGCATCACAGAAAAATATAAAGTCCTGAAATGCAGAAGAGAAATCATTTTAAAAAGAATGAAGCGTTCCATGCATTCATCCACTGAAAATGCCATTCATTTCTGAAGCCTGTTCTCCTATCCTTGCCCACAGTCCCCTGGGCAAGTGCGACCAGGAAGAGAGAGACGGAGGAGAAGGCAGACATCACCTGCACCACTCCTCCTGGATTGACACTGATCATAGTGCAGATGCCTCGAAAAGCAGAATCTTTCTCCTCATTGTCTCTTATGTTACGTAAAGAGGTGCACCTGCCGATAGAAAAACCAGGGACATTTGAACTACAGCAGTTTGTTTCATACTGATGCCAAATTTCAGACACTAAACAGCTTGCACAGTCGATTATTGCAATACATATTTAACGATGCATAAATATATTACTGTTCTCAATTACATCACTCTAACATGACATTTCATAACACTTCATATAAGTTTTTGTCTTAATTTACGTTCTATTAGGTTAATATAAATTCCCGTGGAATAAATGTATTTTAGTCAAAACTATAATGAGAAATAATTGCTACATTAATAAAAGTTCTCCATACTTTGTAGAAAAATTCATATTTAAGCCTTTATAAAAAGCATTATTGCTTAAACTGTTTTCATGGCAGAGTGTCCATTTAGTTTTAACGTGTGCCATGTGTTGTGACACACAATAGTAAGTAAAATTTTCAGTAATTGTATTCAGCAAATATTCTGACATGCACAGTAAGAAAATTTGCCATTTTTTTTTGTTAATAGCCAATTGAGCATACTGAAAAAGGGCATTGTGTTTTAATATTACACTTGACTATAAACAACTGACATTTACTATAAGACACTGACAACAATAGCACCTTCCATACAACATTTTTTTTCAAATTAAGGTTTGGAACATTCTGGAATTGAGGCATGCACTGGGGGAAGACTATTTTGGTGGACTGATAATGCTCTTTTGGCATATATACAAGCCCTTTTTTGAATCAGCAAGCATGTGACAATCTTATCCCATGCACTAATTAGTTGTTAGAGACAATAAACAACAACAAATTAAAATAAATAAATATATACATAAAAGGTGCTACTGAGGGGAAAAAAAAAATCACAAGACCTAAAAAAAGGACAGGATTAGTCACATGACTGGCAATGATTAAGGACTGTGATTCTAAAAAACAGAAAATAGTTCTTTCAGACTGAAAAAAGGGAGAGGGACAGAGAGACAAAGAGGAGAGTGAAGAAGAAATGAATTAAATAAAAGATTGAATAATACACACCAGGGTCTTATAAACTGCTGTAGCATGGGAGCCACCTCTTGAGGACAAACGTAACCAAGACGACCAATTGTTATTGCTAAGGTAACGCAATCACGGTTATACACCACCAAACGCCAACCAAGACATGAGCAAATGAGGGGGAGGAGAAAAAAATAAAGAAAAACACAACAAATAACTCAGAAACAGAAATCAACAGAACCTGTGTATGATAATAAACATAAGATTTTACTAGTGCTGATTATTAATACCCCAGCTAAGGGGAATGTAAAATATGATACTCTAAAATAAACAAAACGTTTAAGGGAGAATACTTGAAAGCACAATGTAACCTTTGGTAAACACAACATACAAGACTACACATGCCTCAAATTTTGGCCATGAAGAATGTGGAATTATTTTACCATTTTACAATAACTACTATAACCCTAAAACTCTGAAAATTATAAATCAATGCTAACGAAATATGATCAATACCTATTTCATTACTGCATCCCCAGTAAATCTGATTAGAGCACAGCTATTGAGCTTCCTAAGTTTTCTCCCTTAAACTCACAAAAGGTTAATCTTACTAAGAAAAAAGAAATGGTTTAAAGATTACTCCAAGCCAACTACATGGAGAACACTAGATTCCAGCAGATTCGTATGAAGCAGAGGAGGGAGACCTAAGTTTAAGAGACACAAACTATGCAACATTCTCATTAAAACAGGCATTTATGAACAATCCAATGAAACATGCAGAAAGCAGATGAATGCTCATTAGAAACAGGTTCACTGCAGGATACACTGATTGGCTGTAGCAGTGGAAACTGCTGATTAATATTTCACTCAGGACCATTTCATTTAAATAGGTTATCTGCCTTATAACAGCATTTAAATTGGCAGTATCTGGGTAGAAACTATTTGGTAACATATAAATCAGAACATATCCAGAATTCTATGACAAATATTGTGTTATGCTGGATATGGATTACAGTTTGGCAAACATTTTAAATTATATCTATGCAACATCGGCTAAACGCCCACCCCCCACCCCAAAAATTAATGGCCCTATTTTCGCTTGATACAATACCCCCCCCAAAGGTAATGTGGACATTCTTGTTGGAAAAAAAAGAGAAAAAAGAAGGATCAGATATCCTGCATTAAACATTTGCCATCCTTAACTAAACAACATTCAACATCTATTTGCAGATATGCATTCACATTGAAAACAGTAACTAAAAACAACAAATAAATAAACCGACAAACAAACAGGAACACAACTAGAATGCCCTAATATTTCCCTAGCAGTTAGTCTAAATTACACTGCACCCCAAAATGTTCAGACATTGTAATTGGGAAGATGGCCATTTCAGTAGAATTTGAACACAACTTTCATTCAAAGCAAAAGGTAAAGTTTCACACTAAAAAGTAGAGTGTAAAATGCAAGACTATTGCTAAATAAAGGTGCCATACTTTCTCAATTATGTGCAGTTACTGCAAATAAAAATCTGTTAAAAAATACTATTTTAACAGAAAGAGGCAAAATTTACTTTGCCAATCAAGTACTAGAATTATAGGCCATAATATACACTTTTATCAAATTTCCTTCTAATGTTTGTTACAAGTTCATTCAGTAAAATTAGGAAGAACATGTCAAACCTGGCAACAGTTTAATTCAGCTCTGTTAATACCAAGAATGTACAATTACAAGATTTGTTAATTTCAATAAGTAAATTTTAGCGAGGGAGGGGCAGCTGCTCCTGTTTATTCTTTCATGTCCTGGAGACATGAGGGATCATTTGAATTTCAGTTGCACTGTAATTGTAAATAAAATGCAACCAGCAAATCTTGTAAGTACATCTTGGGAGTTATGAGATTAACAGGCACTTCAGTTTGCAAATTGCCCCCACTCTGACGGCAGACACCTCCCTTGGTACTGCCGAGCTTAGCATGTGTCACCGTGTGGTACCTGTATTCTCCAACAATGTCTTGGGGGTATTTGGCCTGTTAATGATCTCCACCAGCTGGTGTAACACCATGGCTATGTAGGGCTGCATTTCAGTGCCTGTAGGACCGGTACAATAAATTAGAAATAAGCTTTTGTCAAAGACAGGGCTGAAACACACTAAAAATACTGTAAATAGCAGCACGACTAACATCTACAGAAACACCTATTGATCAAAAATAGGAAAACGTGAAAGTCACCCAGCTTAAAGAAACAGTGACATTTTATACTAGCTAATGGAAGCTGAAAATAAGCAAATCACAATTTCAATACAGTACAAATACACCTACCCATCTGAATAGATATCTCTCCGATTGCCCATGTTGCATTGTTGCACACAGAAATTAATTCGGGGTTTAGATTAGTGCCCAGAATAGGCATAAAATCAGCTGTGAAAAGAAGATAACATTCTCAGAATTGGCCAAGTATATTTCAATATTATTAACTTAGCATTAGCCTTTAGCTCCAATGTTAAATAGACGATCAGATGGCACACTTATGCCAAAGTACATACCAATACATGGCTTGACATGGGGAAAACAAGCCTTGGTTAAATCGCCCAGAAGGGCAAATGAACTCTGCCTGACCTCAGGCATTTTGTCCTGAAAGAGAAGTAGAGGACATTGCAAGGTTAGCATTCATGGCGCTTTGGTTTTTGTTAAGCAAATCCTGCAGTAGGGGGGATACATTAACAGGACATGTGAACGGCTCTGTCATAAACCATAGAGAGCCTAAGCCTTCATTAAACAGGCTAAACATACCAGTCTCATCCTCACCAGCTGGTGGGCTTGTAAGGCTCTCTACTTACTGAAAACTCTGCATTAACAATGGCTATATATAAAAGGTAGCAATGATGAGAACCAGTAAAATAACTTAACAGACTGCAAGTTTACTTTAAACATGAGTACGGTGACAGAATAATTACTGTTTTGTACAACACAGTTGCAGATTAATGTGTAATCATACATAAACAGGCCATCATCATTTTAACTTTTTCTTTCCTATGAAGTACACTTAAAAATGCGCATATTCCATGGCCAGAGGTCAAAGGACACACTGACTTGCAGTGCGAAGTTTCAATTAACCATGTAACTGTTTGGGTGTTTCTCAATACCAAGAACGCAAAGATCCTACTTGTGTTCTTGGCAAGAGTGGTCTTTGCTAACTTGCCTCTCAAGAACGAACACAATGAATTATGGGACTGGTCTTTTTGGAGAGGAGGCAATCAGAGCAAGAACGATATCCGGGGATTTTTACCATCCTCTGTATGCGTGTTCTTAGTACTGGAAGCGTACTTTGGCAATGGAAGATGTCAGACGGGGAGACGAGAACACAAATATGGTCAAGTGTGCATATTGATCAAAACCCTTTGTCTCTCTGACTGGCAGTACATCATTTCTCAAAAAAAATAGGACACACTGGCCAAAATATGCAATGTGGAATTTCTAGCATGGAGCCCTCTAATTTTTTGGAATACATTTCGGAGGACACCTGCGTTACCTGCATGCACTGATACATCAGCGTAAGGATGTTGCTGCGGGCCACCAGCTGCTCAATGTTAGCGCCTAGTCCCTCTGCCAGGCCACTCAACAGATCCAGGGCTACAATCATAAAGTCTTTGTCCGGTGCTTCATACTGGTCTGGCTGCGAGTGGTGTAACTAGGATGGGGAGAGGAAAAGGGGTTTTAATTAAAGCTCCACACTGGAGAATCTGCAACAGCTTCTCAGAGTATAAATGCAAGTTTGACACTGCCTGGCAGCTGATCACGCAGTGTTTAGTAGGTTAAGAAACAAGATACAAAAAAAAAAAAATACATAATTGCATTTAACCAATACTATATAGTTGCCAGGAGTCAAGTGGACAGCTTCACTAAGATATAACACACTACATATATCCGCATAAAACAGTTGGAGAATCCTACTATTCTTACCATTGCTTGTGCAAGGGTTTTCTGCACCAGGTTGACACAGCGCTGGTACACAGGTTCACAGTATGGGAGGAAGCCAGACTGCAAGGCGGTGGCCACAGAGGACAGGCACTGTAGGGAGAGGCACAAGAGCGAGATAAGGCAGCGGCCGGCGGAGAAACGCCACGTGTGACTGAGTAAGCTGGAATAAAGATATTCACTAAGATATTGCTAAACAATATACTGACACTGACCTATTCAAAAGAACCTTATGAAAAATAGCTAGCAAATATGGCATAAAACTCACAGAAGCATAAAGAGTTATTGATTTCTGTTACCTTACGTACTTCCAATGAACACTGCTAACTTGTGACAATCATAGTCTTTGTATGTCAAAGAATGTCCTTTTTACTATCGGGTGTTTTGTAGTTCTTAACTCCCTTCCTACCTCAGTATTGTTCCATATTAGACAATGAAAGAAACTGCTCCCGTTGCGCCAACATCCATTAAAATGAGGATTTACTAAATTTGCATCTATAAAAAGGCTTTATTCCTGCCAGAGTTGAATTGTTGAATTAATTACTCTCTTTCAAGAAAGACAATGGAAGGCCACCTCAAGTAAAGGGAAGAGATCCTTGTCTTCATCCTTAAGCTGATTCCACTTCTGAATAAGTGGTGGCATCAGCATCTGAATATACTCCTAGAAACAAAGAACGAAATATGTCATGTGCTTTTGCGATTCCTCTAAAAGCCACTGCAGTAAATTCCATAGATAAATCTTCCCATAAAACAGAATGTGACACATCAGACCTGTTGTTCCTACTCAAAAACAAATTAGCAGTGAATCCATAAGCCCCAAAATTAACTTTACACCACTGATACTTAAGGTATTTCAATATGCTAACATACACTGCATATGTCCATTTTATTTACTCTGAAAAATAATGTTACTTAACAACACATTTTTGTTATCACTAACACAATTTGTGTTACATTACCTTACAGTTAAAAAGAGAAATTACATAGAATGAAAGACATGACATGTTACATATTTGTCGTACCTGCCTGGTAATTCATTTTTACATCTCAATTTTTTTTTTTTTATTGTTCATGTCAACAGGGGTTGGATGACAGGTAACTATCACCTGTAGTCTTGGCATTTCGTTAGAAGCACTAATGTCAGCACACTAAGTTCATCTTTTTAAAGTGAACAGTAACTGTATGTTCAGTGTATAATGCGAATCCCATAAGCTAGCTGACATTACCAAACTATGTAGTTAAAGTGTTTGCTTGCTAGCAACAGCTAGGTGCTTATTAATGGTTTTTCCACACAGGATATCAATTCTCCCAGTCTCCATTCACTTTGAACAGAAGGTAAGCAAAAAGACAGACAACACAAGCACCCATAGTATCTGAATGTGTTAAATTTTTTAGGATTTTAAAAAACAGAAGTACTTTGATGCCTCAATGGTGGAATTTTTTTAAACCATGCTCTGCACTACCCACCAGAAACAAAAACACTTAACTTACAGTAAATTTTCTTGCATTAAACTGTCACTTTTGAGCAAGACTAGTTTCTGAATGCAAAATAAAGTAATATTTATCTACATGAAATAAATGCGTTCTTGCTTTAAATACCACATTTTATAAATTAATGTGGAATAATATTTTAAACAAGACAGTAAAAACACTGTCAGAGATTTGTAGTTACAACACTTGTGTTAAAAAAAAAAAAGTTCGACAGTTCATACTGCTAATACTTACAGGATTCTATGTGTCTTGGTCATAGTTTAACATCCATGACAAACAAGATGGACCAGTAGGCCTAATATGTTACGATGATATGGTTCAATCTTGGATGGCTCGTAAGATTTGCCTTTCTAGCCACCTTCCATAAACACTACTTACAATGATGCGTAATATATTTTTGTATGAAAATGTGAAGCCTAACGGCAGATCTCAAAACTCCGGTGGAAAGGCGCCACTACCGGTTTATTGAGGTGGTGCCCGACGGAGTCAGCCAGGGTCCCGATGGCATCGTACAAGATGAGCAGGTTCTTATGTTGGTACTTGCTGAAGGCGAAGACAAGGGTGTCCAGGATGTAGGCGAGGTAGGGCACCAGCTCTGTGCAAGCCTCCTCCTCCAGGGTCGCAAAGGCACTGAAGGACATCAGATGACAGGGGATTTGATAGGATGGAGAGGGATATTGGACAGTATTCAAATAGTTCCAATACAATCAATGGACAGGATTACAGTCCAACTCATCCAACCATTTATTCATTTGCATTTTTATGCACCGTCTACATTGTCCTTGCAGTCATGCGTGTTCTGTGTCTATCTAACCAAGAAAAAGATCAGTGGTAAAGAGTGAAAAATTAACGAAATATCACAAGCATGGCATCCAGTCTCAGATTCACCCGGTTCCTTGGGCAACAGAATCCAAACACAGAAGGTCCCCGTTGAGGACGGCACTATTACAGCAAACCGGATCCATATGGTCATTTGTGAGGCACAGAAGGACAACAGATCTCAGTGCCATGACTCAGTCTAAGTGCTGCTTCACAGCAGGCCAAAAAAAACAGGCCAACAGTTACAACTCTTAGAAACCTGGAGCCACCCAGCGTGGAAGACATTCAACCAAAGCAGACGACTGAACATACAAATGTGTATATTTTTATAATCTCTTAACTCTAAAGAGAAGCTCTGGTTGGCAGATAGGAGGTATCGAGGCAAAACTGAATTTCCCAAGAAAGTATCCCACCAGTGCAGACCATCAGGGGTGCATTAAGACTTTCAAAGCTCTGTGGGCTTGTGCATACACAGTACATTAATAAGTGTTTTCATACATTACTGCACATAAACGGAAGCTCACAGGCTAACTCCCAAAGCCAGGACCATCACTGACGGCTTTTTAGCCATTAGTAGGTGTGGAAATGCTAGAAATCGTAGATGGGAGATGCCAGAGGTTAAATATTTGATGAGAGCCATAAAGCAGACAAGTGTTTAACGGTACATCACCATCTAGTTGTTAATGAGCTAACCAGCTCCTCAAATTCAGGGATGGATGGCCTTCTTCCAGACAGGGCCAGTGATTTCAGTTTTATGGTTAATGTTAGCAAAAAAAAACCCCACAAAACCACAGGTTAAATCTCCGTCCGAATATACTTATTGACATACCTGCAGGCAGCCTCCTGCACACGCTTGTTGCTGTCCAGGATGCGTTTAAGCAGCTCTGTCATCAGGGGCTTCAGGTATGTGTCGGGTGGCTGGCTCACCACCCAGTGCGCGTAGCGGCTCAGTGTCCAGCAGGTGATGGAACGTACCAAGGCCTTCTTATCCGACAGACACTGCACGAGGTGAGGAATGAGCTCGGGCAGGTAGGGAATCATGCCCTGCATACAGCCTGGTGGAAGTCATTACTTGGCTTTAGAAGATGACATTACAGCAATGAATTTGCCAAAAATAACTATTATAACAGTGTAATTAGTATTTTAAGAAAGAGAACACTTCATCACCTGGAACCGGGCATATGCAAAAAAAAAAAATTGAGAAGCTGCTTAAAATCAACTGGATGAAAGTGGTCACAAAATCAGCGCTGGAGACAACAAATACTGGTATTTGATACCTTCTTCTAAGCTGATCCTCTGAACATTTGTAGCAATTAGACTCAAACTATAGCACAGCAGCATTATTCTACAACATTACTAAATGCAGGCACAGATTTAACGTCGAGCATATCCTGAATACCAGATTCAAAAGTAAGGTACAGAGTTTAATTTCTTCCTCCATACAAATGCGTGCCATAAAAAATGCGCCCAGTGGAAGGCTTATGGCTTTTAACTGCTTAGCGAGCTGGAAACGAGCCAGGTCAGATGAGGGCTGCGATACAGCCAACGCCGCTTCTAACGTCTCATGACTCTCACCAGACTTCTCAAATGTACATCTAAAAATTCATGGCCTCTGCTTTCCGTTGCATTTTAGTGAGGGCCCTGGAGCAGAAGGCCGGGCCTGGCTTCCACCTACCTTCAGCAATGGCACCCAGCACCAGGATGCCTGACTCCTTGATGACCCACTCTGGGTGGAAGAGGAGCTCCTTCAGCAGGGGCAGAATGTGCAGCAGCAGGTCGTCCCGAAACACATTGGCCAAGACGTCCAGGGCGGCAGCAGAGCACTTTCCTAAACAGAGACAGGGAGAGACCAAGCTTATCTCGTCCCATCCGGTACCGTTTAATGATTCCGGACCGTCCATCAAGTGCTCTGTAATCTAAGCCAGTGTCTCCCAAACCCGGTCCATGAGGAACCCCAGAAAGTCCATGTTTTTTGCTCACTGCCAGAGAGAAAACGTGGAGGAGCTGGGAGGGAGCAAAAACATGAAGTATCTGGCCATCCCTGAGGTCATCCCTGTGTGTTATTTATATGACTGGGGAGCTATACAAACAAGACAATTTTAAGGCAAATAGATTCAAAAGCGCAAACACCTTCTGAGACTAAACTAGAACTAGCAGTCCTTATACATAATTAACTTTAGCAAATTAGCTAATGTTAATTATAATTGGGTAAAAGCTAAATTGCATAGCAAAAGCTCAACTTCACTTCTAATTTAGCACAATGAAACAATGAAATGTATAGTGCAGCACAACACAACGGACGACATCAACATTTACACTTTGTTAATCTTGTTGTCGCATCCAGTAAAAATTAGTCAGTGAGTAGTGAATGTTGATCCAGTCCCGCCGTTAATTAAAAATGTCCATGGCATTGACCTGTCAGTCAAAAACTTATTAGCCAATGGGGATGCGTCACTGAAAAAACCCGCCCAACGCGAGAAGTTTCAGTCACAATTGTAAGGAAAAAGTCAGGGAGCGCAAATCGAGAAAGCTGGCAGCGTAAACGAAGGAAAACATTATCAAAAGACTGATCGTGTTTGCAAGTTATAAATTTTACTTTTGTTTTAGCTTGATGTCAAAAAAGTTTTGCTTGATAATATTGGCACAAATACGATTCCATATAACAGCGTTATGTAATTAAATTAAAAAATAAATATAATTGTTATCCACTACAATTACTGTGAAAACATATGTAATTAATGTACAGTTACTAATCAAAATGTGGGTGACTACAAAGGGGTTACATGCACCTATATTCCTCTTTGTAAAAAGCTTGCATGTAGAACATAACATTCATTTTGTTGTAATGAAATATAGTGCTACATTTGGAGCTGGGCGATAAAGCGAAAAGTGTAAATATCGCAATATAATTTTCCTTGATATCGATAAAAGATGGACATAATTTACCCGACATGCTTTAAAGAACGATATAATAATCCGACATGCTGCCGGCAACACACACTGCATCATAAAATGACGCCACTTTCTTTGAAACTCCCTGTCAGTACCGGCAGCGGAGCATAAGCCCGAAGACAGCCGTGAAAATGGGGGATTTATTGAATGAATAACAGGATACAACAGGGCAGGTAGGCAGACAACAGACAAAAACTGTCAGACCAACAGGGCAACTCACCAGGACCGCAAGTCCAAAGCACCTCATTCAATAAAGATAATTCCGCAAAATCCAAAGGGAAAATCCCCAGTAAAAGTCAGTCCACGAGAAGTCTCAACAGTAACAATTCAAAGAGAATTAAGAAATAGGAAGAATGCAAGCAGCTGCATATTTCAATGATGACTAAAATAACCTACTTCTATCTCAGACTGAAATACGAAATACTGTTTGACCCCACAAGTAGTTCTTGGTTTCCTTTTCAACAGGCTTTGAGCCCTTTTTCAACAGAGAGCTCCATCTAGTGGGGTCAGAAAATATTGCAAATTGTTCTGGAAGCGTAATTTTGGCCATCGCTACTGTTTAACACGTTTGTTACATTCTGACGATAAACAAAAGTTTACAACTATAATTAACCATCTGGTTTCTTCAATTTTAACTCAGAAGTAAAAATCAGCCTTTAAAAAGAAGAGAAATAATGACTCGACGTTTATTGCGATGATTATCAATATCAACAGATAAACATTTTATCGTGATAATTTTGGCCATATCACCTAGCTCCATCTACATTACTCTAAAGAAGTAATCAAAGTAGTTGCGTTACTTCTTATATTTTTAACAGGGTTCGAAAACATTTCAAAAGTAACCTTCCCAACCCTGGTGACCCACATACAACAGCATCACTTCATTCCCATTATATTTCAAAGAAGTCTTTATACAGAAGCACTTACTCAAGTTCCAGTCAGAAATGGTGTCGTCATCATCCAGGTCTTCGTCGTCGTCGTCCCCCTCCTCGATGCCGTCGGCCTCGTGCTGCTGGGCCACCGTCCGCGAGCGGTGAAACCTGGGCCGGATGTCCTGCTCGTTGTCAGGGATGGCCTCGTCCTCCTCCACATCTCCCTGAGATGAGTTACAGACCGTGTTTACATTCCTTTCTCCCGGCCTTGTCATAAACATGCCAGCTGTTAGTGGACTGGAAACACGCAAGGAAACCTTTCTAAATGAGCACAGACCGAAGCGTGATTTGGCGGCGCCTGGCTCGCTTTTAAGCTCCCAGGACCTGCTAATAATATCACCGTATGGGAAGGATCACAGGTGAAGTTCTTTCTATGAAAGTGGCATTTACACGTGAATCAAACATCAGGTCCAATTAGGAATCGTCAGCTTTGTTTTAATGGAACATCAAAACCTAACTGGGTCTTTAAAAGTTCTTTAAACAGTTTCCACTATTATGGAATATATTATTCCCACCAACACTGCATGGAGGACACAGTCAGATGCCAAATTTTCATTCTCTCTATTAAGAGCCAAGTTCCAGATAGATGTCTATCCGTCTGCTATCTGAGGATGATGTAAGGTTGTGATGCCAACACTTAGAATTCCACATCCTAAGACATATCAGCTAGTCACCAAACTGTCTGGAGATTAAACTGTAGGTGCCATGAGCAATTGGAAATCTGCCGATTTATCTATCCTTTCAAGATGCATGTCCAAAATTCCCTTTCAATTTCCCTCTGCAGTTAATCGTTCTGCTCACTAACACTCGGCTGTTATAGGTGAAGCTGTATTGAGAGGTGATTCTAAACTGGGGGCTAATCTGGGGCTCCTGGGAAAATAAAAAACTCTCCCTCCCCTGACAGGGGGAAATGTAATGCCATCATTTTAACATCAAAGCCAAATTAATAATATCAACAAATAGAATTTAATAAATATAAGTCCTTCGTTCTCAGTTTTGTGAAAAACAGAATACGTAAAGCAGATTTGTCGTTGCAATGTACAATGTAATCAGTTGCCCTCAGGGCCCCCCTCCCAGCTCAGGGCCCCAGGAAATATCTTGCCTTGTCTGTCCTGTCACTGCACCACTAGCTATATTAAATCTTATCACAGACCAAGAAAACCATTTTCTTTGCCTTAACAACAGATATGGTTCAAATTGGAAGTTGTCCATTTGATTTAAATGCATTAAAACCCCTAAACAATATATTCAAAAAGGAAATGATTACTAACCTTAAGCAGTATGATATCAATCTCCGAATACTTCATCCCATTAACTAAAACAGGGGTTAACCTGAAACAGAAAGAATAAAGGGAACTTGAGAATTACACAGCAAGACTAAGTAGATTTGGCGTTAAACTTTGGAACCAAAGAAAACTTGCAGTCTTACAAAGACAAATAGCAGCAATGTTTACTTCTATCAGCAAACTGAAAGAATGCACTGAAAATGTGGCACATTGTAGCTACACTCAAGGAAATATGCATGTTCTATCGGTACAATTAAAAAATATGGACACCATTAATACAGTCTATGACAAAGGATTTTTATACAGATATACACACACATATACATATATATATTTACACGGCTAAGTGCACAGCTAGGACAGTTCGTATCAGGCTCCTCGAAGCATGACTGAAATCCCATAAAGCAAGGAAGAAGCCCTTCATTAATGAGCAACAGGGAAGGGTTAGGCTGCCATTTGCAGAAAAATATATATTATCCACAGACAGTGTGTGTGTGTGTGTGTGTGTGTAATATAAGTAAAACAGTACATGTACAGCAAGTCCTTACACTTAGTGACTTTGACAGCCATTTCAAAATGAGAGGGGCCGCGGCTCGCCAGGAACCAATCAATACCCACAACGGGCAGATTTATGGACCCCGGCGGAAGGCCCGGCCCGGCCCAGCGAGGCCACGCATCACTCACTTGGAGAGGTGTCCACACAGCACGTCCTTGCAGACTGGCTGCTCCGCTAGGGTGAGCCAGAACTCACAGGCCTCCAGAGCCACATTCTCATCCTGGTCCTGAGTCCTCTGCAGCATATACTGTGGAGAAGGCATAGGGAGGAACCCTCAGGTCACTACTGTCAGAAGACATTCCCCATTCTGTAGCTATACATCTACACAGGAGCCCAGGACTGGGAGCCTGGGCTGCTAATTCTCATAGTCTTTCTGACTTTGCGTCACATATCAAGGGCACAAGTCGCATTATAAAGGAAGTAGTGCAGAGACATCAAACTACGGCTTTCAAATCTCCCGCAAAACATCTATTCACACTACAAAAAGACATAGGGAAATATAACTGAACGGAAATTAGGGCGCTTGGTTGCCATAGGTTTAAATTAATGGCTTGTTGGAAGGGAGCAAAAATATGGGCTGTTTGGCAGGAAGCTGGGAGGGAACAAAAACGGGGACTGGCTGGGCTTCCCCGAGGACAGGATTGGGAAACGCTGCATTAGTCAGACTCACAGGTCCCAAATCTCATAGTTTATAGCTAATTGCTCCATCTCCCCTGAGAGTTTCCTGGGCTGTCCAGGACCAAGTATCCTGACCGGGCGGGGGGGGGGGGGGGGGGGCGGGGCCGC
>JABFEA020000119.1:9915893-9939254 GCA_019775915.2 Cyphomyrus plagiostoma | reverse complement strand
ACCCTATCGCAGGAGACAGGGCTGAATTCAACCCTATCGCAGGAGACAGGGCTGAATTCAACCCTATCGCAGGAGACAGGGCTGAATTCAACCCTATCGCAGGAGACAGGGCTGAATTCAACCCTATCGCAGGAGACAGGGCTGAATTCAACCCTATCGCAGGAGACTGGGCTGAATTCAACCCTATCGCAGGAGACTGGGGTGAATTCAACCCTATCGCAGGAGACTGGGGTGAATTCAACCCTATCGCAGGAGACTGGTGAATTCAGCCCTAGTCTGAGCCTGTGTGCACTCAGGAGCACACAATATCAGGAGCAATAAATATCTTTTGGTCCTGTTCATCTTTACTTCGATCTTGACCAGTTTCCTAATCCCTAATGCTAAGAAGCACCACTACAGCAGGATGCTGTCAGAACAGTTCATTGCATTAGCCAAGTGATGAGCAGTTCCTGGCACTTATCGGATTCCAGTTTGGTTTCGCTTATCAGACCAACGGACCCTTTGTCTCATAATGCTTTAAGTGCCCTGTGGCAAACATCAGGCCAGCTTCCATATGTCTGTTACTCAAAGTGGCTTTCTAGCTACTTTACCATAGACACTCAACTGATGAAGTGCCATTGAGATGGCTGTTTGTGCAGTAGATTTCCCATCTTTACAGAGGGACTCTGAAGGTCATTGTCAGTTTTATACCCTATTGTGGATCTATGTATTGACACAATCCCAACATTCTGCAGAGTGTTCTTTGATTGTAATGATTTGGGTTTTGCTATACCAAGAACTGTGAGCATTGAAAAATACAGATTCACAAAACGTCAACTCAAGCTGAATTGCCGCAAGGGGACTACTGTCAACGTCTAGACACAAGTCTAGATGATCAAAACTAATGGAGCTCAATGTGAAGTGTTACAGTAAAGGGTTTGAATACTTAAGTACATGGAAGATTTCAGCGTGTTATTAATGTGTCACAATGGGGTCCCATGCATAGAACAGTGGCAAAAGGAATAAATTCCATTAATTCTGAAAAGATTATACAACACAACAAAAAGTAAAGGTTTTTGGACACTTTCTCGAGGCACTGAATTAGAGAACCATATTCCACCAAAAACAAAGCATAACAGCTTGTTCCAGAGGCATAGTTTGTCTGACTAAAATACAATCCTGGTATCTCTGAAAAATACAACACAGATTAAAAAAAACACACACACACACACACACACACACACACACATTCCACTAAAGGCCTCTTGAATGAAATGACCTTATTTCAGAAAGTATGACAGGTGTTGACCCTTGTTGATTTCATTCACATGCAAAAGACTTCTGGAAGAAACCTGTGTCTTCAATGCCTGCCTTAAATATAAAGATACCAAGTTATGCAATGTTGACACATAATGCCATGCCAGCAACTACAGCCACATCCATAGCCAGAGTATATGCGTTGTAAAGATGCCAACATTTGTCATTCTATGCATTAAATTTCAGCACAATTAAGTATTTACGGGATTTAAAAAACCTGCTCCAAAGGCAGCTTACACCTTACTTATGAGAGGATCAGCTCATTCAAGGGTTTGCAACCTGGTGTCCACAATCCACCCCCTGAGGGGTCCTGCATTGCAGCTGAAGCGGATCTGCAGAAACGTTTTGGAAAACCCAACGAAAAGGCACTGTGGAAACTATCAAGCTCCATACACAATGCTGAATAGAGTAAAAAAAGATTCACATGGGACAAAAATCCCATGGGTAACTCCCCAGGTTGATATACTAAAGCTTTAGTGTTAGGGGTCCTAACTCGGGGCCGTTTTCATTTTGGGGGTCTCAAGTGTAACAATTTTTGAAAACCCCCTGAGCTTATCGAAAACATAAGGGATACTTTTAAGTAAGGAGAACAGTGGGCAGGTCAAATATTTTTCGCTTATCCTGGCAGCCAAGTAAAAGATGATACTTATACATACTTAAATTTCAAAAAAGAAAACAAGCTTACAAATCAACAGGAACCTGAACCTCTAAAATGTCTGCTTCTCCATGACAACCAAATTTATACAGTATCGGCCTGTGGAATATCTGTCGCTTATCAATTAAAGCTAAGGGCATCCCAGAAATTAAATTAAATCCCAGACCACTGAGCAGGCAAGTTCTGTGGATTTTCATTTAACTCATTTATGCAATAACTAGCCCTGGGGTCCTAGTCAGAGAATAAAATATTGCAACTTGCATGTGACTTGCATCTTAAGTGGATAAGGACCCCAGCAGATATAGAACTACCACTTGCCTCACACGTGTTGTAGTCTTCAGAATCCAGCAGGGTGCACAGCTTGGGAAGCAGATCCGGCCAGTTCTGCAGTTCTCCCTTCGAGGCGATGGTCGTGATCAAGATACCTACAGAACACAAAAGAGTCCTCTTTCTTCTCTTTTAAATAAAAAGGAAGTGTAGCTAAGCTCTGAATGATATTCGGGACACCCATCCATGTTATTCCAAGAAGACAGAGGGGTGTAACAGCCAATGAAGTGCAGCACAAACACAACGCCGAGTCTAGTTCAAAAATCTTTTTAACAAAAAAATCTTTTTTTTTTAATTGCCACTTATACTTTTTTCAACACATCGTTGTCACCATAGTATTTTTAGCGAAGCTCAAGACAAGCTTCTATACAATTTACAAAGACATCATCCTGTTAGCCAGTGCATATTAGCCAAAGACATACCGGAGGAGACTATTTTAAAATAACATCAAGTCAGGCTAAATGAGGGTTAAACTATCAGAAACTATTTAGTGCAAAAAAAATAAAAAAAATCACCAAGACGAATTCCTGACCCTAATCTTTCCCGTGAAGGCTAGGGGAGGACAACACAAAAAAAAAAAAACAAAGAAACTGCCGTCTTTTCTGCGACACACGACACGTGCATTTACCACATGAACAGCAAAAGTAGGACAAAGCAAGACTGTCACTGTATGAATGATTAAGCGTTGTTTACGTTTCTCGTATATGCATAAAAAGGGAGAGAGTTCACAGCACTCACCCACTGTCGCTCGAATGAGAGGGGAGGAGTCACCAATGTTTTGCAGGCATTCGTTCTTGATGAAGTCCGACACGCCATTGGGAAAGTTCTGGTAGTGAGCCTTCACATTATTCTTCAATATCAGGCCACTCAAAGACCTTGTGGGCTCATCTAAAAGAGGCAAGTCAGCACAATAGCCTTAATGCTAAATTAATAATTTAGCCGTTAGTCTGCAGCTACGATGTCACCTGTTTAAGGAGACCTTGTAATCAATTCTGTCAAACATCAAAGGCTTCACTGTAGGCTTTCGGATTCTCACCAAGTTCCAGCAGTTTATCCACAGAACACCAAACCAAAACACAGACCTCTGAAGCCTAACCAAAATATTTTCAATTGGCATTATTTGATCATCACAGATCACCAATCTCACATTATTCATTTAACACACAAACAAAAAAAAAAAAACTGTAGGCAGTTTGAAAAGATTGTATTTACAAGCTTACATTTCATTGTGAAGTTGACAATGCAGGCATTAACAGTGAGCCATGAAGAGTATATTCAAGGAAAGTGTCACAGGGGACTTATCTTGCTCAATGGTGTAACTAAAACTACGAATAAAACATATCTGATATTAAGTTTGGTAGTTCTTCAGTAATTTGCCTTAGGGATCCATTATCACAGACAAGGTGCAGTAAAGCAGCTAATTATCACAAGTGCCTTGCGATTGCTCTTTGTCTTTCCCCATTAATCGCTCTACTGCTCACAGTTTGCTCGAGTACTATGCATGTTTTATTTAATTTGCAGCAATTCAGCATCTGCTTACAAGTTAACATTTCCACAAGCACAGCAGATATTGATACAGACACAATGTTACAGTCTATAAATCATTGCTATTTATTTCTTTGATTTCGTAAATCATAGAAATATAAAGCCCTTTTAGAATCTGACAAATAAAGGTTTTGGAAAAAGCATTGCACGGCAGCATTTAACATTAAAGATCCAACAAAATACACCAGTCTTACAAAACGGTGACAGAATTCAGATAAAATTAAAGTATTATAATAGCAAATTACTTGTCATTAGTACTTAATGAGAAAGGCTTTCCATTTATTGCAATTATTTTTAACAACCCACTCATACTGCTTGCTCAATAAATCAGGGAATTTACTTAAGATTGAGTGAAGTTTTTGTTGCTCAGCTAGATTTGAAACCAATAAAACACCAGTCGCTTCTTCACTTTCAGAAAACAATTCTAATTTCTCCAATATTGTTCATAATCAAAACAAGCAAAAAAAAAAAACAAACAAAAATCAAGAAAGTATATTTAACAACCACCCTTATCTGTTTATGAGTATTGCACTAGGATAAATATTTCTTCTAAAAACATAAGAGAGAAAGAACATTACAGAATGTGAATTGACTTGTAATGTAAAGAAATACATATTAACTAGTCATGGGTTTAACCTCAATTATCCTACCTATCTGTGACAGCTGGAACATACAGTAAAACAAAGCAGCAAATATTCATAATCACAACATACCATTTTTCATGTAGATAAGTGTGACACAGTTAAATATTGGACAATCTCCAAAGCTTAGTATTTATCATTCCAAAATACTCTGATCAAATTACATAAAGCAAAACTAAAAATGAATACAAGTGAGCTATTTCTTCACATAAATAAGAGGGCTCTTCTTGATATGTGTTATGATAAACTTAACTTGAATCCCACATACTTTGCAATACTGGTGGTAACAGTTTTGCAAACATTTTTACATTTACTTTCTGGAGCAGGCACATTAGTGTAAAGCGGCATACAAACGAGGCACATTACAAATATACACGCTGTCAAGGAGTCTACTGGGCATAAGTGCAGCTAGGCTGAGCTTCCAGTGAATTCTGAGCGATAAGCTGTATTGAAGCCAGAGCTACACAATCTTTCAAACAATGCAGGACCCTAACAGAACAACTACAGAAGTAACCAGCAACCATTAAGAACATTTGGCTGCACATGTACAAGAACGATCAGGGGAGAAAATGATTAGGGAATTTTTTTTTGCCACATACAGGTTTTATACAACGGATGTCCATTTCTGATATTAAGATTACCATTTAACAATGTGGATATTTCAAAGTTCATATAAATAGTTTTTGTTTTAAATCATAAAAATATGCACTGCATCACAGTACACATAAGAATAGATTTTCAGAGATTACCAGTATGACTGAGTAGAGGTGGGCAATATGGCAAAAATCCCATAATCACAATTTTTTTCCATACAGCATCACAATCCATGATCTAATCATCATTTTTTCATATTGGTTTAAGGCTATTTTGTAAGTCACTTAACTGCACAACCAAACAAATTCCCAATTAGCCCTAAAAGGTGACAAAACGTAAAAGGCAAACATACTCAGCATACTCTTTTGCAAAAACAGATTATTGTCCTGCCATCGGATGCGTGAACTAGAGGGGGGCGATAAATCGATTTTATCGATTAATTCGAATTTACAGTTCAGGATAAAATCGATTTTCATAAAAACACATTACTTGTTTTACAAAAAGCGGAACTAATGCGACGCACCGTTCTTCACGGGTAAATTAGCCGCACCAAAACAATGCAGCGAATTCACAAACAACATGCCAATGTTTCGGTTTTGTGCCTTCAGACACAGACCAAACAAGTCCTTGTTGCAAAATTTGTTTAAAAACGGTTGCAACCAAAGGAAGCAGCACAACACATTTATTCCAGCACCTAAAGCAGAGGCACACGGCGGAGTGGGAGAAGTGCAGCTCCCAGCGAAATGAAAATAGCCGCAGCACCAGCACGATATCCAAGGTTAAGCAAGCAACCGTCCCTGACATGTTTTCGAACTGCGGGCCATATGATAAGAATGGGACACGGTAGAAGGCGGTAACAAACGCTGTCGCGATGTATATTGCAAAAGACATGGTGCCTAAGCATACTGTAGAAAAGCCAGGATTCATTAACATGCTAAAAGTTTCTAAAAGTGTTTACAATGGCGTGGTCTGCCATCTCACAAGCATCTTTTTTGGCTCGTCAGATTGCACATTAATTGTAAAGAAAAAAAAAAGTTAAAACTTGTTTCAAACCATTTATTTGTCATCTGTAGTTTGATTTTGAGTAGGGGAGGGGAAAATCGATTAAAATTGAAAATCGGATTTATTGTGGAAAAAAAATCGGAGATTTTATTTTTAGGCCATATCAACCAGCTCTAGCGTGAACCGTATCTTTGCAAATTTTGCAAATAACTGTTTGGTAATATGCAATTTGTTTACCAAAATCGACAATGAGCAGTGTCACAATCATTTTGGGGACAAACTCCTCCACACTGTACATGCAGCTACATTGCCAAATAGGGAACGCTGCATGTTTCGCATCGCATGTTGGGACGAGGGAGCAAAAGGGAAAGAGGAAGAAATCTTCTAAATGGATTTGACTGACAAAACAACTTTAGTGTGATAAAGCCTTAGAACTGCAATCTCTTCATAAGAGCAGATCACCCAGAAATTCACAATTTAATATCGTGATATCGCACACCCCTACAACTGGATGATTGCAATATTAATATCAACACTGCATATTATGCACATGCAACGGTCACATCGCAAAAACTGAGATAGCTGGGAGATCAGGCATGGGTGGTATCTCATTCTCCATACAGTCATATCACCCAGACATTCAGCAGCATATAATATTTTAATAGCAACATTATTTTGTAATGCAGTTCCAGTACTTTTAAATCATGGTCCTAAGATTTGCTAAGTGGGGGGGGGAGGGGGGAAACAAACACAAGTCACTTAAAAGTTAATATTAACCTAATGAAAAACACACACACACACACACACACACACACACACACACACACACACACAATAATTTTCCAGTATTCTTCCTTATGTTGTTTTCCAGCAAGTGACTAATTACATTCGTTGCATTAAATGACCCTCTATTGCTACCTCATCTCGAAAGGATGGCACTGCAAGAATATTGAAAGTAGCTGTTGGGCTACTTTGAGTTTCCAACTTAAAGAATTTCCACAAGGCTGATATCTCAAGAGTTTGTAGGTTCAAGCCATGTGCCCCAGGCTAACTGCAGCATGTGACAGATCTTACGATGTGTGCAACTGATGTAATTTAGGTGGCTGCTGAATATTTAATAGATTGGGCTTTGGATTGAGCTAAAGCAGCCAAAAGCAATCACTTAAAAAAATGCCTGGATCAGTCCCGAATCCAATCTACCAATACTGGCATGGGACATCACTGTTTTGACCTCCTTTCTTGCTTTGTAAATAGTACAATATTTACAAAAAAACGTTGCAAATTTTTAATTATTCACAGTATTATGCAGCCCTAGTTACCAAAAATACTGACAACGTAATACCGTTTTCCAAATTAAAACACACCCTATGCAATGACACGCACATGTCAAAATTCTCATCTAATTGTATAAACCAACCCCAATCTACTACTGATGAATAAGCTATGTGCTCATGGTTTTGTGTGCATGCAGCTTTTGGCCATTAACAGGCCAACTACAAAGAATACTGTACTGAAAAAAGATATACAGAGATGGAATGGTATGTAAATTTTATTGCTATTATAGTGACCAAAGTTACCCCGGTTATCAGTATCACGGTATTGTTCAAATGTGCTGAACACGTTCCTAACCAATCTGGTTTTATGCAGAAAACCAAAAATGAAATCGGAAGCACACTGCACTTTTTGGTTGCATAAAGATCAAAATAACGACATATGCAATACCTTAGACAGGGTTCCGAAAATCTCAAGTGCGACTGGTTTTTATTATTTGCTGCAGCTACAGAGCTAAATATACATTAATAATCTAATAAAACATGTTAGTTATACTATAGAGTTAAAGAGAGTTTTTAATAATAACACATCTTGTGTCATGACAAGTATGTGACAACAGAGTGGCCCCCCCTCCGTGTAGCATTTTAGTGTCAGGTAGCGGCAAACCGAAGCTTCTTCTATAAGTATCTGGGAAGAGCAGCACCAGGTTGTGTTCACTTTAAGTTTTAAAATAATTAAGTTTTTGCGTTTTTATTTATTTATGCTGTGATTCAAATAAAAACTGCCATTTACCTACACCTTTATTCCTGTTTACAATCATTTACATAACTATAAATGCATATGGAAAATGACAAAAAAGGGAACCCATAAAATGTATTATTGTGGCAATAAAGGTGCTGTGAAAAATTTGGCTGCACCTAAATGAAAATATTATGCGCACCAGTGCAACCAATGCAAAAAGTTAGTCTAGAACCACGTTATGTAAACATAAGAAAACCATATGAAATGTACATTACCATTAAAAATCTCTGGAGCGATGTCACTGCGTTCCGCCACGTTCACTGGCACAAAATAAGCCCACACTGCATGCTGTATCTACGCACCTGTGTCTGGAAGACTGTTGTTAGGTTGATGCTGGACAGTGTTTAACGTGAGTATTTCAAAGTTCGATAATCAACCATGGTTTTGAAGAATTAAAATTTGCAACAGCAATACTAACCGTTGGGAATTTTACTGTGGTTTACCGTGAAACCATCGTTTCATCCCTAACATAAGCGCAAGTCAATTGACAGATTAAGCAATATGACGATTGCTGCGACAAACCAAAGTTTCCACTCTCTTAACTTCAGTAATTCAGTGGTGGATTTTGAAATTACATGCAGACATTTTTAAAAAAGAAACAACTTTTTAGAGGTATCCAAATTATTTTATAAACTGCATACAGCATAGCTACCACGGCAGCCCTAGAATAAAATTTATTTATATGAAACAATGACACTGTTCTTTAAGCTCAGAGATTAAGAGATTTTTAAACACATTCAGAGGAAGGAAGTCTAAATTCAATATATTTTGTAATATATTCCACTCATGTGGTGCATAAGTACGAAAGGCAGATCTGTGCGTGTGGTGGGAGGCTGAAGGAGAAGTTTAACTGATGAACGGGTTCTGTATGTATTAGTGCGTAATGTCAGATGTAAGAAAATGAAATCTATAAGCAGTTAGCCAACAAACGCATTAGCCATCTTATCAAGGTAGCAGACAGGCAAAATGGCTAATAAAATAATAATGTGGGAACAATACAAAAACGTAAAAAGAAAAACTGTCCTGTAAAATCCGGTAAAATGTGGCAAACGCCCAGTCATACTTCAAAAAATAAATATCATCGTATACCATGAAACTGATAACTTTGAAGAATATTGTGATATAAATTTTAGGTTGTACTATCTAGCTCTACAGAAAAGCTAACAGTTTTTTTCTATGACCGAGTAAAAATGGTTTTGTGAAACTAACTTTGAGATATAATGTCCGTGCAGAATTGAAAGAAAGAAAACGCTTAATCTAGCATGCGATGTTGGTATTAATATTGCACATTCCTGAGCCCTATAATATACTATATATACATATATATACACATATATATATACATATATACACATATACACACATATATACACATACATATATACACATATACATATACACACACATATACATATACACATATACACACACACATATACATATACACACACACATACATATACACACACACACACACATACATATATACATACACACATATACATACACATATACATACATATATACACACACACATATACATACATATATACACACACACACACACACACACATATATACATACATATATACATACATATATATATATTATATATAATATAATCATTTTTTGATTCAGTACAAAACACCCTGCCACTTCATGTCATGTCATTCAGTGCCAGTTTTTATGGCAGGGGAGAACCAACACAAGGAAGTGTTGTATTTTTGGTACTTTCTCAAAGTACCTTAAGTATGGTACCTTGCGCAGTGGAAAAGAACACCTGATTTTCTGCCAGCTCACACACACACACACACACACACACACACACACACAATTCCATCAAATATTGACATAAGGCAGAAAGATCCTCAATTTCCAGAAAAGCAAATATTAAAAGATAAAATCCACATTTTTTCAATTCCAATCTGATTCCGATACAAGAGCTGTTTTTACTTTAATATTTTCATATAATAATCATATAATATATATTTACACTTTATTAATATTTAAGCTAGTAAATACAGATGAAAAAAAATGTATGCCAAAAAGTCTTAAATTCGGCTACTAGAAACTTACATGAAGTACTATTCCACCAAAAACTAAAAGTATCGGATGTGGATCGGTCAGGTATGGCCGATACCCAATCTGCGAAATAGTTCTGGATTGGTGCTGATACTGATCCAAAAATTGGATCGGTGCATCTCTAGATAAAATCACCACCTCTGATAGAGTCTACACAGAATCCTCAAGTAAGAAAAGTCTGTGTTATACCACCAATGCTATTACCTCTCAAAGGCACTGTTTTTAGAGCAGCCCAAAACTATGCTAATCTCTAGCTATCTAGATGATTAGCTTCATTTAGTATCAAACAACTTCAAGGTTTTGGAAAGGAACCCAAAATTATGGATGAAGGTGGAGAAAATTTGTATGTAAAAGGTAGCAGTTTCTAGATATAAAGTGAATTAAAATAATGATATGGTGATAACCCCCCATCCAGGGTTGTTCCCTGCCTCGTGCCCGTTGCTTCCGGGATAGGCTCCGGACCCCCCGCGACCCAGTGGGATAAGCGGTTTGGAAAATGGATGGATGGATGGATGGATGGATGGATATGGTGATAACAAAAAGTAAATTATGGGGAGTCTTGAATTTTTCTTTATCATATTTTAGTCATAGTATGATTTGGAGTGTTTGAAGATTTACACTAGCGATACAATGGTAAAAGAGACAGGAACCTTAAGAGGCAAAAATATCAATGGACCACTTTGGTTCCTCCTCATTTAGTGCTAAACAGAATTGTAATGTCAATGTACTGTCAACTTAACAATTCAAGGACAATGAACATTTGACATCTAAACTATCATATCTATAGAAGGGACCATTTATCAGCTAAAATACTGCCCCAAACTATTCACAATGTCTCAGTATTTACTCCCAAATAAGTCTTCCTCAGAATTAGGCAATAATTTCAATGAGACTTATTGTAATAAACCATCCAATTGTTTGTGAATACAGACTCCCCTGACCATCAACAAAATTATCTGCCTTTTGTACCACAGTAGCCCTTCTGTTGTTTCATAGCAGAGGGAAAAGCCTTTGTTCAGAATGTTCACATCTCACATTGACAAGTCTTGCCGCCCAATACCCTGTCGGCAGATCATAGTTTTATCACCATTCAGACCACTGTCATTAGGCAGTATATGTAGTACTGTATGTATATATAAGGCAAAAAATATTTAGATCCTAATTTTCCTGTATCAGTCGAAATCAATTCACGATATATATATTACGGTATAAGTTATTTCTTTATTTCGAGGCCCCCATTTTTGCTTATAATTCTTCTAGGGTTGCCTTTAAACGGGTTCAGCACATGAAATAATGTGACAAATTGAAAGGACTGCAAAATGAAATGTAATTTTGATAAATAAATCAGACAAAAATTTACTTTTTTTGTTATAGGGTATAGCACTAGAAAATGTCAACAATGTGATTCTTGCTTGGTTTGTTCTCTAACTGAAGATTCCTCTAAGGGAATGCTTCTCTCTTCTATGATATTATCAAAACAGTTTGCTCTGCAAACTTAACCAAGTCCATTCTTAAAAGACTACATGGCTGGCTGGAACCTTGTTCATTCCTGTAACGCGATAAGCTGTGCGTTCTATCAAGCAATGTTCTTTATTGACAATTTACCAGTTTCTCATTTCCTTATTGTTGAAATTTTATGATAAATCAATATATCATTCATATCACCCAGCCTATATCTCACTCAGTCAGTGGAAAGTTTATTAGGTGCACTTGCTCGTTAATACAGCCCACGCCCCCAAAGAATTATATAGCTGCAACAGAAAACAATCAGAATGCAAGTAAGTAGATGAGGTTTCAGTTACTATTTATCAAAGCATTATAATAGTATGTAATTTTGAATGCGGTGACACTACTGGTGTCAGACGTGGTAGCACTAGCATCTGAGAAACAGCCATCCTCTTAGGATGTTCACAATTTACAGTATCTAGAGTTGATGGGGAATGGTATAACAAACAAAAAATGTCCAGTCAGTGACAGTGCTGTGGGTGAAAACACCGTGATAATGATTGTGTTCAGAGCAGAATGGCCAGACTCACTGATGCTAATGCACAAATGATGCATGCAAAAAGGCTTCTCTAAATGCAAAAATCATCTGCACAGGAAAAAGTATTAGCTGGACGACTCAACTGCATAGAGCTCAACTGCTCATGTGCTCATGGACATGGGTTTGAACTTCAGGTTGGCCAAATCATTGTGGGAGAAGGTGTGTGGGTCAGTGGGGGTTGGAGCTATATGCCTGTGACTCAAAATTGGCTGGTTTGAGCCCCGACCAGCAGAATAGTCACATCTCACATAGTCACACATGAGCAAAGGTCCTTAACCATCCTTAAGTCTCAAAAGAGAGAAAGATAGGATATGTAAAGAGCAGCAATTCAATGTACCCATGCAAACGGCAAAGCATAGTTTCAAAAACCCATTACTAGCTAGGTAAACCTAATAAAGTGGCCACTGTGTATCCTTCATAAATAAGGAATACAGTCACGAGAACATAGAGCGCTAGAATACGGACGGCCACCAAGGGAGCCCCCAAAAAAATCCTAGACAGAGAGGGCCGGCGATCATTTAAATAAATTATAATGAATGTTCACAGGCATTTAAGAGTAGCAGACCAGAGTCATGACGCATGCATTAAATATCTGAACAAAAGACTATCAAATTGTGCAAGTATCTTTTTTAAAAACTGTGCTCCAGAAAGCAAGCAAGAAGCTTATTTTGGCAAATCAGGATGTGATAACTGTAGTTGTGGGAACCAAAAAAAGAAACACAGTCTCTGCACAGACCACTTTCTACAGTAATACAAAACAAAATATTGTCTTTAAATTCAGGATAGTCACAGATATTCACTGATGGCGGATCGCGAACTGTGGAGAAGTTTAGTGGTTGGTCGGCTCAGGCCAACCAGATGATAACACATATTCATTTTTCTGCTGGAAAATTTTGATGACAGATTTGATCACACCAGATGAGCGTATTTTCCAGCTATACTGAATATACTACGCTCCACTATCCACAGAAAATTAATTCCTGTCTAAATCAATAGACATAAATCATGGGATACATTTTTAGAAGTGTGTTAGTATAGCTTAATGGTTTGGTAAATCTTACTCATAGGAAATGACTGAGCAAATGTGTTTTTCTATTAATAAAAATCTGTTTCAATTAAAATCAGTTAGAATTTCTGTTTTCTGATTCTATCTTCAGTTAATGCCAGTGGAGCCATAATAAATATATTACCACAAAATTCTGGGTGTTAGGGTGCATGCATGGTGTGTGAATCTGCAGGACTCTGGGATCAGGACAGGAAGGTCACCAGTTCAAATCTCAGAGATGGCAGAGTGATGTCATTGTTGGGCCCCAGAGACACCGGCTCAACCTGTGTTCCATCCAGACCTATGCACTGCTTTGGACAAAAGCATCTGTTAAATATGTAAATGTATTTCTGTCTAATTTTAGATCATCTCATATTAGTAAAAGGTTACATACTTGGAATATAAACCCTGATTATAAATCCTATCTTACAAAAAAAAAAAAAGAGTCAAAAATTAGAGAAATGGCCTTGCTCTAATTTTAAGTCCTAACTTCACTAATTTGTCATTTTAGACAAGTCAAATGCAAACCAAATGAGAGCAACATCATGGCATATAGAGCACGAGTTCCGGCCCAGCCCTGACATTATTTATATAATCAAACACAGTCAGGCACACTGGCAGGGACAAGGTTTATGCCACAGAGAGTAATCCCCATCTTCAAAGACTTGTCAGCTATAGGTTTTCCAAACACAATTTCCATAATTACTGAGCTGACACATAAAACAATACATAAAATCAACTTCACACACTTCCCATTTTATTTTTAAAGCACAAAAGAATTCTGAAAAACTGACTTTGACACTTAATCTAAAATATGCTCAGCATCACTAGATAACACCCTAATCCCACAAATCACGTTCAGGTACTGAAAGGCAATCATTGAGTTAAATGACAGCTCCACATAATGTCACTGCTATGCATGACACTTTTCACAAAAGACAGGCCTTGTCACCTAATATCATGAGAAATACAAGGTAAAACTGCAAATAAATGTCTTACCTTCTGATTTCAGCTTTGTAAGGACAAAAATTAAATAGTTGTTAAAGTCAGGATACTGGTTTAATTGCTCAAGTTTCTGGAAAGGTAGTGAAGGAAAAATATTTTAAAACATCTGCATATATCTCACATATATCTGACACAATAAAGAACATCAGTGAAATCTACGGCGACAAACATGCCCGTCTTTCCTCTTTTTGTAATGGTGTGAAATGGCTTCTTTTAGATTTACAGGGGAATTGCTTTATTAAATAAATCTAGATACATCTAATTTGAAAACCGACCACGGAAATCTTACACACGTTGACAATCATGTACATCCGCCAGATTAACAGGAATCCGACTAAACGTCATATCTTAACATATCAGAAAAAAACACCGTTTTCACTTCCAAGAGGATTATAACAAATGGCGCATTAATTACATTCTCCTTCCGTTGAAAGTAAATACATGCAATTTGAGACTGCTATTACCGTGTACTTTGGGACAGACTGACTGTAAAGATTTTCGCATATTTAATGCATGTTATACATCTGTTCTCGTATCCTACATGTTTCAGCACGGCAATCGCAAATACCCCCCAATATAAACAACCGCAATCTGAACGTCATTTTAAAACCATGTTTAGACTTAAACACAGCCAAAACTGTGGAAATAACAGATCATTATCACCGGGTGATTTTCCCGAGTAAGACTGTTATATGCAATGAAATGTCTATTTACTGCAATCCTAGGGTTTGCTTTTTCTTTGTTTGACACGGGAGTAGAATCATGCCGTCATCAGCCGCACAAATAAGACCCCCGAAACCTGCGGACCCATTACAGGCGCATTCCACAATAAACTGATTTAATTACCAACATCAATCTTGTTACTCGTTTATGTAGATATCACGCTCAATTATGCATGATTAACATGCACGGCAACACCAAGCGAGAAAATATTACAACGCTACAAAAGCAATCATAAAACCCACTATTTAAAAAAGGGCACCCAAACCATAAATCTTATACACAATACATTATCCGATGCTTACGGGAAGCAAACGGACTGTGTAGCATGGTGAAACGCATTGGAGCCCCATTATACTGACCACATAAAATAGGTGGGTTTTTTATTCTCCATTCCGCGTGTCATCGCAGACAGCCGCAAATTACAGCTACAGGCACAAGAAAAACAAACACTACCAACTCTGCCAGCTACCTCGTTTATTTTATCATCATTTTTAAGGATACTTGTTGGACTGATCGCTGAGTGGACGTGTCCGGCGACTGTGACTCTCTCAGAAGCTGTAAAATTTGCTGAAGTCCTTGCTCATCTGGTTTCCACTGATACTCCATCTTGGTTTGCTGCAATGAGATCAGGCGGAGAATGTAATTCGAAATAAAATAAACTGCTACCAGTTTATCTTTTTTAACATATACATATATATGAAACAACGGCGATAACGCTGTAGACTTATATATTTTTTACAATGGTTTTTACAACTGGAAACCCACCGCTTCTGGTTGTTATTCGAACTATAGTGTGAAAGACACAGACATGGGCCTCCGCTTCGCAAGAGCGCTCAGTTTTGCAACAGGCTCTAAGCTCGCAGTCATGGCGCATTTAGAAACCTGCCTCAAAACCTTCTCCGAGCGGTCCTAGCGCCTCCCGTATATACGCCCACGAAATGGTACAGGGCTGTCTGACCTAGAATAACATACATATTTCCTCGTCTGAAACACTTCGTTCTCTGCCCTCTGCAGTAATTTAGTCATTGTTGAAATTATTACTGTGATTAATACTGGATATAAATGTAGCTTGACATTTTCTGCCTATCTGTTTTCATTCACGTAAAAGAATGACAATATAATTTCAGAGGAATTTATTTCTAGGATGAGAAATTCTTATGACACAAAGGCACGTATAAATTATGTGCAATTTTATTTGTTTTACATTGTTGGGATAAAAAGCGCTTTTGACTGAAATCTGTTTTTCTTCTGTTTTTCAGAATTGACACTGGGTTTGTTCACTGAAATGTTGATGGATATATAAATGTGTATAATTTCTTTTGCGTTGCTTCGAAAAAGTAAACTATAGGATTACGCTACCCATGTATGTGTGAAATAATGACATTGAGTTGATTACAGCTACCACTGTGTCACAATATCAGAGGATATTATTGCAAATTCACTGTAGTACTAATGTCTTGCCTATTGTAGGTCCTTCTAATCACATGTATTACCTTTGACTTGAATTATTTTGTTCTGTAGGAATGATGCGTTCTTGCTGTTTTCTGTTAGAAAGCATTATATGATTCCTGGTCGTGTTAATAAAACAGACATAAACACTAAATACTGAAGCACATAAAAACAAAATGATCCAATTACAAATATTTGAGCTCAATCAAGAAAATGGCGTCTGTGCCCACAGACGTGTCCTTACATAATGTTATTTTAAACAAAGCTAGTTGCATTTTATTTTAGAACAATAAAATGGGAAGAAATAAGATATATTTAATCACAATACATGGAACCTACTGTCTGTGGGGTATGAATACTGCATGTGCACCTGTCTCTTATTAAAAAAAAATGAAATTAATAAAAGAACCAAATGAAATTTAAATATGGCATTTATAGGGTTGTGACTTCCTGATATGTGATTGTTTTTTCTTTAACTGCTAATTATGTGCCAAGCAGCCATTGGTCAGCTGCCACAGCACCCGCAGTTCAGCCTAGCCAATCCTCTGTCCTCTGGGCTTGGATGGGAGACCAACTGGGAAAGCTGGGTTGCTGCTGGAAGAGGTGCAGGTGTGACCAGCAGGTTAGCCCATCCTGTGGATCCCATTGCAGTAACGGGGACACTGTGAAAATGATGCCATCCTTCGGATGAGACATAAAACTGAGGTCATAAAAGATCCCTGGGCATCTTTTGAAAGAGCAGGGGTGGTACCCCGATGTCCAGGACAAAACTGCCCTTTCATATCTGGCCTCCTAATCATTCCATATATATCACTGGTGAATAATCTCCAGCCCCTTCACCACCTTACCTACTGTGCAGTGAGTGTACTAGTGCTCAATGGCTGCCGTTGCATAACCCAGGGCAGTGCTCCCCGCTGGTTCTGTAAAGTGCCTTGTGTGTCTTAAAAATTGCTATATAAATGTAATATTCATTCTTTTATTCATTCGAGAATAAAGTGCTTTCATTTATAGTAGCATATTGAAAATACAGCAGTTTAGACAGAATAGGCAGGAAATTCAGCATACATGTCAATATCACTATGTTAGTTAACATTAAAAGATAAGCAATATGTATTTTCTGTCTTCCACCTGTTGAGTTAAGATGTCTGTTTAATTTCCTGTTTATTACAGCAAATTTAATTTAGCCTTGTCTGGCTTCAGTGGTGTGTTCTGCACTCCATATTCCAGAGTTGCCAAGGTGACATTAAAGTAGATCTGCTTTTCTTTTCCATAGGCTTCCGCCGATAAACAAATGTTAGGATCGAATGCATCACTTTTGAAGCCCTCTGTAGACTAAAGAAACATTTTGATTAACTGTGTAGCATCTCATTTAATAGCTGAGATTTCAAATTATACTTGCCAGGCTTTTGAAATATCACTTGCCAGAGGGCAAGTAGGGAACATAAGTTGTTTTGTTCGCTTTTAAAATGTAGATGGTATTAAGTGCAGTGATTTAGATGAGGTGTTTTTGGTTAGTGAAGCTGCCTTGGGTGCTGGAATACTGCAATTTCTAGAAAAGCCAGGAACAAATGAGCATTGAAATGCGGATGTAGTTAGTTAATAGGAAAGCTGATATCAGTGCTGGGTATATCTGTAGTCCTGCTGACTTTTTAGATCTTCATCAAGGTCACCTTGTGGTCAAAGGTGCCGTAAACAAGGGAAAAGTTATGATGATTTCAAAATATTTGGAACATAATTGGATTGGTCTGGGTTGAGGGTCCAGAATGACAGGCTTTCATGAGGCCCAAAGTCTCTAGCAGCACTCCTGTTTATAATACAACTATGTAATAATGTGATGAACTATATTACCAGCACTGGAAAAGTCAATGTCAAATTTGTCTTATATCAGATAGATAAATTGGCTGTGGTGGTCATTTTATACGACATAAAGTTTGACATTAAATTGCACACCCCTTGAGGTGTGGTATTCATATAACAAAACTGCTTTGCTCTGCCTGATATAATGGTCAGGCAAACTGAAAAAGAGAATTTATGTGTTACTACGAGTTTTGTAAGTGCATAGAGCTACATGCAAACGTGTCTACGATTCTACTGAAAGACCAATATTGCGCTAATGAAAAAAACTGTTTTAATTCTCTAAAGCTTTAAAAGGCTGAAATGGCAAATCCAACACCCTCCATCCTTCCCAGGATAAGCAATTTGGTGGATGGATGGATGGATGGATGGATGGATGGATGGATGGATGGACGAAGAAAAGCTATACTGTCTCATTGGCCTACAAAGGTCTGGTCTGAATAAAAATAGATTCCCACTATACCTATCCCATTCTAACCAGTGCATTGTCTAATACTTTCTGGCAGCAATAAAAGCCCATTATAAATGGCAAAAGGGGCACACAATGGTACTACACCTGAAGGCCCGTGACTTTGTTTCTAACCCAGGCTCTGTGTATGTGTGAGGATATAAGCTTGTTACAATGTGAGCACTCAAAATATTATTAAGGAATAACATTTATTGATATATCCGGTGCATCATTAATAACTTAATGAGGCTTGTTGATATTAGTGGCAGTTAAAAGATAATAAATAAAATCAGATTACAGCCTTGAATTGCACAAGATTTATCATTCATTGCATCATGATATGCCTGGCAGAGATGCTAAAAAAACTGAACTCCAGAAGAATGACAATCGACAAAATGTTATCACAGGGATAGGATGGTGATCGTGACATATGGGAGGAGGTTTCCGAGGCAACCGAGATGATTCCCATGATCCCCAGCTTTTCATTTTCTGATAATGAGCAGGGATTAGCCTTGGCTCTGTAACGGGATGGAAATCAACAGGACACCATAACTGTTCTAAAGAGAGGGGAAGGAAAAATGGAAATATTATACATTCTGCTACACCAGCACATAGCCAAGGCAGACTTTCAGCTTCCAGTGTAGCCAAAATGGAACCGGGAGAATTGCTTAAATGCATGATATTTTAAGTATTCTTCTTTACATCGTATAAACTTCTTCATATCATATATACTTGGAGATAATATAAACTGACTATACTAATAACTGTGAGGCTAAATTTGACTTTTGAAGATGCACGGCAAGATTGGAGTACCATCACACCAAAGATAAGCCGCTGTATATCACCCTGGAGTACCATCGCACCAAAGATAAGCCGCTGTATATCACCCTGGAGTACCATCACACCACAGCAGGGTTCAACAAGCTTGTCAGGGTGACACCGATGTGCAGCTGCTGGCGCATGACTGTGCACTGGCCTCCGGTGATTTTCCACAGCATTGTCAATACATCTGCTTACATCCTCTGTACTGAAACACATCTGGAATGTATTGGCTACATTACATAAAATTTAGCTGTTTATTAAAAATGAAAAAAACTCTCTTGACAAATCTTTGGTCACAGTGGTTGACCAGTCGCTATGCTAATCAAGAGCAAAACCAGCCTTGTTAGGCTATTGGCCCCGACCCACCAGCTCAAACAGATTACAGAATTTAAGATTAGTTTATCGTATTACAGGCATCAGTCTACATCCAAGCCAGATGGAATGTACATCCACACACTGACAACTGTAGCTACTATAGTTGCCAAGCTACAGCTAAGCTAAGCTACATATTTTTCATTTTATGGGGTTACTGACATCTCTGCAACCAGCCACAGGACACAGGAATCTGTGGTCACAATACAGCACAATGTAGAACAGTGATTGCAGTGTTACCACAAATAAGCAATAAATGTACGGCAAGGCGGTTTATCATCCAGGGTGATGAACAAGAATGAGGCCAAATGAAGCTGAACCAGGCTGGGTTTTTCATGTTCTGGTTTTTCAGTTTTAATCAGGATCTCGGGCTTAGGCATTAATTGTAAGGTCATGACGTAATAAAAAATTAACTTGGCAATCCCAGTCCTATGATAAATGCAGGAGTACAACATTCATCCATCCATCTTCCAAATTGCTTATCCAGTACAAGGTCATGGTGAGCCTGCAGCCTATTCCTGGCAGCACAGGACACACACACAACTCACACATGGCAGTTCATCTAAATCAGTGTTTCCAAATCCGGTCCTCGGAGACTCCCAGATAGTCCACATTTTTGCTCCCTCCCAGCTCCCTGCCAGTTTTGGAAAAACTGCATAGTATTAAACCCATTCTGTCTGTTTTGTTTACTCAGACAGCTTGCCCATATTTTGTGGCTGTGTTTCCAAACTTTGTCCACTGGAGGACCTTCTTGGTAGAGAGACAGAAGCTCTTACTACATAGACAGGAGCTGGGAATAAGCAGATTGTGGTTTTTCTTAAAAAATGAATCAATACTAGCATTAGTAATACTAGTAACAGTATATGCAGAGAATATGCAATAGCAGTATATATCATAAATTGTTTGAATTCACATGGACTCGTGTTAATAGTATGGAAGGCTGCAATTTATCTAGACACTAGAGGGCTCTAAAACACATCAGAACACAGAAGGTTCTACAAATAAATCTCTAACTCTTTCTGGGAATAGAGGGCATTCTTTTTTTCCTAGAGTAGAGAGGAAACAATGTGGGCATCATATGCTGATTGTGCTGAACAGGAATAAGAATGACTAAATCATCATGGATGTGGATGGTCAGCAGGTACAAGCCCACCAGAAATGGCACAGTTGAGTGGAAAATTAATGGACGCATGAGTGTAATCTGTCAAAAAGATTGTGCTGCCTTAGTGTTTCACCATGGTGGATGTGACAGGGATACTGTTTTACCCCCAGGGCGTCAGGAAAAGAAAATCATGAGCAAGTATTAGTATTAGTTCATAAATTCCATAAAACTGAGAGATGTATTTATATCTTGAGATACCCAAGATGTTGTTTTTATATTTTAGATGTTTAAAGTTTCAAAATATTAATTAATTTTTATACAGACGAACTTCATAGTTTTAACTATACAGGCATTGTTTGATATGGTGTTATAGGAAGGCTGCCGCACTCAAAACTGATGATAAAGTTACTAATAGTCATTAAGATTAAATTGATTATCATACCAAATAATGACATTTAAAGGGTTTGTCACTAATCATATAAACCATTTCATGAATCAGTAATAAAAATTTTGAAATAGACAGCAGCTCCTAGTGCGAACTTATACAGGAATTTTCTTCAGTGACTATTTCTTAAATATAAGTTCCCTGTTCCAATAAATCTACCTGCTAACAACAGAGTATTGTGATTTATGATATTTTTGGTAAAAAAACACTACATAAGTGAAAGCAAGGATTCAAATTATGAATTACTACTTACCTTATTGTTCTGCTTATACAGAAACCAGAGGTTAGTTTTGTCCTTAAATATGCAGCCCTTAACCCAGTTAATATGCATAAATATCAATCTTCCAACTGGAAGACTCTTGTAAAATGAAATGATAGAAATGCAGAATTTAGTTGATCTTGCTTGATTGAAATAATTTTGTTTCCACAGCGCAAAGATAGCCATTCATTTGTCTCAGAGGCAACTTTCCAAAATAAGTTTGAAGTTTGACATTAAACCGCTTACCAGGTCATTTCTTAGGTGAGTCTCTGAGCAGGTCAGCAGTGCAGGTTCCTACAGCTGCAAAGTATTACTGAAGTTTTGCCATGAAGTTGCTGTTTAGTGCACATATGGTAAAGCGGAATTCAATCGTCCGCTTGTTTAATGTCAGCCATGGTTTAATTCCACTCACTAGGCTGTTTAAGAGACATCTTCAGATGCTCCACTCATTCACATGCAGCAGACTTAGAGATGTTTATTTGCTGGATGCAGTTGCAGTGTTTGTTCAGTGATTACGTTTGCCTCTCTGCCAAATACCTCACTTTAGCTGTTAGACAAATAATTAGACCAAACAAATGTGGTAGTTCACAAGACTAAGGTGACTATTTTCTGTAAAATAAAATGCAATCAATGCACACAACTGTTTAGTAGATGTTCTGTTTCTCTTTGTCATAAATGACAGAAAAATCTATATTTCTAAGAGAGATCGAGATGTCTATCTGGAGTTTCCTTATTTTTCTGCAGGAAGGCACTGGCTTGTTGACTTCCTCCCCCCCTCCCTTCCTTCCTTCTTTCCAAAGGTACTCATCTGAAAAATGAGAACAAAGTGATTGTTCCTGTTCTCTTTCTTGAGCCACTTCAAACGTGGATCCGAGGGGCCGACGACTCATTGTCAGGAGCGTGAGGTAAGCGACAGAGTGTGCAGTGCAGAGGCCAGAGAGGCTACGGTAAGTGTGCTGGTCCCCCTCCGGCGTGCATGTTACTGGCTCACACACAGCTCTGCTTTGCATGTGCATGCAGATCCCTGAAGACAAGGGATGAGACCGACTAGATACAGGGCATTAGAAAATTATGTGATAATCTGCTGCACAAATTTAATGCTAAAATTATTTATATGGTTCCTGCAGAGAATTTGTGATGCTGCACTAAATAAACAAGCAAATAAATATCAAAAGCACAAAATGATAAACAAGTAAATGTTGATATATATTCCGTATATTTTCTATATAGATATATTTTGTTCAGTTATATGCATTTAAATAACTGCAGTAAAATTCATTTACTTGCATGTGTCAATACATCTTGATAGTAGTAGTAGACTCAAAATTCATATTTTGCACAGACCATCCAAAAATGATTTGTATGTTTTCTACTGAAACATGCTTTATTTTTTTCCCTTTTTGCATGCAAGTGAACAAGCGAGCATACAAAACTTAAGAGAAAAGAAATTGAATTTAATGAAAATCTTACAGAAAAAGAACAGCAGGCAATTAAGCGTGAATGAGTAATCCAATAACCAGAATTTTCCATGTATTATCCAAATATATTTATTCATATAAACTATATATATATAAACT
>JABFEA020000119.1:9890100-9914917 GCA_019775915.2 Cyphomyrus plagiostoma | reverse complement strand
TGCTTCCGGGATAGGCTCCGGACCCCCCGCGACCCAATAGGATAAGCGGTTTGGATAATGGATGGATGGATGGATGTCTTAAAGAGACTCTGACTTTCTTTGTCCTAATAAAGTGTATATCTACAATACGTTTGACGACATGCATAAGTACCACCTATTGTGTTTCATTTCTGAGTGCCATTGGGCTTATTATCTTCAAACTGTGTTGAGCTTGAAGTACTGCCAATGTTTTTTTTTTAATAATTTATAATATGTCATATTATGCTGTAACAATGTACTTAAATTATAGTTACCATTGTTTGCAAAATGTTTATTTCATAATTTGAATATCGTATTACAGTTGTATTGCCAAATATGCTTTATTTGTGTGTATTATGGTATGTCATAGTCGTTGTTCCTTTCAGGAAAAACAACATAAATGATTTATATTCAGTGAAGACAGGGAGATGTTCTGGGTAAAAACCCACTAAAAATGGCCAACAATAAAAAAAAATGATCTGAAATTAGTAGAGCAAGAAAATAGAGAAATGTTCACCCCTCCATCAAGGTGAAAAGACAAAAAAGGTAGTTTCCCAGGGAGAAGCGAAAAACCGGTTGGTTCGGTTAGGAAGATGGCGAAGTAAAGAGAGGTGAGCTTATCTCGGTTTATTTCCCTTTTCTGTGCTGCGCTCTGAGAAGCTGAGAGCAGATCCCTGTCCGCAGATGGACTAGAGAAGTTCTGAAAGGGTTGTGAGTTAGAAAGTGAGCAGAGTGAGGTGGTTATGACTCACCGTGTCTGGCTAGGTGGCTGCCTCACAACAGAAGAATCATTATTTTTAGCTAATGAAACGTGATCTTGCCTGATTCTCTCCATGGGACTTAAATGGGAGTAAATGCACGACATGAGGCTGAGGCTTGGATATAGGGAACAGGAGCTTTTCAAAAGGATGTATGTTCCTTATCTACACAGGGATTCACAGCTGCCATCTAGGCATGGGTGAATGCAACTACAAGTGGAAGCGATTAATAGAAGAAAAAATTGGTTATGATTCATAAAAAGCATTGCAACTGCCTATTCTGAAATTTCTGCTATATATGTACTTAGTTTAATTCTATATTTAGCTATCATTACACTCAATTTCTAAGTTATTCTTAAAGTAAATGGTTTCTCATGAATCAATTTTCCTTACTTGTCAATTAAGAATATTGTTGCTTCTTTTTTTAGGTAGACAATGGAGACTGACATAGCTAAGGCAGTACTAGAAAGGGGTCCTTTTGGGGGCAATCTCAAGGCAGTCAGACCTTGTCTGAAACCTCTGTCATTTTCCTGTAAACCCCGGGCTTTTGCCCCCCTAGAGGATCCTCTCAGCAGGGGCTTCCCTCAATTCAGCCCCCCAGTCCTGCTAGGCTACGATCGCCTCCAGCCCCCACCAGAGGGAGGCTCCTGGATGCACAAGATGGCGCCTTTCAAACGGAAACCCCAGGACACCAAAAGCCCTAACGAGCTACTGGAGGGGCGAAGCACGCTGGGCATGGACCTTCCGCGCCACGCCCCATACCCCCTCCTCCAGCCCAGTCCCGGTCCGCCATCCAAGTTCGTCCCTCAGATGATTGACTTGAACCGATTCAAGTTCTACAGAAACCTGGGACGGTTTGATCCTAAGAGAGTGAAGCAGGAACCAGTTGGCTCAGATGGAAGGTGGCCCCCTTCCCATGTCATAATTCCCTCTCCATCTCCGTTCTTCCCAGCCTTACACTCTGGCTTGATTCCCTACCCTTTCCTCATACCAGGCCCAGCCATGCATCTCCCTCCACACAGCTTTTACCAGCGGGAGCCCTTGGGAGGCCACCACAGAGGGATGCCTGGAACTCAGGGTGGGGCCACCGGGGTGGAGAAGCTGGGGCTCCATGTGCAGGTGGACGACAGCTACTACGTAGATGTGGGCGGCGAGCAGAAGCGCTGGAAGTGCCGTATGTGCGAGAAGTCCTACACGTCGAAGTACAACCTGGTCACCCACATCCTGGGCCACAGCGGCATCAAGCCGCACTGCTGCAGCCTGTGCGGGAAGCTCTTCAAGCAGCTGAGCCACCTGCATACGCACATGCTCACGCACCAGGGCACCCGGCCGCACAAGTGCCAAGTGTGCCACAAGGCCTTCACGCAGACCAGCCACCTGAAGCGGCACATGATGCAGCACAGCGACGTCAAGCCGTACAGCTGCAGCGTGTGCGCACGTGGCTTCGCCTACCCCAGCGAGCTGCGGGCGCACGAGATGAAGCATGAGAAAGGGCAGGAGAACGTGTGCGTGGAGTGCGGCCTGGACTTCCCCACGCTGGCCCAGCTGAAGAGGCACCTCACAACCCATCGCGGCCCAACACAGTACAGCTGCACCGAGTGCCAGAAGACGTTCCAATACCCCAGCCAGCTGCAGAACCACATGATGAAGCACAAGGATATCAGACCGTACATCTGCACTGAATGTGGCATGGAGTTCATCCAGTCCCACCATCTGAAACAACACACTCTTACTCACAAGGTACAATAGTTTAAGGACATCCTTTATCTGGTAACATTGTGCACCTTCATAATGCATTCACAGAACATTCATAAGCAGCATGTAAGTATACCTTAACATCCTAACATACTGTAACGACTTTAAAATACAAGAAGAAGAAACATTTTTTGATTACATAGTTATAATGTTTGTTATTATTATTTAAGGTTTGGACTTAAGGTACTACATCTGTTAAAGTATCTTAGGACGTTTATGAATGCTGCTTATGAATGTTCTATGAATGCATTATGAAAGTACAGTCAATGTAAAGCACTACCCATTATTTTATTTTTGTCTGTATAATTAAATGCACGTGTGTAGTCCCTTTTCAATAATATTGAAACTATTATGGCTTTTTATCAGCTAAATTTTAATAATGATCTAGTAAATGCTGACCATGTACCGTTAGCAATAAAACATATGGTACAGATTTGTTTCACTAAAATGGCGTACACTCTTTTAGGGGGTTAAGGAGCACAAGTGTAGGATTTGCGGACGAGAGTTCACCCTGTTGGCAAACATGAAGCGCCACGTGTTGATCCACACCAACATCCGCGCCTACCAGTGTCACCTGTGTTTCAAGAGCTTTGTGCAGAAACAGACCCTCAAGGCCCATATGATCGTCCACTCAGACGTGAAACCCTACAAATGCAAGGTGAGTCCTTCCTCTGCACCAGGGAGACTGAAATATCTATACAGAAGTGTATTTGAAGGAAGTGAGAGCAAAACAGGCATTTCCTCCTTTACCTGTAGGCAAAAGGTTGATCATCAATCATATGCATTTGAGATAATAATATACTATTTTCTTGTAGCAGATCGCATATCCTTTACGCTATACGTACAAAAATATTTTAAACATGTATGACGTGCTACACATACATGGATAATAATGAATACAGCAGGTATGTGTACTTAGCAAAGAGCCAGTAGACTGGGGGATGTCTGACCTGCAGAGGGAGGGTTACGATGATGACCAGATAGCTGCATTTTGGCAGAGAGCACCTCTTCAGCTAAAGGAAGGATATCGCTGCACAAACTGCCTTGGTAACAATGGCTCTTGACTCCCCCGAGAACGGGAACGCAAATAGATTTCATCTCGCTTTCTCTCATGCCTGGGGGGAGCACTTCCTGTTTTCTCACGGTCCTTTTGGACAGTTTACAGTCCCTCTCTCCTCCTGAAGGAAAGGAACACCCTAGTGAAAAAAAAGAATGCAGAGGAAGGAGAGCAGGAGTGGCAGTTCCAGGCTTCCACTGGCTTGTCTGCCTAGGGCTTCCTCTCACTCCTGTGGCTGCTCATTCATGACATTCTCCAGCTCCCCTCCTACCCGCACAGGCCCAGCTGCCTTCAGCTGGGCAAGGGAGGGATGCATGCACCTTTATTTTTTTCATTCTGCATGTCTGGCATCAGTTTGAACTTCCAGAAATACCTTTTTAAACTGTCCATAAAAAAAGCCATAACCATATTGCACTTTTGTGCCACACACTATATCTCCGAGCAGATTAATTTGTTATGCGTAGAGATCATTTTACATCACCAAGGAAGCTTTTGCATATTTCTATGAACATAAATTAGGAGCCCTGACTTCTGTAGCACTGTGCTGTCCATGTCCTAGTAGAAGTAATGTGGCTGACCGTGGTAGACCACTACCTGCAAAGCATTTCTAATGATGGTTCTTCATTGTTTCCAGCTCTGTGGGAAGGAGTTTAACAGGATGCACAATCTGATGGGCCACATGCACCTGCATTCCGACAGCAAGCCCTTCAAGTGCCTGTACTGCTCCAGCAAATTCACCTTGAAAGGAAATCTGACGAGACACATGAAGGTCAAACATGGCATCATGGAAAGAGGAGCCCATGGATGGGGTAAGAGTCTGAGGCGCTCTCTTACTTCCCCGAAATACATTCTTATATAATATAAATGTAACTGGGCCAGTGTGTAGCTCTGTGCATTTGGATACTGTGAGTGCTTCGCAATACCAAGAATGCAAAGATCATACTTGTGTTCTTCGCAAGACTATTTTCATTAATAATATGCTAGAATTTCCAAGCTTAAATATTTTAAAAATTACATGAATACTATCACACTCACAACCTTGAGTTCAAATAAAGAAATAGTTAAGTAAATTAATGGGAAGAACTATGTGTGTACTGTGACACAGAGGAGAGTGTTTAGTGACATTTATTGATGTTTAGGTTTCAGAGAGAGGGGGAGGTATCATCTGCCCACAGACTTGAGCGATATCAGCCAATTTAGCCAGGAGGAGCCTTTCGACCTCTCTAAGAAGACCAAAGGAAAATTCCGGCTCTCCCAGTCAGACGGGGACAGCGTCCAGGGTAGCTTGTGTCAGGAGGAAGATGAGGACAGCCTCTACAGGATGAGCCAGTACAGCCCAGACGATTACCACCCCAGCAACCGTACGTTAGATTCTGAGGAGGTCTTTTTTGATGCCAAGAGCCCTAATGAATCCCCACATCAAGAAGAGGCAGACGATGGCGAAGGTGGGGAAGAGTTGAGCAAGGAGCCCATGAAAATGGAAACTCGTGAAAATAAAATGTACCGGCTATGTGGGGAAAAGTATTCCCACAGTAAGCATCCCAGCCAGCAGATGTCTCCAGGCAAGAAGCCGAACATCAATGGGATCTCACAAGAAAGCTGTGAAAACGAATGAAAAGCGTTCACTTTGAGAGATTTTTTAGCTCTTTCATGTGAATTCACTTGATTTCTAAAGAGAAAAAAAAATGCTGTGAATAAATATTGTGTCCTATTATTTTCCTATCATGTGCATAGTGTGGCTGACGAGGCAGACAAACATCTGGAGTATTTGCTGGTAAATGAGATACATAATATGCATTGATATGTGTTCAGATGCCTGTTATCTATTTTTAGAATAATATATACAATATAACTATTGTTATACATATAAATGTATATAACTGTTGTATTATATGCATATATAACAATGAATAAGTTAGACATAAAAATTATAAACTTTTGAAAGAAGCCATGTAAAATTTGCATTCAGAGTTTACTCTTTTTTTTTTTTAGCAAAAATTATTTTTTTTACTTTTGGGTAGTCCTACATTCACGTGGATCATTTTTATACTTTTGCTTATGTTGTTGTTTTGACAACATGCCCATTCTGTAACATGATAAAAACTTTAACATAATAAAATTTAATAAATTGCTGTGTACAAATAAATGTTCAGATGTATGTCTGTCTATCAGAAAGCAATCAGTGAGTTGCACAGTTGCACAAACGTTTGCCTTACCACAGAAATATACAGATATAAAGGTATAGAAGGTGAAATAGAAATGAGAGGTGGACAGAACATCATGGCCTGGAAGATTCCAACAGCATGACACAGAGAGGGGTGTGCACAGACAGGCGGATGCTGAGAAATGATATTGCCAGCTGCAAGGTCAAGTGACCTCATCCTTTTCATGCATATGCAGTTGGGTGAATAAAAGATAAGACTAATCATTTCAGACATGTGCATACACATTATACAAAGCAGGGTCATAGTTAGTTTGGAGCCCATCTCAGCAAACACCTTGGAAAGGTCATTTATTAATCCATGTAAACTGTCTTTGGATTCAGAGAACTCATAAAAAACAGTGGATGCATATGGAATCGGAAACTGTGCCGAACAGTCCTGGAAATGCAGGGCTATAACGCCGCTCACTGTAATACACGCTTCTGACATTAATAAATAATATCACTAAACTCCATCCATCTTCCAACTGCTTATCTTGGTCAGGGTTACTGGGAATATTGCTGACCTGCTATATATAACGAAATACAATCTGCTGCCAATATGAGCTTTTAGACTCACTTAAACAGAAATGGAAAAAGCAAATGAAAATAACCACTTTTCCTAAAGATGGATTGTGGCAGGAAACCCATGTGAAGATGAGCAAAGCCCACAAAAATCCATCATAATGGCCTCTTCTAAAGCGTCCGCTCAGACCTTTCAAACAAAAAAAGGTATAATACCTTTCTGTGAACTGTTCACACATCTCCCGTCTTTGTGCATTGTGCTAAAGAGGAATGCGAAGACAACCACGTTTGCATCAGAACTAAAAAATGTTGAGAAAACAATGAAACCATCCTGTATAAAGGGGTGCAGGATCAAAGGGCAAAGCAATTTATTCAGATGTTCAGATTTACAGAATTATTCATATATATCACCTTGTTCCTAGAGCCAGGGTTCCTGATTCAACAGGCCTGCATGGGCTAGTAGAGAGTCAAAATACAAGTATCCCTGTTTTCCCTTGTAGCTTATATATATTTATACTGTATATAATCAAAGGCATCACTCAAAAAGCCTTCAGACAAAATTAAGATCAAAAATGTATAAACACAGACACTATAATACTTCTACAATTAAACGATTATCTTACAGTGTTACAAGAGGGCCCTCTTTCATTATTTTCTGGTACCTATTTTTTTTTCCTGCTAGTGGCCAGTGAGTCCATCCTGTTGGGTGACTGAGTGCTGTGCTTATGGACACCCCTTTGGCTACTGCATATCTCCAGTGGTTTTTCATCACCTGCAAAATTTCTATCATGCAAAAAAAGCTGCACAAAAGGGAGAGGATTAGACTCTTGTGAACTCTGTTTCTTCTTAAAAAAAAAAAGGCTTACTTCCTCCTTGTTCCTCCTCACAAAGGAAAGGAAGTGGGAGTGAAAAATTCTTCATGAAAACCTTCAAGCTCTTGTTCAAACAAGGCCTCTTCACCTTTGTGTCTCAAACAAATTACCTCAAAGCTATTGTATTGATATATAGTACCATTGTTATGTTTAAATTTTTTGGACGGATGCGTCAAAAAATTACTTGACTATATATTTAGGCATTCAACCTTGCCACAAAATAAGCAAAAGAGCTAAATCTCTTAAAATATTCATATCCATTTGAGCTCATTAGGGATTTTTCTTTTTTTAAATTTATTTCACTAGTGTTAAATTCAACGCTTTTACCAAAATTTGTTCCAAAATATTTTCAGCCAATGCACCACAAACGTAGAGGAGAAAATAACGGAAAGACTGAAATTTTTTTCTTGCCAAATTAGGTAGTGACAGTCAGGCATGGAGTGAAGTGAAACTCCTGGATGAGTTAATAGAGAAGGGCTCCATTAAATGGTCTCTTTTTGATGGGAAAAGGTGTTCTGTGGCAGAAAAGGAAAGAAGATGTGGCTAAATACATGGGGCACATTTCTACTTTTCTAGGTACACATCTGAGTTCTTTCTGAAAGCTTTCCACCTCTTACTGATACCTACAGACATATTATTCAGTTCCAATAGTTTCACAAATTACTTCAAGTGACTTCTACCATTTCCATGGTCTAACAATGTTATTCTGCACTTCATAGTTCCTTTCTGATATCCTAGTTTTTGCATACTTCGTCCCGCGGGTTTTTTTAAAAAAAACGTACATCACTTTGTTCTTATGACTCTTGTCATATGATGGCCCTTCTCTTTTAGAATCTGCTTCCCATCAAGCAAGATGCTGAATCATCCGGCTGTTTGTGCACTTGGATAAAGCATTTTTCAATGATGGCAAATTGCTGACAACTTCAAATATAACTTTCTGGAGATGTCAGTGAAATGTTGCAGGTAGCCTGTTAATTAACATGCTGGAAAGCTGTTTTAAACGTGAGACTGTCTGCGAAATTAACATATATTGACTAAGATACATTGGCGTAAAGCAATCCTGCAAACCAATACTGATTAAATACAGTATGAGGTCAGGTCAGGTTGGGGAGCATATGCTGATGCAGCGTGTTGCCGCACCCACCACACGGGATCCTGGCTTGCGACCCCCCAGGCAGACACATGGTCCAGTCCCACCCTCCACAAATGACCATCCATCTACCCAGCCAGGAGTTACGTGGGCGTCCCCTTGGCCTGGTCCAGCCGCTCGGGTCCTCAGCACTGAGGATCCTGTGAGCCGGATCACCCTCAGGGAAACGTGTCACATGGCTTTAGTGCTGTAACTGACGCTCCCTCACAGTGCAGGTAATGTGCCTCATTCTGGACTCCCTGAGCTACTGCTCATTCAACACTAAGTCAAACCAGCGGTACCCAAGGATTCTCCAAAGAGACACAGGACCAAAGGAATCTTTGTCTCAGTTCACTGGATAGCATCCATGTCTCACAGCCATACAGCACCAGGATTCTAAAGTCTTAGACCTTCATCCTCTGGCAAAGATATTGGAAGTACCACCTTTCCACCTTTCCAGTGACCTCATAACCCCCCACGCTCTCCGGCATGGCAGCCATCAGACTGACCAGACCAAAAGTAGGTATAGCCACCTACAGAGATCTGGGCACTCCCTGCCACGGAAACGTGGAGTTTACGAAGGTCCCCTGACAGCAGAAGAAGATGGTCAACTTGCCAGAGAGAGAAGACGTTCCACGTGCCGATCCGGATGGGTCACCTCAAACTGGGACCCAAGTGCCAGCATGCAGGAGGCGACGCCTCAGCGCCCCCCCAGTCCCCATCCCCAACAGGCCGGAACCGATTAGCTCTCTGACGGTTTTGACTTATACAGTAACTACCTGTAAAACATACGGACTAATGAATACAATAATGTACAAACATTGCTTACATGAAAATTACGGAACAAACGTACATTTGTAAATTTAGTTCTGGAAAACCTCTAAAATACATTTCATTGATGCATTTTGCAGAAAAGCTCACAATGACAAATGCATTTCATCCATCCATCCATCTTTTTTCTAACCATACATCCAGTAAAGAGACTCAAGGCATTCAGTTAATCTTCATGTAAATTTTTTAAGTGCAGCAACATATGAATGGGATTTTACCTTAGGTTACATACAAGTAAAATTACAATGCTCTCCCAGACCAGAAATAACGACAAGGGGTTTCCCAAAGAAAACATTGATGTGCTCAACAGAACCCTTCACTGCAAATCAGACCACAAATGAACATGGCAAAAAAGGCGGATCCACAAAAACGGCGGTGTATACCGTCTGCATACTCACAATACCCAGTTTGTATGTGTTGTAGTTCCAGCTTTATTCAATCCAGGCCAACAGCTGGAACAGCAACATGAGTCTACAAGCAAAGGGAGGACAGAACTGCGCGCTGCCATGAGCGATGCCTCTGTTTTACCATTAATCGCAGTTTAACTCTGAATTTCCACACATAACAGGGACAGCAGACTACAAAAATTATGAGTTCAAGTGGAGGGATCATCTCTAAAAGCCAATGGGTTTTCTCTTTTGCATATATGTCAGAATATCTTATCAAATAATAAGGTATAATAAGTATAGGATCTTCATCTCCTGATCTGAGAGTAAAAAAATGAGCAAACACTGTCGCTGATGTTAGACTAGCTACTTTAATGGTGCCGATGGGGTTCGCCTCATGCCGGAGGTCTGCACTCTGACAGCAGGAAGGGAGACCGAGCGGCTGGGGAGGTAGACAGAGACCTGGGGGGCTGAGCAGCCCCCTGAGGAGCGTCACTCAGACAGCAGGGCTGAGCGCAGCGGCCTGCCTGCGCGGCGGCCGGCCTTCCTTGGCGTCAGCAGCTCGCTGAAGGGCCTGTGCTTCCCGCCGTGCGTGAGGCAGAGCAGCTCGTCGACGCTCAGCGACGTCACCTGGCCAGACTCCCGCAGTCGTGCCAGGACACTTTCCAGGCGGCCCTGCAGTGCCAGGCTGTCCGCACTGCGCCGCTGCACCATGCCTACCTGAGTCCAAAGACAGTGCCAATCATGCTTCAAGGTCCACTGCCATTTTAAACCTTATAATAATCATTTTAGAGAATTATAATCCAATACAACAGGTGCAAAAACTTGTTCCCGGGCACCGTTTCATTCTACCTACTTCTCATGCCAAAGTATAGCTAGACTTTACCCTAAGAACCATAAGCTTTTCCTAACTGCTTAAAGTTAACATGCCCTGAGGCCTTGGGCAGCCAGCTGGCCATGGACTGCCCGGGAGTTTTTCCCTTTCTCCCTGGACCCATGTTTTTGTTTCAAATTTGCACCGAGTATGCTAACGCTAATGCTGCTCCTGCGTTATACTGTATGCAAAGCCACTGAGTAAAAACAGGAAACCCAAAGACAGAGAAGCAACTGAAGTACAAGCCAGTGAAACTGTAGAAAGATGGAACAGGTCTAAAAAAAAACAAGGAAGAGTAAATAAAAGCTAAATAAATAAAAAGATAGATAGAATATACATAATATAAAGGAATGAAAAGGTCTAAAGGTGTAAAAGTGCAAGCTAGTAAAAACTGGAAATGTATCTCCAATGACACTGAGGACATCAAAGTGAGGCACAGGTGCTGGGAGGCACCAGCGGAGCGTGACCCCCTATAGCACAAAGTCCATGAACGTATCTCAGAAATATTACAGCAAAGAAAAGAACGGAAAAGGAAAACTGCAGAGCGTCTGACTGCTTTGTGGGGCTGCCACTTACCACCTCCTCAGAAAATTCAGGCTTCTTCACGAACGTTGGACTTCTGCAGTCCAGTGCTGATGTCAGAACAGAGAGAATGTCCTTCAGAGCACCATCCATGGCTAATATATACACCTGCACAAAGGACAAAGACATTGGATACTTATTAACTGCTCCACAACATTTGTGTATCATGATTCCTGTGCAAAAAATTTGCAAACTTTACTCAGAGTGGTCTTATGGGCACTTTCCATGTCCACCTGTAGTTTGGGGGTGTTTATCTGGTTAACATCTAATTAGCTTTATATATTTCAATCCAGCCATTAACAGGAAACAGTGTATGGATGGCTACGTAACTATCAGTGTGCAAGTGGTGCCTGTATTATTAATGTATTTGTTTTCAGTATATTTATACTTTTAATATTTCATAACTCAGTAACCTATTTCAGCACTTGAATGTATACGTATTTTAATGTTCATTATTATACAAGCAGCCAACAAAGAAACACTGCTCATTCATCCAAAAAGAGACAAAATTCTTATAATCCCAAAATGTCAATGAGTAGCATGAAATGTAGAAGCTTTAATCAAAGTATTAGTACCACAGTATCATAAGTTTCATAGTGTGTTTTAAACATAATGATGAGCTTATAGCGAGCTTTTTATTCAGAATATCTGCTTCAGACACGGTGTAGCTTACTTGGAGATTCTGGCTTATTCTGTTGCTGGTGGTCATGATCTGTGAAAACAGAGATTTGGCCTTTTCTACGTCCTCCTACAAGAGGAAAAGAAAGTACAGTTCTGTCAAGCATAGCAAGAAGCCAAAGCACAGGATAGCAGTGTGCAGTGCTGCAGACTCACCTGTTTGAGTGCCAGAGCCACTGCAAAGTAGTAGGCATGTCTAGGAATAAGGAAACCTTTCATCTGTGCCTCTTCAAGCATCACGATGCAAATTCTGTAGGACTTGGCAGTATTCTGTTGTTAAGAATGCAAATCGAGTTACAAATGTTAAGGACGCGTTAAAGGAGTATATTATACTTAAGGTCTCTGTGATCAGATTCACGTTCTGGCAAAGTTGTGTCAGGGTACTTTAAAGTGATGTCTTAAATATATCCAGCCGTGCTACACTGTTTTAGCTTCATTACTGTAATACAAAAGTAACTGCGACTCAACAAAACAGTGCAAAATAAACACAGAGACCCTTTCGGTCATACGGTCAACACAACGGGATAAAGCATGCCAGAATCCTTCAAGTGCAAAAACCAAGGCGGAATATCAAGATACCACAAATCCTACCAGCTTGTAGCAGACAGCAAAGGCCAAAATGAAGGTGTCCTTGTTGAAAGGCACTCCCTGATTCCTCATGTTTGCTAGGACTTCCAGTGCACCTGGAATTGTGGTCACTGCTTTAGATGACTTATACGTAGCAGGTATATATTATTATATATCTGGCTTGAGTGAGGATTACTGGGTATCCACACAGGTACTGTGTATTTAAAAATTATGACGCTGATATTGAAATTGTGGCAGAGAATTTTAAAAGTTTATACAGTACTTAAGTTCAGGTAAACAGCAAACTCTGCAATTTAAATCAGTCAATGTATTTGTATTATGGTCTTGTTCAGGTGGTCACTGTATTTATTCAGTACTGGTTTGCACAATTGCTTTACGCCAGTGGATCTTAATCAATTTCAAAAGTGAATGTATGTTTATTATGGTAGGTAAAAGAAAAATGAAATGCAGATTTGAATATTCGCCATCTAAAGCATTCTGTCAGTGTAGGTCGGAAGCATGTTAAAACCATAAACAAACTCTATCAAATAAAATGGAAGTGAAGATCGAAAGTGACTAGAAGCTGGCAAAGAGTTGCGGCAGCATGGCACGTGCCGCTTCATAAATTACATAAAACAAAGATTATTCACTGACTGGTGCTGAATAGGAGAAAAGCAAAATCAAATTCTATTTATAAATACATTATGACAATCACTATGCATCCTGGAATTGAAAACTTCAAACCACACCCTTGCCTTCATGTCAGATAGCCATTTTTCAAACCTGTCATGTTTTTTTCGTGATGGACCAAAGCATTATTCCCTGTAAGAGTAGATTTATTAAAACCAGGATCTCTTACTCTCATAGTGTCCTTTCATAAATAGCATGTCCATCATGATGTTGAAGGATGTTGAGTCTGGGAAGAATCCTTTCAGACTCTGAAACAAAGATATAACACACTTGTAACTGGCTTGTCAAAAATGTACTGCAATAGAAAATCCAGAAAAAATTTATAAATGTGCAGCAAATATTATTAGTGACTAGTGAGACACATTTTTACTGCATGAAGTAGTTTTATTCTACCCCCAAGCCTTTGTTTTCCCCCTACACGGTTGAATACATTATTGTTTCTACATAATGGAACTACAATATTCTGCCCTGTTAGACAGCAGCTCCCTCTATTGTTCACTGCTATATAACAGCTCTTACAATACACTACAGGGCTATTCAACTCAGGCCCTCAATTCCAAATCCAGGCCTTGTTTTCAGTTCTCCCAGGCAGTGAATTTAAAAATTACTGATTCTGATTGGTCAGAGGCTTCACACCTGGCTCACAGGTAAAGGAAGGCTGAAAAATCAGCAGGGCTCGGCCCTTGAGGACCATGAGTTGAATAGCCCTGCAATACACGCTGGGATCCCCAAGTCACTACAAAATGCAGTAGCTGCTTACGGCAAAACAAAAAGTCTTTCCTGTGTGTAAAATATTCTATATATCGTGTGTCTTAGAAAACTGTCTAAATTGTCTAATTGATTTCCCTTTCAGGACTAATGAAACCCCAATGACAAGTCCAGCAGCCCTCATGAGATCACCTTGTCCTTTATTGTGCATTCCGCCATCTCCTCCATGTTCAGTTCATAGCAAAGCCTCATAAACAGGGGGCCAAACTTGAACTCTGTATAAGATGTATTTCTGTTGTCTTGATGATACCTTAACCGATCGACAACATATTAATAACATTACGTGTGTGTATACACACACACACACACACACACACACACACAATAGTTCAATCAATGGCACAAGACTGGTTCTTCAAACAGCTCTTTGTATTGTTATTAGTTGTTAATTTTCTTACCAGGCCATTGCTTATTCACAGGGACTTCACTTTTATCAAATTACACCACTATAAATTTTCCTGCAGCTGGAGTAAAATTTATTACAGCATAGTCCCTCCAGGACTCAGGCCACCAAATGCATGTCCTTAGTCTTATGCCATACATTGTACAAAGAACACAATTCATAAATATAATTTATTTCATAAACTGTCAAGAAAATATTTTGATATTTGTATCTTCGTTTCATGATTCCTTGCATTTTCAACATCGAACGTAAACAAAACAGTCCTATTTCAAAATAAAACATCTATTGTTGGCAAGAAAGCTGTCTTCATATGGATCAATTCAGTCCTCAGTAGTGGCTGCCCTCTCAATTAATGTGACATTAATAACTTTGCTCTCAGCGGAGGCGGACGCACTTCTCTCGCTCTCCCTACCCTTATCTTCCCTGCTTGCTCCTATCGTCTCGTCCAGTCTACTGTCTTATTGTCTATACTTGATAGACTCTCAGCCCTGTTCTTCAAACTAAGAAATTATGGATTTGATCAGCTGGTCTCTCAACGAAATTGACACCATCTTCTCGACGAGTAGCCCAGGTCCGAGAGAACCTGACTGTCCAGCAGGGACGTACACAGCTGGCTACACGATGGACAGATGGGAGAAGTGGAGGGTCGTGTGTCTGGCAGCTCTGTCCGTGGAGGACATCGAAGATATTTACCTATTCGGAACCATGATTACAGGTCTGATGCTGATTGGATTAGGCATTGCCCTGGTTTATCGCCCCACAAGGCTGGCCGGGATGATTGATGGAGTTGGCAGAGCTGTGGGGACTCAGACTATGGCTATAGATCGCAAATTGGACAACATCACGGTGTCTCTTGACCACAGATTTGTGTCTATTGACTGCAGATCTGATAACATAACGGAGAAGCTCACAGCTCTGCAAAGGATTTTGGATGACAGAGACCAGCGTGGACATTAGAGGAGCTGCAAAATTACAGCTTCTCGCCGGAAAACCCAAACAACCCTATTCTATCTGCTTTTGGCTTCCCCCTAATCAGCACTGGCCTTGGCCAAGGCCACTGCTGAATTAACAACTCCCCCGGAAGAACAAGGCAGTGAGACTCTCTTGCATTCCTCTCCCCCAACCCCAAGGACACCCTTCCCCCATCCCACACCTCAACCGCTTCATACCCCCAGCGTGAACAGGCGGGTCTGTGACCTGCGCTGTCTTGGCTACAGGACCGGACGGATGTTTTGTCTATGCTGGACTACCTCTACATCCCCATTTCCCTCCCCTGTTGCAAATGACGACTTTTTATGTTGAAAGGTGTACTGATCATGTGCTTATGTTGCTGGGGTGTTTTTTCAGTTCCTACATTATAATTCCTACTGGAGTACAGTCTGGGGGCTGTTTTTTTATTCTCCCCCTCTCTCCTCATGTCTGTCTGTCCTGTTTCTCTGTTCTTGCTATATCCCCCGTCTTCCTGACCTGTCTACCCCCTATAATGTGATGTTTGTATATGTATGGTCGGGTTGATGGCCAGTTTTTTCGCTGGTACTTGTGACTAGTGACATGGTGTATTGCAACAGCAATAAAGAGTTTTCATCATCGTCATCATCATCATCATAAAAAGACTTCTTTAAAACCACTTAATATTTATAACAGTGGAAAATGATAATAGTTATGGAAAAAAATTATTTTATGCTGAAACAATCAGATATAATGCAGTAAATGTTGACATTGCATTAATGTCCACAAGTTAACTCACATTGGTTAGACTGATGGAACAGGATATATATCATTTTCTTCAGGATTATTCCAGATGATCATTTTATGATCATTCTAAATAGCATGTTGTGTATGCTGTGATGCAATACAGTTCAAGGTCATTCAGTCTCATTCACAGTGTCAACTGCATAAATCAATGTTTTCAAAATACTAATCTTTCAAAATTACACATAAGAAACTAACTATGATTACAATTAAAAAGTGCACCATAAAGAAAAAGAAAGAAAAAAGCAAACAAACAGTTTTTCCACATGACCCTACCGACAGATGGCAGCTTTAGCGATGATCATATCCTCGGGTGTCTGGCATAAGTGAAGAAGCACTTTTAATTCATCTCTTAGAATAAGGTCATTTCTTTGTAGCTTTTGTTGAAACATTTGTATATATTCTCCTGAAAAAACAAAGTTGGTGACATAAACCAGAGCATACACCCTCTGAAACAAAGGTATTCGCACGGGGAGGGGGGGGAGCAAAGGAATTGAAGAGGGCTGCAGGTGAGGAAAAAACATACAGACAACTGTGTGTGGGGGGTATTGAGTTGGGGGAGGATCTATTTCAAAATTGCTACGGTTAGAAACAAGTTATGCAGACACATTATATACATATACACATTGTATGATGTTAACAAATTAATACAACTAAAATGTGTAAAAGTGACACCCCATATTGAATACGTCAAACTAGCTGACTAGTAACAAGGTTACAGTTGCTCTACTAGTAGTGTTAAAAGACAATGATGTGATGGCAAAACTACACCTATAACGTAACATATGATGACGCATATGTGGAATACAGTTTTGTGTGCTTGGGGGGGGGGGTCAGGACAAATATACCAGCTCTAGAGGGGCCCTGCCAAAAAAAAGTCAGAATATCACTGCTGTAAAACATCATACTTACACTTATACTCACAGACAGAAGTTACACACACCCACACACCATATATACAGTGTACTCCATGTTTGGGGCAAACATGTTTGGGGCAAAGACACATTTTTCTTTGACTCACCTCTCTGCTGCAGTTTAAAATCAAACAATTCAGATATGGTTAAAGGGCACATTCCACACTTTAAAGTTACTTGCATACATTTCGGTTTCAGTAGAAATTACAACGCTTTTCATTGTCCCCCTCATATCAGAGCACCTCATATCAGGGTGTTATGGCATGATTGGCTGCCACAGGCACACTCATCTACATTGATGATGTAACTGCTGAAAGCAGTTGCACGATGAATTCTGAAGTGTAGAGACATCTTATCTGCTCAAGTTCCACTAAATGCCTCTAAACTTAATCGAATACTTAACTTCATCCTGCAACAAGACAATGATCCCAAACATACTGCTATGGCAACATGGGAGTTTTTCAAAGCTAAAAAATGGAAAATTCTGGAATGACCAAGACAGTCACCAGTTGAGCATGCCTTGCATTTGCTGAGGAGGAATCATTAAGGGACAAGCCCCGAAGCAGGCAGGAGCTGAAGGTGGCTTCATTAGAGGTTGGGTAGCGTATCAGGATGGAAAATTTTCTGCACCTGGAGAGGTCTATGAAACATGACAGCTTTAACATACACACCACTGCTATATCCAGAACAATATGCTCTCCTGATGGGAACTATAAAAAAGTGTTAGAATTTCTGCATGGTGAAACCAAAATGTACGCAAATAACTTTATATTAAAGTCTGCAATGTGCACTTTAATCACAACTGAATTGTTTGATTTGAAATTTTAAACTGTGGAGCAGTATGGTAAATCAATTAAAGTGTCTTTGTCCAAAACATTATGGAAGACACTGTGTGTGTGTGTGTGTGTGTGTGTGTGTGAGAGAGAGAGAGAGAGAGAGAAAGAGAGAGAGAGCCAGCAGTGTTGCGATGCTACTCAGTACCTTTATCTCCATGTTTTAAAGTCATTTCATTTTTTCTTTTTTGGAAATCTTGCAGCTTAATGACATCTTCTGAAAGAAGAGATCTCTTGGCTGAAATTTAAATAGCATTTTTAAAAGGCCATTTGATTAAAAAAATCTGTAAACATTGTGACACAAATGAACATGCACCACCAAGAACAAATTTAATTCCTACTTCAAAGTTTAAGCAATTCTAAAACCATACATGACAGCACACGCGCGCTGTCCAGAACTGGAAACGTGGCCGCATACAAACACTTTATTGAGAGAGCTAGCAAGTAACAGCATTAACTGCGAGTGCAGTAAGAATATCCATCATAATAGGCAGTTAAGCAATTGTGCTGTACAACTAGCAACTCCATGATTTAGATGATTACTCTAGCTGTATTTTAGCAACTGAACACGTAATTTGAAAAACGTCACAGAAAGAAACATAAATCACTGACCTCCTAATCTGCACCTCCAGCAGTCTGACTGTTTGATATTATATATCATAGCCTTTAACTTCGCACCATGCAGAAACATTCTGGTACAGCTACTCGTTGAGGTAAACGCCATAACGTCCCTAGACTGTACTAAATCACGAGGAGTTTGTAAGAATTTAAAATATTAAAATAGCAATATTTTTAGAATAAAACTATGAAATATTGTTCCATAATATGATAAAATTCAATAATGCATATAAATTCCACATACAATGCTGTAATATTAGCAACACGAAATTATTTACGGTTATTGCACACCCCTAAAAGATGTAAATGTGGTGTATTCCAAAATGGCAACCTCCATGTGTTGGTTTGTACATTAATACGGTGCAGATGGAATAGTGTTTGGTAGTGATTGCAAGACGATTAAGTTTTGAAGTGTTCCGTTTTGACATTTATTAAATGTTTTACATTTTGCTATTAAATAAGAAGGATATAACAGAAAATGGTAATCTAAACAATTAATTCGGAGATTTTTTTTCAAAACATCACATTAATATGACACCTGGTGGCCAAATAGTGATCAACAGTGTATTGGAGAAACCTTTAAAAAGGGGTGTTTTAAAATAAATATTCATTGAACATTGATTTGGTGTCGCCACGTTGTTAATTCATTGAATGCTATTGAGAATATACACCTACGTTTTCTGTGTTGTTATTTTGATTAGTGAAGTGAGTGCTAGTGAAGTGAGTTTGAGGAACGAGCAAGCATTTTTTTATGAAGAGCAATCTGTTCAACTGTGTTTTCTAATCACAGTCAGGGCATCTCCTACCTTGTAGAATACTAATAAGGCACTAAGGTTCTGGAAAAGAGAGATATGTATTTGCTAACTGGAACAGATGTGATAATATTGCAGAGTGAGTAGCCCAGTAATCTAGTGGGCCATCTACACTAGACAGATATGGGGTTGAGTGGCAACAGCAGAGATACTCTGACCAAGGATTGTTTCAGCCACTTTGCTATCAAAAAAAGTCTTTTGCATTATCTTTACCAGTCTAGGATGCTATAGCTGCTGAGGTTGATGGCTGACAGAGACTGGCCTGTGGAAAGTTGAATGAATTTGTTGAATGAGAGCACAGCAATCAGATGTTAAACACTTCTCTGAACTTTCAAAAATTATGACTTTGAATCTGGTATTCAATAATGCTGCTATTGCAATGATCCTCACAGCCTGTACCTTGCTGTCCCTCACATTCCTCTGAAGATTATTGCATTACTGTAGTGAAGTTGGGTTTCTTCACTTTTGGATTTTTCCTTTTGAAGTTTATGATGAAGCATCCTGACTAGAGGAATGATTTTTGAGGCAGAACCTCCCCTTTATGGTTTGATTTACGACAGTGAGAACCTAAGGTACTCTGGCTGTTTTATGGTGGTCACTATTTAAGGCAGTTATAGTGGCCCAGCACTTGACAAGGGGTCTTGAATATGTAAAATTATACATAAAATTGGGCAGGGGGCTCAAGATGACATTTTGTCTGGGGGCTCAGAATATCTAGGTATACACCTGTGTGGCATATTTGTAAAAGTTGCTGAGATATTGTGAGCATGGTCAGTGACCGAACATATGACCTCTTCATCTATTTCTCATGTGTCTAGAAATGCACTCTTAGTCTCCCTTGTGAGCTCAGCTCTGAGCATCTCAAGGAATTTTCATGCCTCCTAGGGAGCTGCTTGTCAATAAAATTAGTTAAGGCTTCAATGTTTCCAAAGGTTAATGTATCTGATATTACACTTGCTTTCAAAACCTCTGCCATTGCTTTGTCCTTGCTCTCTTGATACTATGAATTTACCATCGTCTTTGGGGCATTTCTGGGTGGAAGGATGTAATTGAGGTCAAGTTTCTGAACAACTTTTCGGAAACTTTTCATCTTCCATAATAGAATATGGTTGTTAGTACATTAGAATTATGTCAACATGAGCCTCATCTACCCCCCCTTAGCCTTATTGTTGGGAAGTAACTATAAATATTAATATACATAAAACTGTAATTAAATATGCATCAAATGTACCATATGGTATATAGAAGACCGGTATGCCATTGGATCGGCTGGTGTTGTTCTAGCCCTCAAGGAGCCTCGATGTTTTGCCTGGAGGTGCCACCACACATTCTCCTTGTATTATTACAATATGACAGATGTTGCTGGCAAAGCAAACATTTTACTCGCTTTCCCACAACAACTTCAAAGTGACCCCATACATCTCAACACAACAAAAGACAAAGGGTTGGGACCCAGGAGCACAGTTTATTCTACAAATCCAAAGCACTACTTCAAAATCAAGGTCATTGTCCAGGCAGAGGTTAAACTGGGAACTAATGGTAAAAATGGAAATTACTCAGATACATGAAAAAAGACTGGCAATAACATGGCTTGGTGCAAGACACTCAAGAGCTTGAAGTAAGACTTTGCAAAGAGCTGTGGTTTACACAGGCTTTATATAACTCTGATGTCTGGCAAAGTAAGTGATGTTAAGTAGCACAAGACTGGGTGATATAAATTTTATATTGACTTATCGTCATATAAACTTTAAACGATAAGAAGATGAATAAACTATCAATACGCACCACTGGAGGATAGCACATATCAGTCTATCACATCACAGAAATAAATGCAATTTCAATCATATTGTAGTCTTTTAAGAACAAACAACTTATGCGCAACAAACTCACAGTAAGGATGGTTGAGTTTGTGGACACCATATGGTACTGTTTTATAGTAAATTTTTGAAACACTTCCAGTTTTTAGACATTGCAGAACTTTATTCTAGTTTCTCCAGTTACTTATTTAATCATCCAATGTTTAATATTTGTAGCATTCTTTGACTGTTTATAAACATCACAGCCAGTAACCATGCAGTACTTTTAAAGCACAATGCCAAAAATGCTGGGTGTTTCCACAATTTGACCACTCATGGTGTATAGAAGAGGTATGCTTTCTCTGATGAAGCTTCAAGTGTTGGTGATGAAAGCCTCAGCTTTAAAAGGCGATATTGTGGATAAACAATGTGAAAAGACAACGGTGTCTTATGATTCAGATCGAGTTCTAGGTCAAACTGGTTTGTTCGAAATTCGAGTTCTAGTGAGTTCGAGTACCACTGTATTTTGGCTGTGGAGGTTGATGTCTGACATTTGCAATTAGTATTTTTTGTTTTTCCTACCCTACAACTTTAGCATTGACCAGCATCCAAACATATGATATTCCACTTTAAGATGAGTGCATGTATGAACAAAACAAAAGTTTGTTTATGTGTGTGGGTGTATGTTCCCTGTGGCATTGCTGTCTCATATTGTCTAATGCTAGTCAAGCCGCATCAGGTGTTGCTCTGATGAAAAATAACAATGACAATGCCTGCAACATACTGAGATGGTGGTTGTCCAGCTGGTAGCTGCTCAGTTTCCTCCCAGTCGGCGAATTCTACCAAGGGTGACCTGTCGGTAGGGCTGCCAGACCCCCCTCCCCTCACCCAGAATTTATTTCTTGCTATGGGGCTGAGTGCAGGCTTCTCACACTTTTGACTGTTGCTTTAGGACATGCCTGCATCTCTGTAACAGATCGGTTTAAATATAATTTTGGTGTAGTGTATAACACTGGTATGAAGTGCAATTTCTCCTGTTGGTGAAAATCACTCTCGCAGATTACCCAGCTTCAAAATAACTTTTCCTTGGCAGGCTTAGGAGCTAGTATCTGGCATTATGAGATTCTCATAATGACACAACTATTTATATCAGTGGTAACATCTGTGATATGAATGGGAAAGGGGCCAGTTTAAAATGGAACACTGCAGAACTATGCTGAGAAAACCTGATAAATATATATATATATATATATACTTTCCATTAGAATGAGTAATGCAGTATTGAAACTCACATTAAGCGCAATAAAAAAATAAACAATAGAATAAGTGTTTTAATTTCAGATGATGATGTGTAAAACACACGATTTTAGCACTATCCTGTGCACCAGGTTGGCAGGAAGGTTAGACAAAGGACATTTATTTTGGGGTTTTCAATTTGATTCTGTGCCATGCTTTTAGAAAAGTCTGCCAATTACCTCAAGAGGCATTCACTGGCGCAGCTATAAATTTCATAAATAATGAACTAATCAGAGAAGTAGAGAAATGAAAGGCAGAGTTTATTGCAAGATTCCCATGGTGTAGAATCTGCAGAGCTGTAACATCTATGGACAACATTGTGGATTAAGTTAAAGGAATTATCTTAATAACCTTTACTGTGTCAGACTTGAATTTTGTCATGATAAATCTTAGAGCAGCAATATGTCACCATACCACCACGTCATAGGCAGAGATAGTCTTATTGCCATGTAGCCATGGCAACGGAAGCTCACCACATCAGGTGGCATTTTCCCTCTAGCCATTCAGATAAGGGACTTTTAAACACTGAATTATTGATGAGGTCTGAGGTTTGCACATTTTTAGAAAGTCTAGAAATTGGATGTGAATAAAATAAAGTGCTCACATCTCTTGACTGGAAGCATGCTGATACAGCGTCCATATTCAAAAAAGGAGATAGAAGTAATCTAGCAAACAATAGGCCAATCAGCTTAACTTGCATAACTGGAAAAGTAATGGAAGCTATTATCTGAGGGATAGCCAACATGGATTTAGGAGAGGTAGATCCTGTTTCACTAATCTACTTGAGTTCTCTGTGGAAGTTAAAAGAGAAATTAATCACAAAAAAGCCTACGTTGTGATCTACTCACATTTCCAGAAGGCCTTTGATGTTGCCCCCCAGAAACAGCTCTCGCTTAAGCTCAAAGCTGCAGGGATTGTAGGAACTGTAGCCGCTTGGAGTGAAAACTGGTTAACAGACTGGAGGCAGCGGGGAGTTATTAGAGGCACAATGTCACTGGGCTGATACCTGGCAGATGAAATTTACCGTAGATAAATGTAAGGTAATCCATGCAGGGAGCAGAAATATAAGGTACAGATATTTTATGGATTCCACTGAAATAAAGCTGATTATGAGAGAGACCTCAGTGTGTACTCGTGGCCATAAGTGGAAATTAGCGGGAGAACATTTTAAAATGAATTTGAGAAAGCACTTCTTTACACAGCGTATAGTTAGAGTAGTGGTTCCCCACCCAGTCCTCGGGGAACACCTGACAGTCCACGTTTTTGCTCCCTCCCAGCTCCCAGCCAATCATGAACACTGAATACCTGGTACAGGTGCACTGGGAGCTGGGAGGACTGTCAGGGGTTCCCCTAGGATCGAGTTGGGAAACATTAAGTTAGAGTATGGAATGGTCTTCCTCCTAGTGTAGCGGAAGCTAAAACCCTGGGTTCAATTAAGTCAGAGTTGTATAAGATATTAACATCTCTGAGCTATTAGTTAAGTTCGCCTCAAACAAGCTTGATGGGCTTTTGTTTGTAAATTTCTTATGTTCTTATGACACATTCAGTGTCTATACTTGTTTAAACTAATGCTTTTTTAACTCAATTGAAGTAACATTCTCCCATTTGTAAGAGTAATTTAATGTTTCAAGTGATGCACTACATACATATTAGAACAGAACATACATCTACTCTGTACACCGTCTGTAGTTGGGGAATCCATTGCGGCAACTGTTTTATTAAGGTTCAAAAGTAAAAACTGAAAAAATAATACAGCTGGTGCAAGGTGGTGAGGAAGGTTCGGCACAATGGGTGGCAGCCCTCAATGAGTTGGCACCTGCTGGACAGGAAATGGGTGAGAGGGGGCGGCGATACCTGTTACACACCACTGGGAGACTGAGGAGTGATGAAGTAAAAGAAATGGAGGGTAATGAAAAGAAAAAGCCAACAACACCAATGACAGACGTAAAAACATCAATGGGACGGAATGAAAAAGGCATCAGTGGCACTGCCATGTCAGCAGCCATGGCAGCAACGTGTTGCTGGACCCCCCACAGCTGGGTGATATTTGGCATCTCGCACTGCATGATCCTGGTTCTGAAAGCGCCCCCTGCTGTCTGTCATATGAGGTGCTGTTCCGGGGTGCAATCAGCAGTCTTCTGACTGGAGGGGCCCACATCTGGGACCTCTGGGGTCGCCAGCATAACAATACATTCTACTAGTCCTAACAGACACGTCCAAAGGGAGTGTCTGTGCTCTTCTTCAGGAATGGCAGGCATACGGGGGGGCTGCTAGATGGCCCCATCAAAGCATGACATACTGGGCCCCAAACCCTGACCTATCCAATTATCCTGGAATCATCATGACTGTTAACCACCCCCCCCCCCCCCCGACTCACCCACAGCACCCCTGCAGGCACAACCCTTATGAAGACTGCAGTCCACCTCCAACAGTGAAGAAAATGTGCTGGTAGCAGGCAATTAGTCAATCAATGAGAATAGGTAATGAAACGTGGCCCCGTTTCATTCGGAGCATGCTGTCACCCTAGACAGGATGCCAGACCATCATGGGGCACCAGGCTGGTGTACACCCTGGGCAGGATGCCAGACCATCATGGGGCACCAGGCTGGGGTACACCCTGGAGAGGATGCCAGACCATCGTGGGGCACCAGGCTGGGGTACACCCTGGAGAGGATGCCAGACCATCGTGGGGCACCAGGCTGG
>JABFEA020000119.1:9862875-9890000 GCA_019775915.2 Cyphomyrus plagiostoma | reverse complement strand
GGTACACCCTGGACAGGATGCCAGACCATCGTGGGGCACCAGGCTGGGGTACACCCTGGACAGGATGCCAGACCATCGTGGGGCACCAGGCTGGGGTACACCCTGGACAGGATGCCAGACCATCATGGGGCACCAGGCTGGGGTACACCCTGGACAGGATGCCAGACCATCATTTATTCAAATGGGAATTTCCCCTTCAGTCCAGACACACAATTAATACTAAAATAATTTTAATAATAGTGCATGTGATGGAGTGGTGGGCAGTCTAGGGTGGACATATTTGTCCAGAAACACCCTACTAGAAGTGTCAGCTTCAGATATGATAGCTCTACAAAGTACTTTTCTGTCATAAAAAGATCACAATCCATGCATTGGAGACCAAGGCGATCTCTGTTAGGGAAAATGGATGTCTATGGATTAGCCTCATGGTTTACTACTCAATCTACATTCCTGTCTTCACCTATGGTCTAGAACTGTGGGTTATAATTGAAAGAACAGGTTTTGAGTACAAGCTACTTAAAAGAGGTTTTTCTACAGGGGTACTGGACTCTCAGTGACAGGTTGAGGAATCTGGAAATCCAGGAGTACCACAAAATAGATCCGCTGGTCCTTTGAATGGAGAGGAGTCACCTGAGTTGCTTCAGGCATTTCATGAGGATGCTGATTGGCTCCCAAGGGAGCTGTTTCAGGCATGTACCACCGGACATACTCCTGACAGACCCATGATATGATGGAGGACTTGTACCTACCAGCTGGCTTCAGAATATGTGAGAATCACAGGAGGTAGAGTCTAGGGCTTTGAAAAAGAGATCTGGCCTGTATTATTACTGTGACCTTCACCAGGAAAAGCCATGTGAAGATGGGTGGATGGATGAATGAATAAAGCGATAAATTGAACTTTATATAGCAAATTTTAGACATTTTTTATCAGGCAAATGCATATTGCTACATGTGTGTCTCTCTGCCTGATACAGGCTGAGAGGAACAGTCCTTATATATCAGTCTTCCGATTGCCTTTTGAAAATGATTATATTAAACTCCTAATTAAATTCATACATCACATCTTCAAGGCTGAATTGACAAATTTATTTCATACTCTGCATACAAAAATCTGTGTGTATGTGTGTGTGTGTGTGTGTGTGTGTGTGTGCACTAAAGAAGGCTGAATTTGAAAATGTTATTTACAGCAGAATGACAAAAAAAAAAAATGCAGGTACATGAGCTTCCACAAACAAGATTTATTGTGGAAATTTTAAATTATTATTTTTAATAGTAGTTCCCTTTACATCGAATGCATTTTGGGGTATTGCACACAAATATCAGAAAAGCAGTACATAATACTTTCACTTGAAACTAACCTCTACATTAGATATGATTGGGAAAAGGATAGGAAAGATGCAAGATTACAAGACATATACCGCACACAGCTGCAGACGAACACTAACAATCACCCAGGAAGAAAGTGGACAGCGTAAGATGATCCTCCCACAGCATGACAAAACTCGTGTTTTCAGTTTGTAAATGGTGAGACAACTGCAAGTTCATGCTAGTGTTTAAAGGGACTGCATCAGGTTGAGTGTACTGGTGAAAGAGAGAAAACTGGTAATATTATTATTCTTAGTTTTACCCTTTGACTGAGGCATCTGGCTGTAAGGTATTTTGAATTTTTTATGCAATGGGTGCTGACATACCTGTGAGCATTCATACCGCAGGCCATCAACTATTAACAAGCCTAAAGTTCTGTGCATGGTGTGGTTACGTGTGAGACGCTTTAATTTAAATGTCTTTACTTACACTACTATTTTGATCTTCTCATGTCGTCATCATTTTAAATAAGGGAAAAGTAAATGTTCTAAATCCTTAAGAATATTCATTGGAGCACACTAACCCTGACTGATGCAACTGATTTCTTGTTTGAAGAAATTATTTTCCACGTGTAAAACACCTTGCTGGTTTATGTGATTATATCCCACACGATGAAAGTAATGATGGTGACATTCTGAATCTACAGAGGGCAGAATATTAATTATTATTACTATTTTTCACATAGAATATCTTCCAGGTTCTGTTGGCAGAACAACTTCCTAAAAATGAAAAGTTCAGTGTATATGCAGATTTCTTAAAACCATTCACCCTGCCACAAAGTTATTTATAATTATAGTACAGTAAAAAAAATCAAACTCTAAGTAAAGTATTACGTTTCATGTACCAAACAAATGTTCTACAAGCTAGCAAGCTTTTTCTTCTTTGATACCAATTCAGGAACACAGTTCTAATAGTCAACAGGCCAAATAAAAATGTTCGTTTTGCTGAAAAATGATGAAATTTAAAAAAGAATTGTCACCTTTTAAAAAATATTCACTATTAGAAATGAATGAGCAAATCGGACATTGGACTATGAATGAAGTTGCTTATTCAGCTATGGAAAACAATGTAAATTAACTTGAAGCCTAGTGAAAAGCAGCTAAACTGGTCATAAATGAAAGAAGAAATACTGCAAACATAGGCTAATCAACAAAAACACCGAACAGATATAAAACCCTCTGGCATTTTCAATGAATTAAGCTTGTTGTTTTCCTGCAGAAAGACTGCTGAGTATTTGAATATTTTGTAAATAGCCTAAGAAATATTAATTATTCCAAATAACTCAACTCACAGCTAGAAACTTAAAACTGAACATTAGCAACTCTGCTAATTAATTCTGCTACCAACTTCAAGAAGTCATATTATATACATATATGATAAACATTAAGGGCACCTGTGGCTGAATATTTGTAATCAAATATTTCAAATTTACCACAATATACATTACTTGTTTCATTATTCACTGAATTGTGTTTTTCAATTTATTTGTAAGATGGACCAAAGTAGGAGTATAGAGTACAGAGGAGTACAGAGCTGCTCTAGATTTTGCGTGTTATGGTGTTGTAATGGTACTAGTTTTTGTCTCAGACACATGCTGTATCTCAGAATAAGTTCATTATCACATTCTACATTCAACTTTTCTAAGGCATAAAGAGATGGGCATACTCTTAACCTTTGGTGTATACCTAAGGTCAGACTTCAGTATTAACTAATGTGTCTATTAGAGCATTATAAGATATTAGGATACAGAGGCATAGCTGACAGTATTTTGGTTAAATTTCACTCAACACAGTCACCTTCCTCCACTATCCAAACAGTCTTCAGTTCTATTTTGGTATTTAATAAACATTACTACTGAGCATGTAGTTTGCTTCAGAACGAATGACATCAAGTGGTAACAACAAATAGTGTTGGAACTGCATTAACTGAGAATGTGATTCTTTGACAGGAGTTAAATTACTGTGGATGTAACAGCATTGCACATTATATTTGTCCAAGAATGCATCAAAGCATGGAGTCTTTTGGTGGAATTCTTTAAAAAGAATTAATAAACACATCCCAATCATTTGCCTTTAAATGTGATTCCAAATATTCAAACATTATTTAAATGTTAAAATTTGTAATATTTTAATGATACGTGTTTACATCAGTAACTTGTTCAGCATTTGGCTACATTTGTTTATTTTATCATTTTCTTGTGTATTGTTCAGTTTTGTGTTTGTTTACAATGAGTTATTTAGCAATGATCATTTCCGAACAAAAGCAAAGCATTCTGGTCAGAGCAACAAGGGCGGCACAATTACAGCTCAATCTTGCAGGCAGGGAAGGATTCATCTTGCATGACTACAGTGCTGCTGCTAGCCAGCACCATGATGTTGAGATCCTGCTGCTTCTCATGGGTCTGCTGGTACCACTCCCTCATAACCTCTGAGTCATGGGTAGGAATCAGGGTGACCTGCCATTGGAAAAAAAAATCCATTATTATATGTTACTCTAGGTGACATTTTCAGTAGAACAAAGCAAAACAAAAAATAACATGGTTACATGGAATAAACCTTCACACGTACAAGGTGCATTTCTATTTATTTATTCGATTATGATTTTGATTGAGGTCTCAGTGATTTCTATGTATGAAAAGCAACACACAACTGTGAAATGAGGGTCCCCAGTACAACTGAGGGTAAAGGTCTTGCTCAAGTGCCTAGTAGTACAATCACTCCATCAATCAGAGGATTTGGTCCAGCACCTTTCCTTTCCAATCAAGGGCACGGAAACCATCCCTCTACATGCTTAAGTTTCCTATGTCAAGGTCAAGAACTTTTGTGATTGAGAGCCATTTGCCACACCTGCATATTATTGTCCCACTGAGATTTGCCTTCCAGAAGGGAGTCCAAAACAGCTTTGCTAGGTTCTTGTGCTGCCTGGTCATTACCGCTGACGACGTAGAAGGATGCGCGCACTCGTTTGAAAAATTCAGCATCAACATTCTTGGCGCTGCAGTGGTTGGGGATGTATACCAGATCCAGGTACACTGGGGGACAGTTGGGTATAGAAGCTCCTCCAGAAGATTTACCACTGACTGAGAATTAGATACAAAAAAAATGATCAATTAATAGAACTTACACATAACTGCTGTATGTATACACACACACACACACACACACACACACACACACATACAACTTCATATTTAGTGATATGGTAATGTCCTGGTAACTAAATACATATTCCACTGTAAAAACAAAAATGAAAACCAAAAATGCACAGTTAACATAAAACTTTAATTTAAATTTAATTAAAGAGTGCAAAAGTAACAAAAATTTACAATTTACATAAAAACTGTAATGCAAGATCTGTAGCTTTAAAATGAGGTAACTCTCAGTTGCAAAAAGTGAATGTAATTGTTTAATAGGATTACCTGACAAAGCACTTTTTGTACCCCTTGAGGCAGAAGTATTTGTTGCATTTTTGGCATCTTTATCCTCTCTGACCTTAACATCATCACTGACATGTGCCTTGGGTCCTGTGCGATCCTTTTTGGGAGATGCAGTCTTCAAAGTTTTACCTAATGAATCCCGGGTGGCATTCAGCTTTGTGCTCCCACTCTTCCTCGCTGGTGAGGAGGCTTTAGATTTACTTACAATTTTTTTCTTCTTGGTCTTTTCACTGCCCTCCTTCTTAGGGGATTTTAGTTTTTGGCTTGGATCTACTGGTATGGCATCTGGATCTACCATACAGACATCAGGATGAGGTGGTGATGGAGCAGCATCTCGGACGGTGACTGGCGGGGGATCTGCATGCCTGCATGTGAGAGTTCTGTCCGTGGGAAGAGTTTCAGAATCATCTTCAGAGTCAATATTTGCATCAGCAGTAATGGAAGGACATTCTTCAGTCCCTGGAGGCACATCAGAATCAGTCTGAGAAGGAACGGATTCACTCACGGAGGTTGGTGGTGTTTCATCGCATTGCTTGGCATGAGGCTTCCCACCAGGAGGGGGAGCTCCTCCTCCAGACTTAGTCAAAGGTTTTTCAACTTCCTGAATAGTTCCTTCATTTATGAAGTATTCAAGAGGATTTGGGTTAATGAAGGATGGGGACAATTCAGTCTTAGGGTGACGGTATTCACAGGAGGTGACCAAGCATAAATCGACATCTGTTCTAGATTGTGGAGAAAGCTTATTTTTTGACATATCAAGTTCTCTTGATCCACCAGCACACTTCTCACTTTCTGCTTTACTACAGATTTCCGCATTTTCAACTGAGCTAGTTTCAAACCCATGTGTGTAAGATTCCGATGTGGATTTCGGAGAAGTACTAAATTTACTCTGATTGTCATAAAATGGTGGTGAATATATAGGGGATAGAACTTTAGGACTTACAGGGGATTTACGTTCTTCACATTTAAATGGATTAGTCTCTCGTGCAAAAGGAAGTGTTTCTGTTTTCTGTGTAGAGCAAGAATAACTGGATATGGAAGAAGAAGCTACATCCATGCTGAAAGGAGATGATGTGTCAAGCCATTTAATATCACCAACTTTAAACTGCCCTTCATGGATTTCAGAACCCCTAACACAAGACAATATATCAGTGGATATTGGTGAACTAGCTTTAGAACTTGGAGTCTTCTCTTGCTTCTGTGTAGATTCCACATCATCAACGGACACATGTTCTGAAGCAATAGGATCTCCAGAAACTGGTGATGAATCAGAAGAAAGTGGAGAATGGGTAACAGATGACATTCTGGGAGTGACAGATGACTTATTTTGTTCTTGGGGAGTTTCTTCTACTTTCAAAATCAAACTTTCTGGACATACAGAACTGCTGGTTTCACATGGGGCCACCTGAGTATGACCTGAGGAACCGATAAGGAACTCCTCTTTCACAGGAGAGGATGTCTGGGAAGGTGTGTTAACAGATGGAGTAGACTGTGAGCCATCTGAAGGTGAGGCTGCAGCAGGATGGGACAAATCAGCTTCTTTGAAATGAAGAGCTTGTTCTGTTGTAGACTTGCATTGTCCTATAAATCTTTGGTCAACTACATCAGAAGGGCTGCAATCGACTTCAGTTGGGCCATTTTCTGTGATGTGTTGGTTTACTCCGGCTGTTGGGTGTTCTGGAGACTGTTTGCTAAAGTCTAAGGCTAATGATTGTTCAGGAGATTCTTGACCAAATTCCACTGACATTGTTGACTGCTCTGGTGATTTTTGGTCTTGAACAGGTGTCCTTGATTTTGCTGTCTTGGGTGAAAAATCTGGAGAAATTGACATTGGTCTAGGGCTATCATCCTTTGATGGTGAGATCTCAGTTTCTTGAAAAGCTGTTGGAGTTTGAACCACAGATACAGAGAGGGAGTCATCTACCTCTGTTGAATGAGGGGAGCCAACCTCTGCATGCAGTGATGGAGAGACATCATCTGTTGTTGGCTCAGGGAATGAATTAGTGGCTAAAGAAGCTGTTGAGGCAGACGCAATATGGGAAAATGTATCCTCTGCTACAACTTCATCAACTGGAGTAGCTGACTTATCAGATGTAGTTCCTTCGGAAATAGACATTTTACTTTCCTCTTTTATTCCTCCAATAGGTATAGCATCTCCTAATGTTGGTGACATTTCTTTGGAGGCTTTCATCAGTTGATCATCTTTTTCCTGTAAAGTACTTTCAGTAATGCATTGTTCTTCATTTTGTGCTGTTTTAATGTCTTCTGTAGGTTCATTTTTAACTGTTGTTTCAATAGATATGATTGAGGGACCAGCACCTATGGAACTTAAAGCCTGAGGAGACATCTTATCATCATGACTTATCTCCCTTGGTGACTGGGGTATATTAAATACTGCCTTTTCATCTACACCAGCACCTGACACTTCTGGCAATTCAGCTCCCGGTTGTGTTGGGCTAGGTAGAGTAGACAGCAGCTTCTCAGTTGGAGATGCACTATCAACAAGAGGTTTATCCATAGGACTAATTTTGCTGGGTGAATCATCTTTGTCGCTTGTAACCTCAACAATAACTGGACCATCCATTTTCACATCAGTATCATTTTCCAGTGCACCAGATTTTTCATCTACAGGTGATTGATAATAAGGTGTATGACCAGGACTCCCAGGAGCAGACTGTGAGGAAGAGGCACCTTCTAATGTCTTATCATCTGGGCTAATTGATGGCTCTGCCACATCACTTGATATCCCTGAAAGAGTTGTGCCTAATTCAATTGGTGGTGCAATAGCAGTCGGCGTTAAATCAAAATTCACACTTCGATCGCTGGTTGGAGTCTTGATAACTGGTGAATGTGCAGCAGGAGTAAGTTTTGTTGTATCGAGAGTAAACTGATTTGGATTTCCCAGTGCTGATCTATACCCTCCCTCTTTCTCTGTTCTAATCTTGAGTTCGCCTTCAAACTCCTTGCAAGATTTGTCCTCCTCTAGCAACGATGGGGGTGAAATTGTTGAAGCTGATGCCTGATAATCTTTCCCTTCTGTAGCATCACTTTTCGACTGGTCAGATTCTGGACTGTCCTGAAGTTGAGAAAGTTTTTCTATGTCAAGGTCAACTGATGATATGACTACCCCATATTTAAATTCTTGAGAGGGAGACTCAGTTTCATCATTAGTGGTCTCATCACTCAAAATATCTCTTGGTGTTGACATGTCATCCATTGGTGTCGGCACACTGGAAATCTCAATGGTGGACTGAGTGTAACCAGATGTGGCTGTATACTCCTCTGGGGGCTCATCTCGATTTTCTTCATCAGACGCTACTTCACTCTCAGACCCAACAGGAAGAGTTTCACCATCAAATGAACCATGCTCAGTTGAAGGATACTGAGGAATTGACGTTTTTAGAGTGGCGGAAACTGGGGTCTTTTGCAACATCTCATCCATTTCTCCTCTTTCGGCTTCTTTTTCATGACACCGTTTATCATAGTTTAATTCATATTCCATACCTGTAATATTTTCATCATTAGTTTCCCCTTCTTTCTCAGATATCACTACATCTTCACCTGCTTCTTCCTTATTTGGAGATACCTCGTCTTCACTGTGTTTGGCGTGATCATGACTGTCTCTTCTTTCCTCCTGAACTTGCTGCTCATCTACTTCTTCAGTCTCTCCCTTTTCGTCATAATCTCCAGCCTCTGAGGACTCCTCCAGCCCTGTGCCCTCATCATCAAATTTCTCATTAGTATCAACATGCATTTTTATTTTAGGCTCCAGTTCATCTGGGGTCTCTCCACTCTCTCCTTCTGGCTCAGTTGTTGTTATTCCCTCATCCAAGGATTCTGCACGTTCATCTGCTTCTGGTGATTCTTTGCAGAGAACAATTTCTTCATGTTTTATTACCTCAGTTGACTCTGGCTGGAGAGAGGCTCTCTGATCCTGCTCGGTAGTCTGCTCTGCTTTGAGCTCCTCAAAGTCTTTTGTGAGGTCCTCTGGCGAGGACATTAATGACCTCTCTGCTTCAAGAACTTCAGCAACTTGATCAGTTGTGGCTTCCTCAACTGAAGATGGAGGCACAACTGGAACGGTGGGTTCGCTTGGCTTAGTCTCCTTTTTGCTGGTTTTCATTTTTACCTTTTCTTTGGGTTTTCCTGTGGTCACAGTATCCTTCTTTGATACATCATCCTTCTTCTGAGTTTTTGGTTTTAGCACTGACTTTTTCGCATCTGCTATCACAGATGAAGTCTTCTTCACGTCTTTTGACAGCTTTTTTACATCTTTCTTCAGCTCTTTCTCCTCTTTCTTTATCTCTTTCCTATCTTCTTTTTTAGCATCCTTTGCAGGAGAATCCTGTTTGACATCACTTTTACTCTCCTTCTTAACTTCTTTTTTCTGTTCCCCCTTCTTCACCTTCTCTTCCTTCTTAGACTTTATATCTTTTACCTTTTCTTCCTTTTTAGGATGTATAACCTCATCTTTAACCACACCCTTCTTAGCTTCCTTTTCCTCAGCTTTCTTTTCAGAAATTTTTGTAGTTTCTTTTTTAAGTACCTTTTCCTTGGACATTTTTGGCTTAATTTCAAATTTCTTTTTCTCTGGTGTTTCTGGTGTCTGCTCTGGTTTTACCTTGGTATCTATCTGTGTTTTTGCCTTTTCTTTTTTCACAGGTTTTTCTTTCTTCTCAGATTTGTGGATCTTTTCTTGTACTGCCTCAGAGTCGCCTGCTTTCTCTGGTGTCTCTTCCTTAGCTTCTTTTCTAACACCTCGACTTGAAGAAGGCCTTGAAATTGACTTAAGACTTTCTTTGCTGTCAGTTTTGTGTTTCAGTTTTGCTTGCTTCAGTGATGGTGCCAAGTTCGAAGATAACTCCTTTTGAGTGACTACAGGTTGCTTCAGGAAATCTAAGTGTTTGAGTTTTTCCAAGCCTTCGAGAATACTATGCTGTGTAGCATTTCCAGGAAATAAAACACGCACTATCTTTTCTGTGGGGGTGGCTGGATGCCATACTATCAATGAAGAAATAGAGGTCAGATAGGAAACTGGGATCTCAGACTCCATTCCATTTGGAAGCAACACTGATGCATTGTCTCTCTCACTACCTGTCCATTGTTTCATGAAATACTGTAGTTCTTTGCTGTTTTTAGCTGGGTTAAGCACATACATCTCCAACTTGCCCACACCCATTTTCTGAAATAGTATTATAGGCTCTATTGTATTCCCAATAGGTCTGTGCAGAGGCTCAGGCTTTAATGATAGCTTATTCAAGTATTGTAGGGTGAGACTTGCCTCTTCAATATTTCGTCTGACCCTGTAGTTAGGTTCTGGGTTTTCAAGGTTTTCAGGAACATTTAGGAACACAACACCCAGATCAGGTGAAATTAGATTTTTCATCCAGTCACTGTTAGCTGTGGAACCCTGAGACTGTTCTTCCTCTAGCTCTGCAATTTTCCGCTGAAGCATGCTATTAATGCCTGGCAGGTTATCATCTCCAATGTGCGTCAGCAAAATGGAGTCCACCCGGTCCAAGTGTCGGACCAGTTTCCAGAAACAGGATTTACGATCGGAACCACCATTGATTAGCATGTTGAACCCATTGACGGCGAACAAGGCGGAGTCTCCTCGTCCGCCAGGGAAAATGTAGCAGCATGGCTTTGACAGCTTTAAGAATCCGCCTGAGGTTGGTGGCTCCAGCATATCAAATGGTGATGAAATCTCCACAGACTCAGACAAGTACTCCGTAAATTCAGAGAGGCCTTCCATTTCTGGGAGTATCAGAGGAGAGTTCAACTTCATATTAATGAAATCTTGCAGATTGTGTTTGTCGAGGTTTGAGTTTTTCCAGTCACCTTCTTCAGGGCCAAATAAGGTCAGACTCGCTTTATTTGCTGGATGTGTGGTGCTTAGGAGCTCACCAATCTGTTCCGGAGAAAAAGTTACATCTCAGGAAATTATGTTTTTTTTTTACATATTCCAATAACAATATGCTTTGAATTGTATAAATGATAAGTATATCAAGAAAAAAGATGTTTCAGATAAAAATCCCAGTCTTTGCTTTTTTGCCAGTCATTACTTAATTATGATGCAAAAGTGCCAGAACCCAATGAATAAATAATAATAATGGAATCTTCAAGAGTCACAACTCACCTCTTGGTCAGTGAAAATGTCTATGAAGTTCAGAAAGGAGAATGAGCCAGACTGAAGAATGAGCTCGCCTGTGTTTTCGAAACATTGTCCTGATAGTACCAGCAACTTGTGCCTGGCAGCATCAGAGATCATCAGTCGTACCTAGACAGAAAGAGAGGGGACTCTTTAAAAGATGACATTCCAAAAACTAATGAGAGTGGAGCTCAATGGAAGAAGTTTTGGAAGTTACTAGACAGTATCCAATCCTATTACCTAAGTATACACTTGAGTAACCTTAGATATGACACAGACACATTACTTTAATTGCTTAAATTTCATTTTCTGTCATAACATTTTTTATTGCTGAGTTCTGAGGGCACTTTCGAAAATTTTGTCCACTCGCACACAATATGTATGACAGTTTCTGTTTGGCTGAGTAAAACTCTGATCTACTTGTCTGTGCACCCAGAAATATAGCAAATTGCAGTTATATCGGATCCATTAGAGAATTAGCTTGGCCTCTTTGCAAGCATTGACCACTCCGGGCATCATGCCAGTGCCTAAGCTGCAATACTGTGTGATATAATTAACAGCCAGTGCTGAACAGACTAGATGAGGATCTGATTTAAATATGCTATTGAAATTGTTCAGGTTTTTGGGCCTTTGAAATCCAGAGTATGGATACTGTTGAAAGCTGCTTGACAGTGATGAAAAGATACTATTAAACAAAATGTACTTTAACTGTAAAAATATCCCTGTAAACATATATGGTATAAGCTATAAGCAGTACTGTGCATAAGTCTAAGACTGTCAAAGAAAATTATTTTAAAATTTAAATTATTTTAAATCTTTATGTTGGTGTAAAACTATGATTTTGTGTCTGTCCAAGTGTGTCAGCTTTAATTAGCCATTTAAAAACCTCTTTGAAAGTCACCCCAGTATTTGCTGCCACTATCCAAACATACCATGTTTGACTAATCAATACCTCGTCAAATTACTTAACTCGTTAATATCATTCATGAAGTGAGCTGGTGGTGAAATTTGATAAATGCATGAAATGGCTCAGGAGATGTTTGAGAATCAGTGCCCTTATTGCATCCCAACATGGCATCAGTAACTTTTTAGAGAAGAGGAGAATACCTTTTTATATCATATTGCTGCTTGTTCGCATGTATTCTAATGTTAAATTGTTTTTTTATTATTATTGAGCAAATATACACTTACTACCCCGGTAGGTCTTAACATTTTCTTTGACAACCTTTTTACACAGTACTGTAGGTATAAATATTTATATTTCATATTACAGTATATACATTACAGTAAAAATAAAATATGATATGTATATGTAAAGGAAAAGATCTGTGCTGGATATTAGTCAGCTGATTTCACTAAAACAAAACCACTTTGATAATGATACAATAATCCACATATTGTCTGTTTTTTTATTTTACTATGCCAGTTTTAGCTCATAAAGTTAAAAAAGTAATGCTGCTGCGCTGACAATATTATGTATAAGTGTGCTTTTCGAGAACGACTCAGGTCATCTCAGATAAAAGGTTACCTCAGTGCTGACAGCTTCATCCGAAGGATTGATTAACACCACTGTTTCTAGGACATTGCTTTTATGATGGAGTATCTTCTGACCTTTAACAGAGAAAGGGAAACACTGCAGTTAGCTATTAGCAATTATGCAACATCAGCTCTTACAGCAGATCTATGTGTTCGCTGGGTCTCAATAACTTAACGACTCCCTCGGTGAATGGATACTTCCTGAACAAAAGACCTCAAATAGTCCACACTGGCACCACCAACACCACCACAAGCACTGGTGCTCTCCGGTGCTGTGAGCTGTACACATGACTGACCCACGACTGCACTGCTAAGTGCAGCTCAGACCACATTAGCCAATTTGCTGATGATACAGCCGTGGCCATCAGCAATGTCAAATTAGCACACAGTGGAGATGGTGAGGCTGGTCAGCTGCGGCACAAGCAGCAGTCTGAGTGACTTCAATAAAAGCCCTGCTGGTCCTCTCTCCATCAACAGTTCCACTGCATGGACAGTCAGAAACGCCATGTTTCTTGCTTTGTACTGTACGTCACATATGACCTCATCCACTCCCTCAACACCCCTGTTCTAGCCAAGAGAGCACAGCGGCGCCTCAGTTTCTCATGAGGACTGAGAAGAGCAAGCCTTGCTCCCCGACCATGTTCTACAGGGGTACCACAGTGGGTGCCCTTACCAGCTGGCTGGAATGAGAATTGCGATGTTTCAAAGCACAAACTGAAATCAGACGAAGACAACATCGGCGTCTCTCTCCTGTTTGTCAGGTGCCATCCACCGGGCCTCCAGGCTACAGGACGATCTTCTGCCACCCATCCCATGCTCTCCTCCCTCCCCTGCCATCTGGAAAAACATCCTGCAATATTTTGACTAGCATTTTTCGACCGGCTACTCCATACTGTGCATCCAATTCAGAGTTTTTATAAATCGTTCACTTCCATTTGAATATATAAAAGGTGACCAAATAAGGTGAAACTTTGCATTTAAAAAACAACTTCAATTACAGCTACAACGTGGTCATTACAATGTGGTGAAAACCTTTGTCTGATCAACGACCTTCCAACCATCAACATTGTCACATTGTGACAATTACATTGTCAGAAAAAAGTACCAATTTGTATCATTGAGGGTACAATTACTTGTCACTGGGGTTGTTCCCTCAAGGCTCTGCCAATGGTATCCTAGCTGTAGGTAAATGTACCTTTTAAGGTACAGAAATAGACTCTGAGGAACATTTTTGTACCATTGGGGGTACATTAGCGTAGTTTGTACCCCAGAGAACAAAACTGTACCGGGGCTGCACCCTTTTTTTCCTGAGAGTGGACATAAGTGGTACATTCCACCTAAACCATGCATAGTTTGCAATTTATCATGGTTGCTATGCATTCTCATACAAGCTGTTTATATTTTTATCTTTACTGTTACCGGAATAACACTGTAAGGAGGCAGAACGATGACAAGGGGCCCAATTTTCATGTTGCCATAGTGTGTAATTACCAGCTCTTAGCTGGGAGGGTACTTTTAATAAAGCCCAGATACTCTTGATGATACTGATAGCCCTCGCAGGGGTACTTCCTCAGTGGGTTGAGAATAGAGACAAGAAGCAAGAGATTTGTGGGCCCCTATGTCTTCATTTCGATGGCTTAGGATGTGTCACTTTCAGTTTCTTTGTTTCAGTGTTTTCACATCCATATTCATTAAAAGACCTCGTCCCTGATTCAAGTTACGTGTTTTTGTATTTTGCCAGTATCGCACCCTTATGCCCGACCTCGCATCCCAGAATAATGTGAAATCATTTACATTTACTCACAACCTAAAGTGAGTAATTACAAGTCTCATATTACTCTTTTTCCTTAGCTACAAAAACATTGTGCAGTTATATCAAGAATATGCTGCTATAATTCCCAGTAACATTCTGTCAGGACAGCTAGTTAATTTTATTTAAATAAGACCAGCATGTGTTTACAGATGCAATCCTGATTCTATAAAATGGTAAAAGGGAGTTTCCAAAGACATACACATCATTACTGTACTGACTCGCTATAGTCAACCTGGGTGATACAAAGGCCTTAGACTGATTTATTTCAGCAAAGAAATCTCTTTAATACTTGGCATTCAAAAGATGAATGGCACCAGCGTGGTCAAGAAAACCGCTGGACTAACGTTAACCTAGGCCCTAAACCTTAAGGCAATCCTAACGCCAACCCTAACCCTAAACCGTAAGGCAATCCCAAATTCATAAACCCAGGTTCAGCTGTTCTGGCCATACTCCAGGACAGGCTCAGAAGAATGAAGTTAGTATAAGTAAGACAGAAATATAAAATACAAATCTGTGTGGATTCCTCGTGCAGGAACTATCTGAGAGCATATACAGCTGAATTATAACATTTTGCAAAATCTAATTTTAATTCTTCTGTTTTCCATGTACTGAGATTTTCTTAGTCTTCTCACCACACTGTAGTTATATATTAAATTGTTACATCACAATCTTCACTGCCACACGACCAAGGCTGGTGGAAATTTTTGTTGGCACATCTTGCCACTGTTAGGGACATGACAATAGACAAATAACAATTACAGACTGAGAATAAATACAAAGCACAAAATAAGCAATGGAGATGAGTAAATGCACGGCATTTAATAATATGGCATAAGTATAAATAATTCTCTGTGATTATTTTTAAATTGATTGAAACATGCTCATCTGATGAAAACACATTTGCTCTGGTACAGTAACTTTCTTTATCAGAACAAAAGCAAGTTTGATGGTGTGGTATATTTTCATTCATTTTTCATGTTAAGTAATTAGAGAACCATAACCCTCATCTTATTTCAGTATAACATTAAACATATAAATGTAACAAAACCAGAATGTTTACACGATCTATTGGCCAGATACCAAAGTATATTAAAATGAGAAAGTTATCAATTACAAGGAATATGTATTTCCAAGGACAAATACACCATTAGAAACCATAATCAATCCTTTATAGAAAGCTTTTTGCTAATTAGAAATTTTCAGATTGCCCCACAACCATGATGAGAAAAAAAACGAATAGAAGACATGTGGACAGATCTTTCAGACAGACCTGAATTTTGGGCCTGTAATTTTATATTTCCTTATGTAATTTTATGACTATAAGGTCATTATATGATACCCTTGAGTTAATCTCATTACATATTAGCTGAAAATGATGAATTAACTCATTGTCACAAGTACTGACACTTAAATAACTCAAATGTCATTGTGCATGCATTAAAGTCATACATTATTACATCATCTTCACATTAAACTTAATACAGCCTACCTTAATACAGGTCTGGCATGACACTTAGTATGCAATACGATATGTTAGAATTCAGTGATGAAAATGAATTTAGTAATGTAACATTGATTCCTGGAACACAGTAATAAACATTCTAAATATATACCTGCTAACAAAGGACAACCAGAACCTGCAACAAATTGATACAATGACTTGTTCTTTGGATTAGATAGAAAGTGTGCTATAAAAGCAGTAGCAAAATAATAGTTGTTACAAAACCTGCATATTAATGGTGGTGTTACAGACATTCCACCTCCCCCGAAAGTTCTGGAAGTCGCCTGAAAATGACAGCGGCCCTATAGCACCTGTGAAACATCATTCCACTGTCTAGCAGCAAAAAAATTTGGCAGCAAAAAGTTCTGCAAATTTTCTAAGTTTAATACCAGCACAAAAAAATACAGAAAATCTTGTCTTGGATCTACCTTTAGATTAAGGAAAATGACCTAAACCTTTTTTTTGCCTGTCCTGTGTAACAGCAGGGTCCAATTACCTGGGTTCAGAGTTTATAAAGCACACATGGGGAAAGGAACTAATTTCCATCTGCTACAATATGAACTCTAAGCCAACCACTTCTCAGATGCCTCAACACCCCACAGCGGTATGACAGCAGAGTAACCACGGCTTACCACTGCTTGGCCCTTACCCAAGCCTGAACCTGACAGCAATCTCATTTTAAATGATTTTACAACAAATATCAGAATAATATCCACCTTAGTCCGTAAAAACAGCCAATCTCATTACACAGTCTAGATTGGTTTTACTTGTCACTTAAGAATAGTATATTCAATGGATATTAATGAACAAATATTATGATCAGTTTAAGAGGTATTATGAGAAATCATCATGTCATGTGCACAATATCATTTCCAGTAATCCGGACCCAAAACATTTTGAGCATCTGCCAATATTGATATCAATCTGATTTTTTTTCCCATTTTATCACCTACTAAGCATTCAATGGGGTACTTGTATCAAAACCTTTAAATTAATAGGGCAAATTGTCCGCATTTAGGGCTGAAGTGGCATTGTTGGAGTACGCTAAGAACAGGAAAACACAATGGTCATGTTTCTGAAACAAAAGCTACCCTGCTACACTACAGAAGACGAAATCCACAGCCGACATGATTTTCTTTGTTTTATTCAGTGACAAAATATACAATGGAATGCAGAAAAAACATTTAAGTAACAATTAACCCAACTTTAGAGAAAATACAAGTCTGTAGAGATCTTGTTCATATCAACTTTACTGTGCTCAGACTTTTTTTTTACTGTATTCAGAAAAATCAGTACTAGCCTGACATAAGGCTCACATGCGTTGCTGAACAGCTAGCCATCATGTAGCCTCACTTCTGTTCACGGTACATTGCACTAAGGCTACAAGCATTTTCATGATTTTTCAGGCTAGGCCTCTCAAGTAGGTTTCTTACACCCCCTTCATATCCGATCCAGAATTTTTTGTCTGTTTGGCCGATACCAATAGTAGGTATCAGATCAGTGCCATCTCTAGTTTGCACACATCATTCTTCATATATAGTTTGAATCAGTCCAACTGCAGTTGGAATGATAGCGTGACCCATAATGCATTGGAAGATATTCATCCTGGAAGCCACAAGAGCACAGCAGCACCTCTTATGCACAAACATGTTTATGTTCCTTACATCAACAATTTTGTGAGTACAAGCATACCACAAATAATTAGTGGTACTATTTTACACAGTGTAGTAATAATAGTGTTATAAATTACATAGGTCAAAGCTAAGGATATTGAATGTGCTTCTCTATATATGATTGATTGTTCTTTGTCTGCAGTGCAGGAGGCCTGGGTACCCTAAGGTCAGCCGGGCGGCCCGCTACATGATGATGGATGCTGTCCCATTTGTCAGACTGAATCTATAATGATGTCTGCTCACCAGTCTCAGTAACGGGGTTTTCTGGTTTCTACTAAAAGGGTCACTTTCCAAACCAGTAAAACTTGATGTCAGTGTATAGCTTACAGCATGAAGCAGCTGGTGTTAGGGTCAGCGCCCATCTGACCCCGCCCTCTGTGATCTTACCCCATTTGTCCAACAGTCATTGCTGGTCATGGTGCCTTTCCCCTTTCTGTCATTAAGTCCATCTCTGTTCTATGTGTTCAGTCCCTGTTTGGCCAGCAGGTGTTGCTGGCCATCCCATTCCTCCTGTCTTAGTCCTTAGTCCCTAGTGTGTCTTCCCTGCTCTCAGGACCACTGTGTAATTCAGTGATCGCACTGTGTTATTGCTGTGTTATTCAGTGTGTGCCTTGGAGATTGTTAACCCTCTAGTTGTGGGTTCATCTGCTTATTTAACTTTATCAGTTTTGTTACCCAATATTTATTGATTCTTGTTTTCTCAGTAATAGGTTTTTCTGTTCACTTCATACATGTTTGTATTATTGGTTCTGTAAATCCTACTGGATTCCCAGAGTGTTGGTTAGTGTTTTCTAGCTTTAGTGTTTGTTGTATTCCCTAGTTCTGTGCTTTTTACTTTTCCACCTGTTGCTCATTGTCCTGCTCCTTTTGCATTTGGCTTATTTGAGTATAATTTATACCTGTCCCTTGCCCTGAGTTTCTGTGTGTATTTAAGTGTTTATTCTAGGTCTGTTCTTTGATGGGTCATTGTAGTGTTATGCGGTTGTGGGTAGATCCTATGTTTGTTGCTCTGTTCTGGTGCTCAGTCCTGTTCCCAGAATATTTCCTTTATGATTTCTTGTTATATTCTTATTTGTCCCATTTTGTTTTGAACCCTTGAGGTCCTTTTATTTTGTGTCTTCCCCATTGTGTTCTATTTTGTTACTCCTTGTGTCACCAAGCTGGAAGTGGATTGTCACCCCTTTCCTCCTGCCTGTGCCATGCCATAACCGCTGGATGAACAAATTTTTGACATAGTTACAAAAATCTGGCTAGTTATTCAAGAACTGAAACGAGTGTTTTGCAAAAAGCACTTGCTGCGTTTATCTATCTATTTACTGCTCCCGCCTGTTCTACTCAATGTCACAGCGGGTCCAGGGCCTACAGGCACAGAACAATCCAGGATGAGGCACCGATCCATCACAGAGCACAATCCATTCATGCACACACCCATCGATGTGCAATTTGGTAACTCCAAACCACCTCATGGCGTAACCATGAGCAGAGATTCAAACACTCGTCCTAGAGGTCCTAGACAACAATGCTAACCACTGTGCCCCCATGTCACCCAGTACTGCATTTATCTGTTCTTTAATCTGACATAAGAATAGCCCTATTATTAACATTTCTGAAAGTTTGAAAATTTTGCTTGACTATCATAAACAACAAACCTTTTTAAGCTGATGATTAAGGTAAAACAGGTAAGTATGTAGGTTAAGTGGAGTAACTGCTAAAAAATAATCAATCATTCAATCAATCAAGAGTTTATGTTTAAACAAAGCATCAGGAAGGTCAGAGTATAAGTTAAGAACGTAATTCCCTGAAGTAATGACGTTTGTATTTTTTCCTTATGGCAATAAATCACAATGGAACGGTCCTGTGTAGAAACATGATAGACAGCTAATTTATTTAGGCTGTCAGATTTACCACTGTGCTACTGATATATATTCCAGACCTTCAAGAAGACAATAACTATTGTTACATGATGCTGAAATATGCTTCACAAAATTCATAGTTCGCTACAAACCTCAGTTTTGGTTCTTGGATCAGTGCAATATTGGTACAGCAAGGAAAACAATGTTTTGAAATTATTATTAAGACTGCAAAAACAAATACTATAGGGACAGCTGTAAACTAAATGCAATGAAGCTGTTGACGTGTCTGAATAATAAAGTCTGAATAACAAGACAGGTTGAACATCTACTGGTGAGTTTAGGTTCTGCTTTCGTTAAGCAATGCATTCATTCAGTTCAATGTGTATACCCAACCAAACATGATGTAACCAAATGTCACATTACAACCCTACACCCATTTTAATAATGAACTCACTGAACATCAAATACATGCACAACTCGAACTTGAAGTCATACATATGACATTACATAGGAGAGTTTCCTCAATATTTCTTAGATCCAGTTTAACAAACACACTCACTGGCTACTTTATTAGAAACACCATTACATCTGCTTGTTTGTGCAAATATCTAATTAGTCATTGTAATCTCCGTTGCTCAATGCAGAAAATGCCACAGTAATATGTCAAGAACTTCAGTTAATGGTCAGACCAAATATCAGAATGGGGAAAAATGTTATCTAAGTTTGGCATGGTTGTTGGTGCCAGATTGGGGGACGCTGCTGATTGCCTGGGATTTTTACACACAGCATTGTCTAGAATTTATGCAGAATGAATCAGTGTGTGAAAAACAACAATTCTATGGGCGAAAATGCCTAATTGATAAATTTCAGATAAGGGTTGAAGCCCACAGTAACTCAAACAACTACTATTAGCCACAGAAAAGCATTTATAAATGCACGACAAGTGGAGCCTTAAGGTGGATGGGCTACGACAGCAGGAGACCACATTGGGTTCCAAAGGCTCACTGAGTTCGGAAAAATGCTGCCAGGTCTGGTGAATCTGAAATTTTGTTGTGATAGTAGGTTCAAAAATTGAAATATATAGCATGAATCCATGGATTCAGCCTGCCTTATGTCAACAGATCAGACAGGTACTGATGGTGGTGATGTAATGATGTGGGGAATGTTTCTAGTGTTGCTGCTGACCATGTGCATTATAGTATTCATGGCCTTAGTTCACCCATCTTCTAATGGCTACTTCCAGCAGGAAAATGTGCCATATCATAAAGCATCTCAAACTGGTTCCATGAGCATGACAATGAGTTCATTGTACTTCAGAATGCAATAAGAGCACCTTCAGGATGCGGGAGAAATGGGCAGCTGACGAACCTGCAGCAATAACACAGTGCGATCATGGCAACATCGAACACAATCCCCAAGGAATGCTTCTGAAATTCAGGAATTCAAGCTGTTCTGGGAGCAAAGGGAATGGTGTTCCTAATAAAGTGGCCAGTGAGTGCATTTTATATATGCAAAATATATTGCTAAAGACACAAATGAATGAAAATTAAATTAATAAGTAAAATTTATGTTGTTGGTTTTATGCAGCAGGAATACAGTTTGTGCATTGTATAAATATGCATATTTGTGTCTTTGGCACATAGTATATCACACATTTTAATCGCTGCATCCAAAGAATGCTTTCTGGTTTAATTATTTAGCAGATACACATGGTGTTAGGAGTTAGGATTGGAAAGTTTCCGATTAGAATCACATGGCTGGCAGAGTAAAGTCACAATTGGACCCTTGAGCAAGACCCTTAACCCCACGGACAATGGGTGACCCTATTCACAGATACCCAGTTGTATGTCTTTTTGGGCAATGGCATATGCTGAATAAATTTGTTAAATGTACCAAATGTACACTTGGTTGTTTAAGTACCATACCCTCAACCAAAACCCTGGCTGAATCTGGAAAAATAAAACATGCACAACTCTGTTAGACCACTAACCTACCTTAATAACAGCGGGAGAATTACAAAGCTGGCCATTTTGGAACCATACAGTCTAATATACTGAGTTTCAGCAGCCAGACTCAAATAATAGGAACTACTCAGTAACCACCCTGTGACCTGCATCAGAAGATTTTAGCAAGTCTAGGTCACATTCAGATCAGGCTGACTTGCTCTCCAGACCTAGATAATGGGAAAATCTGACAGAATATTCATGCTCATTTATAGACAGTTCAGGTTCAGTGGTACAACAGCAGCCTCCCAGGACTTCAACCAACACTTCATCTAGGTGTTTACGCACTGGCCGTTTAATAAATAAAGCACATGTAATTGTTAAATTAAGCATGTGAAAAAAAATTATACAAAGAACAAAGGTAACACTGTAACTGAAGGGGCCCAAGTAACTTAATTACCAAGACAAAGCAGATATGACTGCAGAAGCCCTAAAATGACCCACTTTCTGATGTGGCTCACATCAGTTACAATTTACAATGTTTTTATTATCCTTGCAGACATAAACATAACCAAATATTCAGGAAATGTGTTTGAATCAGATCAGATATAAAGATTATTTTCTATTCAGTTTTTGTTGTTAGTAGTTCTACATTCCAGCAATGAATAGCATATTATTTTACATTATTGCATTTTCTGATTTGGCAAAAAAATATGGCAGAGGTATGGCAGAGGTACAACTCATATTTTTTGTTGAAATACTGAAACCTTTTACAATATATGGGAAAAATCCCTAAGTTATTTTAAAAATGTATACCAAACAATACACAGCAACAGTCTAAATTAATTTCAAAAGTGTGTGGACTTTTACAAATGTCATCTCATCGTATGACAGGAGGATTTGATTGCTTTCCCTTTTAAAAAATCATGAAGTGTTTTAGATTATCTTTTCTGACACATCACATGATTAGAGTCAGATTTGAAAACAAAGAGACCCCAGAACAGATGGAAAAACAAAGCGTGTTTCCTGTTCTGCGGCCTGAAATTTTTTGTCCATCTACAGCCAACCATCCATGAGGAGTTTAGCTCTCTGTTCCCAGAAACCACAGTGGGCAATGAAAGATCATCATTAGACTACAGGTATCCTAATCCCTCTAATTACTGTGGTGGCTGGCTGAGCAAGTAAATTAATAATCAGAATGCAAGCCTTTATATAAATGGCCTTGAAACAGAAGACATTTCAGGATTCTGATACTTAGTAGTTATGTATAGTTAGCCAATACAAATTACAGAATACCAAGGTAAGCATATATCCTTGTTTTTAGTAACAGTGAAAGAAATGTGTACCATATTTCAACATATTTACCCTTAATGTTTAGTTTCCATTATAATGTTCCATAAATGCTTCTGATACTTTCTAATGGCACCATGGCAATTTTAGAGTATTAGTAACAGTAACAACTATAACAATAAGGGCAACAGTAACTATTGGAACTAAAGATTTTTCACAACACCACGTTAAAGCACAGTATCAGTAAATGTGTTTAACACTCTACAGGCAGTTCCCTGGTTTAGAACGTCTGCCGTATGGATAACTTGTGCATACAATCGGACAGCCGATTACATCAAAAATCTGAATGGAATGCGATGGTTCATCATAACCAACAAACACACATTGCGCAGCTACTGTGGTTCAGCAGCTCAAGGTAAAGTACAATACATTGCGTGGCTGCTATTATTACTACTCTATTATCCTTATTATTATTAGGGATTGGATCTCATTTGTAAACTGCGGGTTGTCTTTATAAGATTAAAAGAAGCTGTAACACTCATTTCTCAAAAACTATGCGCATTACATTCAGTTGTAGCTCACAGACCATTTCTGAAAGGCCTGGGCAAATTCGCACGATGGCTACCTTACAGTATGGCAACCAGATACGGTTCACACTGTAAACGGCACAGTGACGAGGCGTAAGCAGAACCAGGAATAAACCAGACGGGAAAAGGTCCGCATTGCAGACAGGGCAAGCCTCAGTTTTTTTTTTTTTTTTTTTTAATCGAGATGGCAATTTCTGTCTGTCTCCCAGCAGCCTGTGCCAGCACAGACAGAGGCACAGACAAAGGCACAGACAAAGGCACAGACAGAGGCAAAGCGGGACTCATCCGCAAAGCACACAAGCAGCAGCCGCTGCCGCTCCGTCATTTCAGCTCGGGAGCATTTAAGGACAAAGGAAGCCAACGGGATCTGCAAAAATGAACGCCCTCCTTTGACGCTGATATCAAATAACAACAAAGGAACGGGCAGGATTTTTAGAGGCTTCTGGCGTGGGCAAATTCATGTGGAAATATTGATGAACACTCCTTTGAAATGAAATCAACAAGACAATCACTAGCAGAAGGTTTCCATTTACAGTTGTCTCCGCTAGGCAATGTTGGACAGGCTTAAGATGTGTTATCCAAAGCTAAACTAAATCTGCTTCAGGAACATGTAACTAGATATGTGATGATGCAGAATCCTATTGTTAAATATATGAATACTGCCTTTGGCAAAATCAAAATGCTTGAATGAACATTTGACCCTTTCTCCTTGAGGTGCCTCTGTTACTCTTCTTCAGTACACTCTTGATTAGGCATATTTTTAGTGCAAAGACAGGCTGTGCTGCTGGTTCTTCATATGAACACTAGTGATGCAGAAAAATTGTGGCAGACCTAGTGGTCACCTTCCCATACCTGGAGTACCGAGGATAATACCGTGCAGAAAAAGAGATGATCTGGTTAATGAACATATATGATTAACAAGAAACAATCACAGAACTGCTGAAATGCATGAGTATATCTGTGTAGAAAAACCTTAAATCTTAGTTTCATAAACTAAGCTGTTTAAATGTGACAATATAATATGTACATAGAAACATATCACATGGCTTGTTTAAACGGGAGATGTGAAAGTTTTATATCATACAGGAGGTAAAAATTACAGTGACAAGTTTCCACGACACCAATAACAGCATGAAACAAAAAATATTACAGCAAGAAGATTTAACATACTAGCATGTACTTGATTTTGTAATACATTTCATCCAAGGATTCAGTGGAAACACATTTCAAGTGGTTTATTCTCCATCATTAAACTGCTTTTCACTAAAATGTTAACTCATAATGTGTACATGAAGAGCACTTGGAAATTTGTATCAATGGTTAACATATAATCCATGTTTAGGTGCATTGCCAGTTTATCGAGAAGCTCTGCTGTGCACCGTCAGAATGGACACTGTCAGTGCTACCCAGTGTCACCACAGTCAAGGGGAGGTAGAATTTACACAGTGGAGATTTTCATTAATCACACAAAATAAAAAGCCACATAATGAAAAATTAACAAATATTAATATAAAAGCAATGATCACATACCTCGAACATCAGGGGAAAATCGTGCTGAGTGCCGAGACACAAAAAGCTTGAGTTCCTGGTCCAAGTTGCAGTCAATGAGATTAGTGTCCCAGGAGCGGATTCCTGTGAATTAAAGAAAATTACATTCAGAACCAATAATAATAATCAATCCTCTGCACAAATATTTCTTATATCAATTGACAACCCATTATGCTTTAATGGGACTTCTAATGTGCAAGCCTTGAACTTTCTTCCAAACCTTTATCTTGATAGACTTACCCACAATTATTTTTCTCAAGAACCCTTCTCAAACACTGATTAAAAATTGCAATACTGAGTCCTGATGAGTATGGATTTGCTTGTAATTTTCATAGGTTCATGATATACTGTATTAGTTGCTTATTTACTACACAATCATATTTACTACTAAATCATTATTTATCCCATATTATTTATCCTTCCAAGATTTTTTTGCGAGGGAACAGTGAATTACTCCATGAAGTATGAATTTTAACTTCATATATCAATTGTGGAAAACTTGCAGAGTAACATGTAAAAAATGTATTGGACTGGGTTCCTGTCCAGGGAGTACCCCCCCCCCCCCCCCATTTAACCCTCTGATGCATGAATTATGAAACATTCAAATGGCGGAAATGCAATTCCACCATAGAAAGTATCGCATTTGGGAGAAAATTACTTTTAAAACAGCTGTCCACTGTAGTGACCGCTATGCGCCAGAGGGTTAAGTAAATTACCTATTTATTTATTTGTTTTTTAGGTTTTGTTGTTAAGAAGACCTCCGCATGCTACTTTAGCACATATACTCTGGTAGATCAGTATGGTGACAGAAGCTCTGATAAAGTTGTGCTCTGAAAATAGACATATAAATAAAACTGCTCTAAAGTAGAGAACCGGGGCTGACAAATGCCAGATGTGTTAAGAATGGGGCAGCACTCCTTCTAAATGGCCATGATGATATATAGTAAAAATGACTACAGTATGACTAAAACTTCTGAGTACTTTCCTTTCATTTACCAAGAGACAATAATACTCTTAAATACTGCAGCAGCTGCTATGGAGAAAGATTACATCCAGGTCAAAAACGCTTGATTTTATGAGCTACACAGTGAACCAATTCGTCCAAAACCAATGGAAAAAGTCACAATTATGCAGTTTTATAAAAAGCTAATTATATATGTTACGTCAGAAATATGGGTGGCATGGTGGTGCAGTGGTTAGCACTGTTGCCTCAAACCTCTGTGACCTGGGTTCGAGTCTCTGGAGTTTGCATGATCCCCCCATGCCGTCATGAGGTTTCCTCTGGGTGCTCTGGTTTCCCCCACAGTCCAATAACATGCTGAGGCTAAATGGGGTTGCTGAATTGCCCATTGGTGTGTGAGTGAATGGTGTGTGAGAGTGGCTTGTGACAGGCTGGTGCCTCATCCTGGGTTGTTCCCTGCCTTGTACCCATAGGCTCTGGACCCCCCATGACCCTGAACAGGATAAACAGTTTCAGAAGATGGATGTTAGAAACACAACAGCATTATTGCTATTCTGATAGCTTACATTTTAATTGAAACAGCTAGACAGAAGAAATGGAATGTCTCTATAGTTACAGATGTATAGCATACAAAAGTTATCTGGGATTCACTATAAAATATTCAACAATATTTAAACTTAAACTACATAAGTGCAATCTAAATATTTTTGAGCTCGTACTTTATCTTACAGATTTATTTATTTAAAAATATTATGTGGTATATTCTAAACAAATCTTATATTCTGACTGATTTAAAACAATGACAGCCCTGTGTAACATTTCCATCCTGACTCAGCAATACCATTCATGCATCTTTATAAAAATCATGTCATCAGGTTAGCTACAAAGGAGTATGCGGTGTGCTGTCGCTTGTGCTCTCTACACAGCAAAACGCCCTCATACAGGTATCGTTTCTAATGGCAGCTGGTTCAGATCGGGTGAGAAAAGCGAAGTGTCTTTGGCTGCGACGCCCGCTCAGGAACAAGGTCCGCCGCGACTTTCCGTAGGGACCGCAGTGCGGACTGAGCCACGCCCACATGCCGGTAAGGGATGAGGGAACCTGGGATGCATCTTTGTTGCTAAGAGGATTTTGTTCGCTTAATAAAACTGATATTATAAAATTATTAATTGTATTCAGAAATACAAAATATATATTGTATAATGGGACAAATATAACTGTTAATATAATTATTGTGTAGTTAGCTACGACACAAGAATATGTTAGAAAACCTAAGTAAACGTAATCATTATTTGTATAAAATGTACATATCTTAATGTTTTATTTCTGCGTGAGAGAACACCATGACTCGTCTGACACGATTAGCTTAGAATGGTGTGCGTGTGTGTGTGTGTGTGTGTGTGTGTGTGGGGGGGGGGGGGGGGGGGTCAAAACCCCAAAAACAAAAAATTGCGGAAAAAAAAAAAACGA
>JABFEA020000119.1:9832214-9843519 GCA_019775915.2 Cyphomyrus plagiostoma | reverse complement strand
GGCAACTTAGCTCCTGGGATCATTGGAACACGCAAACCCCTCCACCACGATAAGGTGTCGGCTCCAGGAGGGGCTGTGAGAAACCCTGTATAAATATTTAATAAAAGTATTTATTAAAATAAAATCACATTGTGATATTTCTATACAGGGGCATTGTTGGGCATATTTTAAGGTGACTTTAGCCAAAGTATAACCAAATAACCAAAAGTACCTGGTGTGGAGGGAAACAGCCATCTGAAATGCTGTCCTACTCTTCTGATATAGTTGTGCCAAGTTGTCTGATATCGAGAGAAGCTTGACTGTGCAGTTAAATGTGTCGACCCAAAGCATCTCAAAGATACTCAGCGTGTGACATATCAAGTGAATGTGTAAACCACAGGAGAACTGGGGCAATTTGAGCTGCCAACATGAGATGCCAGCTACAGTACATGGGAGCGTGCATCACTGTGCCGGAAGGTGACATCATGGGGCTGATTTGAATGGTATGACAATGGGCCTCAATATCTCATCCCGGTATCTCTGTGCGATAAAGTTGCCATTGATAAAATGCAAAGATATGCCTGCCCATATGAAAACCACAGCACCACCAATCACAGCATCAACCCACATGACTTCATAGTGCTGAATACCAGCTGTCTGGTTGAAATCAAAATTCATTTGCAAAGACGACTGTTCTACAACCCAACATTAGCTACTTCACTTACATTGGTTATGATAGTGAACTGTGTTAAGATCCATACTCTGATACGGATGTGGAAGATGCAAATGACCTCTAAGAAAAATTCTGTCCGTTTCTGCAGAAATCCTTCGATTGCGCAAAGCAGCTGTTTCACCAGCTGTCTGGCTGACTAGTCTCAGATCATCCCCGAGGCAAAGCTGCGTGTCTGTGCTGGTGTAGAAAAACGTGATCTGCAGTTGTGAAACTGGCTGGATGTGCTTCCGAAAGCTTTAAAATGGTGTCAGAGGCAGCTTATTGTGGAGAAATGGATGTCTTTCAGTCTAGCAACAGCCGAAATGGACATTCCTGCACGGAGCTGACCCTGCCGATGGCACAGTATGGCAAAGCTTGAGGCATCTGGGCCATTGCTGCGTATTTTAGATTCCCTTTTATTTTCCCTTTTATCGTCTGCGTAATAAGGAACACCAGTGTCAAAATCATGCTGCATTAAATGAGATTTATTATTATTATTATTATTATTATTTGGCCAAATTTGAAATACACATGCACTCTTTGTATGCCTATAAAATACAGGTTTTTTTTTTCAAACTACTGCCAAATGGGATCAAAACTGGAGGTTTTGCATTCATATTTTTGTTCAATGCAAAATTTGGTGAAATGATGAAGATGATTAATAAGGTTGCACACAAGTTATATCTGAAGCAGTCCTGTAGTATTTGGAAGGATGTGATGTGTTCAGCTGCAGTACCTGACTTAAATATATTGACCAGTCACAGTTTTTAGGCAAGTCACAAGCACGGGTTTAAATTATTTGCATTATTACCCAGTGTCTGTGTGGCCAAATTGAATCCACTAGTAATTCTAATGTGAAAAATATTAGGGATCTTGCAGCTTTGCTGGTTGGACCCCTAATAAAAATGAGGATTATAGCTAAAAATCAGTTTCCCGAAAGTCATTAATTGTTGCAGAATGATTTATTAAATTAAAATATTTAGAACCAAAAGACTACTAAAACATAATTGAAAACACTCCTACTTCATTTACATCATAATTCAGTGTATGGCATTATTGTGTTTAATCTGTACTTGATAAACAGAAGATAAATGAATAGATAATTGTTACAAAAAAACATGAAACATGCTATTGAGTAAAAATATTGTTATAACAAGAGGCTAACGGCAAGCTGATGAAATGTATTTTATTTACTCATGACCCGTTATTTTAAATAAGTTATATATGTTTTCCAGTGCTGTTCTGGAAATGTTCTTCTCACTGTCTGCCACAGAATTTATTATGTCTATGTTACGAGAAGTTCCGTAGAAGACCACTTTGCGGAATGGTTCTGATGTTGCCTACAAGTACCAACACGAGCCATACACCTGCTCACGATCATTTATAATTCATAAATAACTGGCAGTAGTTCTGTGTGTTTGTTCACACGATTGAGTTGTTTCTCTGGACTACAGTTGCTATGCATGTTGGCGCTTTCATTGTGTTGTGGGAAGTGACAGAAGTGGATTGGAGTTTTGTGGGTTGGGTGAATTATTCAAGAGTGTTCTTTGGTGACACCATGTTTGTCTCTTCCTTGCTACTGTCTCCATGAACAAAACATTTAACTCCTGTGTGTATCAGGTAGTTCCCTTATGAGACCAGGAATCTTCCCCATCATGTCCCATGATGTTTACGCGAGCCTGGATGCATAAAAAGGACATTTCCTTCGATTTACCATCTAAAATGATAAGAATGTCGTACTTCGCAGAATAAAAAATAACTATACAATTAAAAAAATGCAGTTTACACATTACATTACAGGTTTATATCTGTATACATAGCTGAATATTTGATTTGACTTTAATTGTATTTCTACTTGCTTACCCTGTTATAGTTGGGTTAGTTGTGTGCAGATATATATTTCATAGTACTTTTACAAAATTCAGGCAATGATATGTCTTCAAGTGTTGTATCATCCATTGTGGCACTGCATAGGGTTAAGCCAAAAGTCATTAAAGTTCATTCTGATTGCTCAGGGGCTGAGAAACTGACATCAATAAAGAGCTTCTGTTATTTCCACACTATTTACCCTTATCAGTTTCCTTCCAGGAACTGGTGAGAAGGTCAATCTGAAAATCGGAAAGATTGGGGCCAATAAAGTTAATAGTTTTCAGGTCTTGGGCAATCTTGTATTGCTAAAATTTGCCAACAAAATGGACTATGAATGAGAGAACATCATGTTTACTTTATATTGTATATAGTATAACAGTGGAATTAAGAGGAATCTACGGCAGCTTGGCTTTGTGACATTGTTGGAACTGTCACCTGAGTGAGTGTGCAGCACAGAGGCTGTAACCCTGCAGTTGTGGGTCTGAGGCCAGCTTCACCTGTTTAGTCCTCTGCTTCCCTGTTTTTATTTTTTTATTTGTTAGTTCTGTGTTCATTAGTGTTAGTTACTTCATTTGTGTCTTGTTGCCCTATGCCCTTGTCCATTGGTTGTTTTTGATTCACACTTTTTTAGTCCTCGTTATCATTTTAAGTGCCTGCCTTTGTTCATTTCTTCAGTTGGTCATGGCTAGGTGTTACTGACTCTGCCTGCTCCCTGTCTTACCCTGTTTCCTTGTTTGGTTCTTTTATGATTCTTCTAATTAGTTATTGTCTTCCCTGTTGCCTTTTTAACCCCTCGTGGTCCTTTTATTTTGTGCATTTCCCAGTGTGTTCTGTTTTATGGTAATAAACCCCTTTTGTCACAGAGCTACCAATGGATTGTTACCTTCCCCCACCCGTGCCATGCTGCACCATAGCAGTTACACATGGAAAATGGGTGGGGGGGAAATGTTTTCTCAATTCTTCATCTGTAACCACTTCTAAAGTCACTAAAAAAGAAAATACAGTATTTTTGTACTATTAGACTAAGCCCTAATGTCTTGAAGTAATTTTATTTTATCTTTCACTGCTTAGAGATATTTTTCCCTAATGCTAATTTTGTTTATTGTAGAGCTGCCTGATAGTATTCCAATGAAAACTGTAACTGCTGTTCTGTGTTTTCTGGTATGAAAATACAAAATTAAGTTCAAGCTAGAAGATCTCTTTGCTATATTTGACACCAATACATTTATGTTGCTTTAGTAATACTCTCTGACCTCAGAATGTTTCAGACATGCTCCCAAGACTGATTTGGCAGCAAAGAAGCCAGGGCACATTGCCTGTGTGCTCACTGAAACCACAGCATATTTGAGTAGTCTTTTTTATAATGGAATGCTGGTGCCCGTTCGTGGGATAAAAATGCTTGGGAAAGTTTAAGCATCGTCAGACAGATGCTGCATTAAGTGGAGTTTTTGGCAGGTGGTCTAGAGGGCTTTATACTTAGAAAGTAATAGATGTGGTTTCTTCTCTAGTTATTTGTCTAAATAATACCCCAGTTTTGATTGAGAGATAATGACTAATGTTCCCAAAGTTTACATATTACGAAAAACTCAAGACAATTTATTTAGACCTTTAAATTAGGTCTTTTTTGTTACTGTAACTTTGTGAAAGAATGCATCAGACATTTAAACAATAATGTTCAGGCTAACAGGTTAGCATTATAATCGAAGCATTTTTCTAAATGTCTAAACTTTGACATGAATTCCTGTATGCTTGAAGTAACTTACAGCATAAATTACTCACAAGGAAAATTGTGTTACTTATTGTTGAAGTGTCAAGGCATACATACTGCAGTAGAATTAAGATGATGATTTCACAATGACACAGTGTTTTTTGAGGTTGCATCATGACCAATTAATAGTTAAATGATGCATAGATGAAGGCAGGCCTCAACGTCCTGGCTGCACCTAGAAATTCTGTCCATAAAGGTTATGAACAGAATCGGTGATAAAGGGCAGCCCTGGTGGAGTCCAACCCTCACCGGGAATGAGTCCGACTTACTGCCGGCAATGCAGACCAATCTCTGCCACCGGTTGTACAGGGACCGAAAAGCCCTTATAAGGCAGCCCGACACCCCATACTACCAGAGTACTCCCCACAGGACTCCCCGAGGGACGCGGTCGAATACTTACTCCAAGTCCACAAAGCACATGTAAACTGGTTGGGCAAACTCCCATGCACCTTCCAGGATCCTGCCTAGAGTATAGAGCTGGTCCACTGTTTCGTGGCCAGGGCGAAAACCACACTGCTCCTCCTGAATCCGAGGTTCAACTATCCGACGGACCCTCCTCTACAGCACCCCTGAATAGACCTTACCAGGGAGGCTGAGGAGTGTGATCCCCCTATAGTTGGAATACACTTTCCAGTCCCTCTTCATGAAGAGGGGGATCACCACCCCAGTATGGCAATCCAGAGGCACCGCCCCAATGTCCAAGCGATGCCGCAAATGTGTGTCAACTAAGACAGCCCTGCAACATCCAGAGCCTTGAGGAACTACAGGCGGATCTCATCCACCCTCAGGGCCCGGCCACCAAGGAGCTTTTTAACCACCTCAGCCCCAGAGATAGGCGAGTCCACCCCCAATTCCTCACTGGAAGGTGTGTCAGTGGGGTTGCGGAGGTTTTCGAAGTATTCCTTCCACCGACCCACAGCGCCCCGAGCTGAGGTCAGCAGTGCACCATCCCCACCATAAACAATGTTGATGCTGCACCGCTTTCCCACCCTGAGACCCAGATGGTGGACCAGAATCTCCTCAAAGTTGTCCGGAAGTTGTTCTCCATGGCTTCGCCAAACTCCTCCCATATCCGAGTTTTTGTCTCATCACCCTCCAAAGCTGCGTCCTGCTTGGCCCGCCAGTACTCATCAGCTGCTTCCAGAGTCCCACAGGCCAAAAAGGCCCAATAGGACTCCTTCTTCAGCTTCACAGCATCCTTCACCGCCGGTGTCCACCAGCGGGTTCGAAGATTGCTGCCGTGACAAGCACCAACCACCTTACGGCCACAGCTCCGGTCAGCCGCCTCCATAATGGAGGTGCAGAACATGGCTCATTTGGACTTGATGTTCCCCGCCTCCCCCAGGACAAGGGAGAAGTTCTGCCGGAGGTTCCCAGCAGACCCGCACTATATACTTGGGTCTGCCAGGTCTGACCGGCTTCCTCCCCCACCAGCGGAGCCAACCCACCACCAGGTGGTGATCAGTTGACAGCTCCACCCCTCTCCTCACCTGAGTGTCCAATACACGCGGCCGCAAGTCTGATGACACGACCACAAAGTCCATCATCAAACTGCGGCCTAGGGTGTCCTGGTGCCAAGTGCACATATGGACACCCTTATGCCTGAACATGGTGTTCATTATGGACAATCCGTGATGAGCACAAAAGTCCAACAAAAAAACACCACTCGCGTTCAGATCAGGGTGGCTGTTCCTCCCAATCACGCCCCTCCAGGTCTCACTATCATTGCCCACGTGAGCATTGAAGTCCCCAGCAAAACAAGAGAGTCTTCAGGAGGAGTGCTCTCCAACACCCCTTCCAGGGACTCCAAAAAGGGTGGGTATTCTGAACTGCATTTGGCGCATAAGCGCAAACAACAGTCAGGACCCATCCCCCCACCCGAAGGCAAAGGGAGGCTACCCTTTCGTCTACTGTGGTAAACCCCAATGTACAGGCGCCCAGCCAGGGGGCAATAAGTATGCCCACCCCAGCTTGGCGCCTCTCCCCGTGAGAAACTCCAGAGTGGAAGAGGGTTCAACCCCTTTCAAGGAGACTGGTTCCAGAGCCCAAGCCATACGTTGAGGTGAGCCTGACTACATCTAGTTGGAACCTCACAGCCTCGCACACCAGCTCAGACTCCTTCCCCACCGGAGAGGTAACATTCCATGTCCCTAGAGCTAGCTTCTGCAGCCGAGGATCGGACTGCCAAGGTCCCCGCCTTTGCCCACTGCCCAACTCAGACTGAACCTGACCCCTATGGCCCCTCCTACAAGTAGTGAGCCCATTGGAGGGGGGACCCACGTGCCTTGTTCGGTCTGGTGACATAAGCTTCCTGCTGTAGGAGCTCCTGTAACCCTCAGTGGAGCTCCTTGGTGATATATGCCTCCTGCTGTAGGATCTCCTGTAGCCCTCAGTGGAGCTCCTTGGTGATATTAGCCTCATGCTGAAGGAGTTCCTGTAGCCCTCAGTGGAGCTCCTTGGTGATATAAGCCTCCTGCTGTAGGATTTCCTGTAGGCCTCCCCAACTCCAAGCATTCAGCCAGCACTCCTGATGAGCTTGTTAAGCCTGTTGGCATCTGTCTTATCAATTAAAGAATTTAGTTACCTAGTAAGTCTGTATTTCCATAGGATACTAATTAAAAACAGCGGATGGAGTCTTGCTACTGCTTCTCCATCGAGAGTGTGCTGTCATGCTCTATTAAAGTGTGGTATGCCAGCTATTACAGAGAGTTATTAGTGCAGCACACAACAATATCAGCTGTCCTTTCCTCTCACTGGAGGGCAACATTAGCTCTCACTGCATCAGAAGAGCCATCAGCATCATTACAGATTTCTCTCATCCTGGTCACTATCTGTTTGACTTGTTGCCTCTGGCAGGTCAATTAATACATGAACCATTCCAAGGGCTGTATGTCAATTGAACCCGATAACTCACTTTCATACATTACTGTAGCCTGTGTCTGTGACAATACAGTGTAAGAAATATCCTAAAATGTCATGTTTACTGTATGGTTCAGATCTCAAGCTATATTATGTAAAAAATTAAGTTTTTAAATGAAATGTGACAGTGTGGGTGTAGCCTCAGTTCGTGGGCCTGAGGGGGTTTGGGTATTATATTATAGATAGATTCATATCTTACATACCTACATGTCCCTATTAAGCTGCTACGTGCAGGTTCTGATGACTTCAGATGCAAACTGATTTCGTTTTGCATCATAATACTGGATGACGGTTGTAAATGAAACTTAGTGAAGATGATTTTTTTTCCCAAGGGGATTTTAGACACTACAGTTGTTATTCACTTTAGCTGTTGATTCTTTTCTTCTGTAATAGAGAATAAGTCACTGAAAGTGATTTTTTTTTAATCCAGTCATCTGATTTCACTCTCCTAATTAAGAGTAGCTACACAATAGATTCATAACAATTTTGCTTAGTATTTTTTTCATGCACCAATTTTTATGCTTTAACTGTAAAGGAGATCTGGGCAATTTGACAAGTAACAAAAGACACCTAACTACAGCTTATGTTCTGTGATCAGATTTCTTGAGTGCGTTTTAGTCCTCCATCAACATGTTATCAATCAAGTCTCTGTTTTTGCTCCGTATTTATTTTTTTCTTTAGCCTTGCCATTTTCTTGTTTGTGATTCTTTGCCAAAATATCCTAGTCTTTTCCTTGTGGATAAAATGCATAAATCAATCACACTACATGTAGTTTACTGCTGACATATTGTTTTACTTCGTTGTGATTGGGCAGTTAGTGTCATGAAATGGCGCGATGCACGTAGCGGGGAAGCAGGAGAGGAACGTAAAGGATCGGGTAACGTGGGGTTTAATGGGGTAATGGAGCATGGACATGGAACGGGCAGCACTACACAATCAGATGTGAATAGACTTCAATGACAGACCTAGGGAAATGGACTCGAACATGGACTAAAATACACAGGACTCAATGGAAAAACAGGAAACAGCTGATAACATGCAGGATTCTACACAAGGTTAACTAGGGGGCGTGGCACACAGGGGGATCGGATGAGCAGGGCATGACATTTATAGTGTGATTCATTACATTTCTTCACAAAAATCGCCTTTTTTGCACTGATACATTACATTTTATTGGTGCAATTGCCTACAAGGTCTATTTAACATGCAATTTGAAAGCCTATTTCCCATAATGTGAGTTTCCTCATAAAATATTTTTAGGCAATTGAAAGAAAATCATCTAGTTTGTTCCTGGCTGTGATTCTTAAATGCAGACTAAACTACAATAGAATTGATTAACTACATTTAAAATATAAAGGGCTAGTAAAATAGAATAATTCAACCAAAAAACTAACCCAAACTAACCTGAGAAGAAACAAAAAGCATCCACGTCCTGCCATCTGAATGGTGAAAACCATGTACCAATTGTGCAAAGTGACTAGGCAAACTGAATCGGAATGTTGAATTACAGGGCACAATAACTTTAGGAACAAAAGTGAATCTTTTATGTGTGAGCACAGTTAATTTATAAATAAGATGCTTTTGTTAATCAATATTTTCAATTTCGCTCTTGTATCATGAGAGATTTATTTCTTTTAAGGTCAGGTTGTGATTAATATCTAAATTATTTTGATGTTGTGAGATTCTGCTGTTTGAGTTTTACAAATTGACATAATCATGTATATTTTTAGTATTTCATCAGAATTTCAGACATCATAGCCAAGTAATTTGTCCATTTGAAGAATCCAGAGTGAGCAGAGGGTGATGTGTAGGTGGCAGGGGTGGTTCTAGCTCGTATGGCGCCCTGGGTGACCCCAAACCACCGCCCCAACCCCCCATCAAAAAAGGCACATTACTGAACTCACCATTGTTTTTATTAAGACATTCAGACAGCTTTTATGTTATTAAGGAATTCACAGAACCCAGACCCAATTACGTCCGTGACTCTATTTATTCAGTTTATTATAAATGAATTGTGGCTGATTTGGTAACATTTTTTGCGTGACTGGTTTTACTAACTGCATTAGTACTGTACAAAGTTAGGCATGTGCTATATGACAGGTATTCTCTTTCCCCCGAGGACAATTTATCCCCCTCCCCCTGCCCCCACCCCCACTCTCTCACCTGTGAATGTACTCAGCAAACAAATAAGCTCATAAACAAGACTGAGGGCACTCACTCTGACTCACATGGTGACATGATATCCTTGAGTTGAGCAATACCAAATCTGATGTACCATTAGGTTTTTTTTTTCCTTGTGAGTGCCTTGTGTGGCTCCTGGCAGGATGCCACCATGGGCAGCTGCCCACGTCACCCATGCCCACTGGTAGGTGGTGTTTTATACCCCAGTATCTTGTCCGATGATTTAACCTCATTCACTGTTCAGTAAAGCTAATGATTTATAATGTTGCAAATTGTCTATGTCTGCTGCATTTCCCTGAAACATTTATAAATACAACTAGAAAAATCAAAATAATTAATGTTTATTCAATTCTGTCGTCAAATAATTTGGGAACAGTAAAGTAGATTCAGTATATTTTGTACCATGTTGTACTTAAAATGTCACATATCTGCAGAAAAACTAAGATGTGTTATCGCATGGGAGGGTTCTTCCCCCGCCTGCAGTGTTGGGCGATAAGATCTTTGCCCTGTTGCTTTTTTGTTCCACTTAGTCATCATATTCCCTCCACTCGCAGGCCCATGATGGCTGTCAGTGTCACCCTTACATTTTTTTCCATCTGGAAACGTTACCCACATTGCAACGCCGAGAGCTCATTCACACATGTTCATGCAGAAGTAAGTATACCTTCAGATGTTGGTGCGGCAGCTGGAGTCGCACTTGAATTCATATAAAATTAACCTACACAGTTTATTCCATATGTGTCCATGTAATACGCTTGCAGTTATAGAGTGACCTGTGGGGCTTATGGGGTAAATACCTGGATCACTATGCTATACGGTATTGCTTCTCACATTTATTGTATCAAGCCAAATGGATTTGTTATGTTGTTATGTGCAGGTTCGGTATACGGCTAAAAGTATGAGGACCAGCAAATGAATTACAACAATTGGCTAATTAGGTCACACCCATTACTTACATGGGTTTATCATTAAACACACAGTCATGCAGTATCCTGCAAGAATCATTAGCAGCACAATGTGTGGTTGTAAAGGAGAGGTTAGTCACTTTCCAAGTGGGGAGGGGAGGCAAAGGGGGGTCTCACCAAAGGTTGGGGACTAAAGGCCTTGCTCAAGGGCTTACGGTTATGTGCCTATGCTGCAAAGCCGGGGCTCAACCTGTTGTAGTGTGTACTTTGTACTGGGACAGACTTAAGGAAAATGTCTTGTCACCAAGTTGAGTTAAAGAGACTGATAATGATCGCCAAGGTTAGGGTAATATACAGTGGTACCTCGGTTATCAAACTTAATCCATTCCGGACTCCGGATGGAATCCTAAAAAGTTCTGATCAAATTTTTCCCATAAGAAATAATGGAAAACCGATTCACTGGCTCCTGGACCCCCAAAATTACACCTAAATATGTTTTTTTTTTTTTGCATTTAAACACAAAACGAACAGGATAAAACAAGAATAGCATTTTTTTTCTTAATGGTTTCCAAAACGATAAAGATCTTATTCCAACATTACCCCTGTCCTGCCCTGATCGTCTGCTCCTTCCGTGTGCCTTGTTACCCTTGTGTAGCATCCCCATGTGATCAGCTGTTTCTGGTTGTTGTCATTAGTCCTCTGTATTAAGTCCACGTTTCAGTTTATTTCCCCATTCCAGTCATTGGGCGCGTTCGACTTGCTTTAAGCGCTGGCTTAAAGCAATGCATTCTGATCCTGACACAATGCATTACAGTTAGATGCATTGCGACCTCTCATCCGGCTGCACAAACTGGAACTGCCTCCATGACGACACACCTTTGCCCTTATTGGCTGGAGAGTTTAGTTACACGCATGATGTTTGTATCCCAGGCAGTTCCGATGCGTAATCTGCTATTTCTCCCGAATATCACG
>JABFEA020000119.1:9809157-9821363 GCA_019775915.2 Cyphomyrus plagiostoma | reverse complement strand
CCCCCCCCCCCCCCCCCCCCCCCCCCCCCGCCCCCCCCCCCCCCCCCCCCCCCCCCCCACCCCCACAACCTCAGCCTATGCCTCTGGTTGAGTCTACTTAAATAATCAATTGCTAGCCTTTCCTCTTACGTTATTTTGATTACAAGCTGGTTACTACTGATTAAAGATTTCTGGGGTGAGAAGTTCCTGATTATTGTTCAATGGCTGAAAACACAGATAACACGTTCAACGAAATCTTTGCAAGCTGGTCAGATGGTGATTTCAGAACTCATCCAATCTTGATTTGAAAAACAGGTTTTGTTTTTAAACATAGTATGCGAAGCCTAACTATCCTTTTACTTAATTTTATATCTTAGCTGTTGCTGTTGTTTCCTGGCTTTCCACTTGTTTTTATATGACATTATTATGGGGTTAGTGAAAGTCACATAATAGCCTCACATCTGCTCCGTTGTTGGTTCATTTCAACTCATTTGCTGACTTCATATTGCCCTTGGTTTGTGCATGTCTGCGCCTTGCAATTCTTCAGGGTGTCCCTGCCTTTTGGTCAGTTATGTGTCAGACTAATACAGACACGCTCCCTCCGAATGAGAGCGGAAGAGCACATATCACCTTCACTGTTTGCTGATAGTCACTGCCATCATCTTTCAGAGCTCTAGTGTTAAGCTAAGTAACAGCGGTAGAGGAGCGTGTTGTTCTGCCTATTACACCCGATCCTCTTAGCGACCGTTGGACAGAAGCCACACCTAGTAGGGAAAGAGGAAGCTGCCTGCGTGCCAAAAAAATAAGCACAACTGAGTTATTCATAGAACATTGATTTTCCATTCACACTGTTTGTGTTACACATCCATCCATATTTTAGTTCCTTATCCAGTACAGGGTCTCAGAGAGCCTGTTTGAAGAAGTTCAAGCCCCAAGTCAGGGCAGCTAACTCTAATCCTAACCCTAACCTTAACCTTAACCTTAACCTTAGCCCTAACCCTAACCCTAACCCTGGATGGCATGTTATTCAGTAGTACTAGAGGTGGGGGTGCTGAGGGTGCTTCAGCCCCCCTCTGATTGTTTGTGGTGATGCAGCATCATAATAAAGATATGTTAATTATACCTCACAATGGCACAGAGGCGATTTTATGATCATTTCTCGAAACAGCGTACCCAACCACCACCAGAGAAGTTCTGGCTTTCAGCATCCTGATTTCAAAACGGCTTCCGGCACCTATGATGCTAATCCATTATTTGGCAATATTTTTCTTATGATCTTTACTGATTTTAGGAAAAAAAAAAGCTTCCAGTTTTTTGCTTTCTGCATGAGAACTGCTTATGGTAGGAACCTTTCTTGATTTCTTTTTATACCCTAGAAACTGAGAGTTTCCGCTTTGCTCCTTGTCTAGATAAAGTAGTGCCATGGGAAGCCCTTTGCTCCACCCCTTCACAGGAGGCAGCGCACAGCAATAAAAAGACACTACAGGTTCCCCATGTGCCTTTTGGTTTTAGAGCAGATGGTGAAACTTATAACGTTTCTCTTTTCTGGTTTCTTATGTGGTTTTTAGTCAGAGTATGAGAAAAACGTTCTGTCCTGAGTGTCCTTCAGTATCTTTACTGTTTTGCTAGGTTATGGCCATTAACCAGGTAGCCCATATGCAGTCAGAGTCGGTAACTTTAAAATCAATCCTCCAATTAGTATCACGTAAAAGAATGCTGCTGATTGAACGGATTGGATTCTTTGAATTTGTGTTCTAATTTTTGCTGTTTTTTACAAAAAAAAACAGGATGAATTACGTAAAACATATCTGGATAATAGTGCAAAGAGATACGGCTATGTTAATGCAGTTAATGACACCTGATTGGTGGGGAAAGAATGCAAATTTGGTCCAGACTTCAGCATGGTAGCAGAATTTGCAATTAATTACAACCCTGTTTCCAAAAACGTTGGCATGCTGTGTAAAATGTAAGTAAAAACCGAATGCAATGATTTGCAAAACATATAAATGCATATTTAATAGGACAAATGCAGCATATCAAATATTATTGCAAATATGTGCTTAATATGAATTTGATATGAGCCGTACACTTCAAAAAAGTCTTAATGGGGGCAAAAAACACTTGAAAAGTTGCACAATGCTAAAACAAAACACCTGGTCGAATGTCTCACAACTAATTAGGTTAGTTGGTAACAGGTCAATATGATGATTGGGTGTAAAAAGAGCTTCCCAGAGAGGCAGAGTCTGCCATTCTGTATGAGTATTGTTTCTTCCTAAGACCATATTGTCATGTAGTTCACGGAGTGTTTTTCTCTCCGACTGAAAATCACACAAATACAACTTTGATTACATGTTGTACTGAACTTGGGTATTAACATATCAGTTGCATCGGAACAAATTTGCAGTGTGATATTACACGTTGTGGCAGGACTTCAAATGGCATCCGGATAAATCGAAATTGTTCTCACCAACATGTTCAGTCTGCTACATACTTAAAATGACACTGCAACCTTCTTCGTTCTGCGGCATAACCCTGGAGGGCACGGAACATTTTTGACGTAGCAGGCCCATGTACTGTCAAACGTATTGTGGTGAGTGTGTGAGTCATTTTAATTAAGGAAATGACAGCTCTTTTAAAAAGTTATCATCTGTATTAACAGCTAAATTTGGTTTAAAGTAGCAGCTGTACAGACTGAAAAGCCAACAGTTTAAACGATACTCACGGTTACATGCTAACGGAACACATTCCACGGCAAACTTTACACGGTCATGACATTTGCTATTGACAGAAAAACACAAATACAAATATTAATTTACAATCTTTAAAGTATGGCCATGGTGGGGGCTGGGGTGGCTGGCTTTGCCTTGTCAGAATCAAGGTTGTGTCCGCGAAATCCAGAAAGCGCTTCCCTCTTGTGGCAAAATTCATGCGGTGATAAAATTTGAAGCGGACAGATTTTAGGCTAGCATGATTAGAATTTCCAGCTACAATGAAGAAGCAACCTGGATGAGCAGTTTGTAAGATGCTGACCATCTTATAAAGCTCCCTTAAACCCTCCGCGCTGGAAGAAATGGAGACTGCTATACACCGCTATAATAATGACAGCATGGCCATCATTACTCCTTCAGAGCTTCCAGTGACAGGGAAACATTAGGTTAAAACAGTAATATGTGTTATGTACGCAGGAGGTCCTTGTTCTCCATGCTTGACATTGTTGCATACATACATACAGGTGAGGTTTTGTGGTCAGAGAGCCAGGTCAGCCAGTGTCCCTGGAACAGATGAGGCTAAGGGTCTTGCCCAATATATAAAACCTGTATAATATAAATTACAATATTTAATGCATGGCCAGGGTTGTGCTTTGTTGCTTCCTTATATGTATTTTGGTTTTATATCAGATGGTGACACTTAGAATATTTCTGTTTTCTGACTTCTTATGTGGTTATGATTTGAACCCAGAAATTTCCACAGACCTCATACTCCACTGACTTTCACACTTCCTGATGTGCTTCTGGCTTGCTGTGCCTGTACATGAATTTCACGTCGGACAGAACAGCAACACGACAATCAGTGTCACCTCTGTTTCAGCCTGAAAGGAGAAGAGTCGTGTTTATTCTCATTCATTAACCTTTAATGTCTTGAAGAGATCCATGTCATTGAGGCTTTCCTGGCATTACAGGAAGTAAGAAGCACAAATGGGGTAAATATCCTGGTGTAAACATGGTGATTTTTGATCAAGACTCAGTTTTACCTTGTGAACTTTCAAAGTCGATGGATTTTCCCCGACAGAAACATGCAAAGACACACACACACAGAGACACACACACAGAAAACAAGAGAACCTGTTATTCTTCGCTTTATTGCCAGAAGCAAGTACTTATTTGTTGAAACATGTTAAAACTAAAAATTAAAAGCAAAATCCAAAGATGAATCTCAATAATGGTGGTGTATCTGTCTACACACTGCTATACCTCTGGATAATTGTGTTATTGTATTATTTCTAGACAGGGGGCCTCCCTTCTAGCACCCTTTTAATATTCCATCTATTATTATATCATATCATTAATGATGTTTACACAGAATCTTTTCATTCCTCAGGGTCTTTTTCATGCATCCGAATTAATGCCTGCTCTTTTCATGTTCTATACATACTTCCATCATCTAACCACTTGTACTGGCTCAGGCAGCGAGGGAACCTGAATCCTATCCCAGCCAGTATAGGGCACAAATATTTCCATTTTCAATTTACTAAAAAGAGGTCAGAATCAGTTTATTCATCCAATGTACAAGTACACAGGTATTTGACCTGGCAATGCAGCAGAGTAAAAATTGAGATTGAGAATTAAAAAAGGTTAAAATAGGTCATCAAAAGGAAAAAAAAAACAATAGAAAAACAGCAGCAGTAAATAGAACAGAAAAATGAGGTTAATCGTATGACTGTAGCACAGGCTATTATAATGTTCATGCAACATTACTGAGAAGGTTTATGGCCTTTGAAAAATAGGTATTAAGGTATCTACTGGTACTGGTGCTGATTGATTGAAACCTGCAGCCAGAAGGAAAGTATGTTCTCATCAGGCTTTTTTCTGCATTGCTGCTGCAGCAGTTACCCAGGATGCACTTTCTGTTTGAGCATCAGCAGTTGTATTTACTCACTGTTGTACTGCTGGTCACAGTTGCCAGATGATCCTTAGGCAGCGGGACGTGGTCGGTGCAGTGAATGAGTGCCTTACTACCTGAGACACTGTTCTAACTGCAGCATGCCATTCTTCTATTTACCATTCTGATCCGGTACTTTGCTTCCAATGTCCACATCTGCATATCATTCCTGAAAACATGTAGCAGCTTACTTATAATGACATTTTGTTTAAAATCTCCCTTTCTTACTGTTTGCCCCTGATTCTTCTCCCGATATGACATTTTCCATTACTTAGAATCCAGCTAAACAAATATTTATAGTCTTTGATCTTCTTTTGTTTATTTCCCACTTCAGATCTGATATCACACTCCTTCATTCTTCTTCCATTACATAACTAGGTAGGTTTACATATTGCATGTGCAAAAAACTGAAAGCAATTTAGATGAACTGATTATCTTATGCCCTTAGCTAGCTACCATCCATACTAGTTTAACTGATCATAATACAGTAAAATCCAGTTATAACAGACTTCAAGGGACCAGGCAAAACAGTCTGTTATATTCAAAGTCTGTTATATCCAGAGTTGCTGTATGTCCATAACACAACTACAGGACACCATTTACTCATGCCACACCCCAGCAGACACACTTGTGGTATAGGTTATTATATTGTACATTGTAGTAATCCAACATTACCTGACCAGATGCATGACTATTATCCTGAATATGTATCTGCACTGTATATCACCGGTCCGCCACGTGCCTTGTAGGCGGAGTCTGCATGTCCATTAGAGACGAACAAAACTAGAGCTAAAAGTGGCCCTGGGGACCAAACTGTTTGTCCCTTATAAGCGAAGTTCCGTTATACGCGAGTCCGCTATATCCGATGCTTCTTCTGCATGTTCTTAAAAGCGCACGGCTGGGACCAGTGGACCTCATCCGTTATAGATGATATTCCATTAAATGTGAGTCAACTATATCAGGACTTTACTGTAGTTGACAAAATTGATGGGAACATGCTTTATTGTTGTTGTTGTTTTTATTATTAATATTACTATTATTACATACCGTCATCAATAGTAGTAGTAGCAGTAGTAGTAGCAGTAGTAGTAGCAGTAGTAGTAGGCCTATTGCATTACACAAACACAATACAAATTCTAAAATTGAACTTTTGAAACAATTTTACTGACAATTTTACAAGGTTCTCTTTTATCTTTCCATTCTGAAATTAATCAGGAATGAACAGATTAGGTCTCTGGAATAAGCCTCTTAAGGTCTTAAGATCCTATAGTATATAGCTTGTGCTGTGCTGGGTCAAGAGAGTCCAGATCCTATCCTTGAAGCCATGGGTGCAAGGCAGGGAATTACCTGGTACGAGGCACCAAAGAATATCACATCGAAAAATCAATCAATACAGATTCAGTGTCGATCATAGTTTTTATTTCACTGTGGACTGTATCATGCACAGAAAACTTCCCCCTTATGATTCAATATGTAGGTTTTATGTAAATATGTGTATCACATGGTAGAGATGTAGAGACTTATTCTTGGAAATCATCGGACAACAAGAAACCGCAGACCACGAGGGGTCAAAACTAGGCAGGGAGAGCCAGGAGGATACACAGGGTGCAGGGCAAATGGAGGAGTACAAGCAGTCAGTAACATAGCACACATAACAATACAATGACCGGACTGGAGAGCTCAGGACGAGGAGGCACTATATACACCACAGATGAGGGAGCAGATGAGAGGCACCTGGGATTATCCACATGAGGGCTGACGCGAGAGGCGGGGTTAAACCAGGAAGAGGTGTGGCTTGTTAGCACCACACCAAAGGGAACACAGGGGAAAGAGGCATGCAGGGCATGACAGAAGCTGACTATGTGCAAAAATATGCTTGTTGTTCCATTTTATTTTTTCTGTGATGAGAGCAGGAAGGATGTCAGGAAACAGTGGCGGGCAGAGGATCAGGTGCGTACAAGCGGATGTCAGCCAGGAATCCTGTGGGAGTCATGAAAGGAGCCATGGGTACGAGTGGTAGGGAAACTCCACACAGGGGTCTAATATTAACATCCTACAGATTTAACAGGATGAACATTGGCATTATAAAAGAGTGTCTCAGAGTTTTCAGCTTCCAGATGAGTAAAAAGCAAGTCTGTCATTAACTTGCTATCTTTGGTTTTAACCTGGTTTTTAAAGAAAGGTGTGTTTCTGATGTTTCAAGGTGTGATGTTTCTAAGCATTCATGGTTTTTTTCATCAATATTATTGTATTTAATGATTTTAGATACATCACAGAAATATAGCAGAAATATAGCATTCTGCTTTAGAGTATATTGTAATTTATGTATTCATAATTACAGTTGGAAGACTTCTTTAATGCTAAGTATAAAAATATCATGATTTCTAACACCCCTCAGTGTAAATACTTTCTATCCATACTAATGCATTTAAAAAATCTTTTTGCAGCAAATTATTTATTATACAAATTAATTGAAATTCATGCAAGTAATAATTATTTAGCTTTGATTCTCTTCATAACATTGTACAAGAAATTGCCTCAGAGTCATTTAAAATTTCATCTGTTAATGTTACCGTCAATATTGACACATACTGTCTTTAGAGGTAGGTGTCCAACAGCTTCACAAACTTGCTGGAGATCCTGCTTTCCTACCCCTTGGCAGTATTGCTCCAGCTTATCCAAGTTTCTTGGGCTGTGACTGTGCAGTCACATGTCTTACAATCATGGCACAGATTTTCACTGGGCTTTACCAAGCAATATTTACCTACAGGTTGCCTGGAGATTCTAACTCAATACCAATTTCCTAATAATAAGAAGCTTTCCTGCAGAAAAGTGCTGCACCAAATCGCTTCACTGTATCAGTGTTTCTTTGCATAACTAGTGTTACATTTTTGCTGCTCAGAGTACCTTAAAAGTGGACAAAAATCAGTGTCATCTGCCCTCCAAATCTTTTCCAGTTGATTGCCCTCATAGAAAATTCCTTTTCTCCAGAGACTGATACAAGCAGCTCATGAGCTATGTAAAATCAAATAAAGTAAATCCATTTTGAAGCAAAAAATAGTCACGCACCACTGCCTCTTAAAGTTGAGGTGACGTGCCATTCCAATTGGTTCATTCCATGTTATGCCAAAACACACCTCCGAATAATTAAGAGATTTAGGACAACCTTTTCCCGCCTTATGCTGTCACAAATTCTAGTTTTTCCAACCTTCAGAATGGCAACATGGATTTGGACACGCCTATAAATGTTAGTTGCACCTTGCGCTTTACACTTTGCATTAGACTGAACTGTGAAGTGGTAAATCTGCCTTACGTACAATTTGACTTACATGATGGTTTGTGGAACGGAACTGTCTGTATTTTGATCCAGAAATTTGAACTCTCACTACAAGGGTGCCTATGGAAATGATAAGACTATTTATCCTTTGTATCCTTTGATAGGGTATATTTTGTCATTTTTGTTTACTCAGGTGCATTACAGAGTAGGAGTTGAATAGTTACGCAGTGGACACTAATCCAGTGTCTTAGTGTTCCTCCCCCATGTTAACATGCTCCTTCAGGTAAAATTCCTGCCTTTATACACACAGTTAATCTATATTTGAACAACAAATAGATGGTTCATGTTTAATAACCGCAACCCACTACGATGTGACTAAAGGCTCAGAAAGTGATCTCTTAAGCTTATGCTTCTCACTTCCCCCAGAGAGCTGATATGAGTAGCAAATTACATGGGAAACGTGTGTGGGTGGAGGCCTTTCTTGTCCTGGAAACAAAAAAATTTTCATACTGTTGTCACGTCAACTTAAAACCCTGATGTTAAAAACTGTTACACTATCTGTTCCTTTTCTGAGCAAAGGAGGTCACACTGACCCATGTTAGCTTATTCTTATACTAAAAACTATTGTATGCGAAATTGATCATCATATCTCTAAATCGCTCATATATTTTTAAAATCATGCTTAGACTACAGAAACCTTAATATTGAAACTAATTTTTTTGTGAGAAAATATATTAATTTTATTATACTGGTAATAGACAATGTGTTTTGTATCGTCTGATCTTCTTCTGTTTATTTCAGGTACCTAATAAATTCCCTTAACTCGAGAGTGTCACGACCGGTGGGATGGAATAAATGAGAGCAGGTGTGATAGGAGATTAACGGAGATTTTATTAAACAAAAGAAAATAAACACACAAAACTTGAGGCATCCAAACTGGGGTAACGGGGAAGGGAAATACATAGACTACGAAAGGTAATGACTTCAATGACAGACCTGGGTAGCACAGAACTGGGAAACACTTAAATACAAGATCAACAAGGAAGCAAACAGGAGGTGGCTGGAAGTGATTGATGAGGGCAGGAATAAGAGATGAGACTAACGAGCACGGGGCATGGCTTGTTTAAGCCACACCAGGGAGGAAAACAGGAGGATGTGGCAGACATGATGGGCAGGGCATGACAGTGAGTGATACCCCATAGCCTCATACCCCCCAGGGATGCAAACTTGCTTCCAGTCAGGCCTCTGCATATGAGTAGATTGCTGTTTCTCTCCATGCTTACTACAGTTGCTCTGGTTTCCTCTTATAGTTCAAGTAAATGTATTTTAAGTAATTCTGACTTACTCTGTGCATCTTGCCTTGTATTCTATGTCAACTGCCTTTGGGTTCAGGCTTACTGTGACCCTGCAATGTACAACAGGTTATGGAAGGCGCATTTACATCTCTGTTATTTTAGTTCCACAGACCACAAGTTCAGTGCCTGTCAATGTTTTCTAAAGATTAATATGAGCAATCAATGGAATTTGAAAAAAAGTTAAGTATGCAAATCCAAGCATCCCATGTAAAAAAAATACATTTTAAAGACTGAGGTTAAATTGCGTACTAAAACAGTGTATATGCATACAGCATATGAACACCGGTTATTAAGGGTGGGTCACACCTCCAGCACTGTGAACTCAGTCCACGTGGCCTGCATGGGTGAAGTTTGCGTGTTCTGTCTGTTCACAGGCATTTCGCCCCCCTCCCCCCCCCGCCGCATGTGATTCAGGTGAATTGTCCAAGTTTCCTTTCATATCTGTGCTCTGCGATTTGCTGGCACTCTGTCCAGTCTGTCCCAGCCTCCAGGATCACTAAAGACCCCAGACTGAGTTTAATGACTTTGTGACGATCCATCCATCTTCCATACTTGTTTTTCCAGTTCTGGGTCACCTATCCCAGGGGGCAAAGGTCAAAAGTCAGGGGTAAACCCCCACTGGAATGGCTGCACATTGCAAGGGACACACACACACACACGCACACACACACACATACAAACAGACGCCATGGGCAGTGTAAGTCTCAGTATACTTAACTGCAAATCTTTGTGGGAGAAAACTTGTCGCATGAGGAGAACATGTATGAATGTATGAAACGGCAGTACAATCTGAGACATCTCTAAAAATGAAACCCATATTCATCCATCTATCCACACTCCCAAGCTGGGGCAGATCAAAAAGGCGGCCATGCCCCCCCCCCCACTACCCCAGTTATCACTACTTTAATTCTGTAAACCAGAGCTAACGATCCCATTGATCACTCAATTGTGGCATGTCTTCAGCTTGACCATGAGGTGGTTAATGGACAATGCCCTATTTCATTGTTGAGCAGTGAAATATACCGAGGTCCCCAGCCCCCACCCAGCTGGCCAGATGCAGTGCAGCACAGCCACCCCCAAAAATGTAACTGACCCCTAACGGCCACCCCAAACGAAATTCTCTGTAGCTGCCACTTTATTCAACTGCTGATACTGTACAGGGTTCCAGGCAGCACAAGGCTGCAGTTCACCCTGGAAGAATGTCAGCAATAAATTAATGCATTTGTTATTTATGAGAAGGGAATGAGGACTAGCTTCCCTTAGTATGGATGGCACAAATTAAAAAAGAAGTAGTGCACTGCTTTCTTGACACACAGACTTTTATTTTGCACTCAGGACAATTGGCTTTCTTCCATTGTCAGCCCAAAAACATAAGGAAGTACTTTGTGAAGCATTATTGTATATTTGGTTAGGGTCTCTTAGGAATAAAATACAGTAGAGGATCTAATGCAAGGAAGAGCAGGGTGACCAAATGGAGCAGACAAATAAAGACTTGAAAATACTGATTTTAAGATCCAGTGGAATTAAAGAGAATACTTTGAGCAGAGATATTTAAGAACAGTTGTCTGTTATTTACTTTCCCATGCTAGGACCTGACATAACCTAATAATTCTTATTTTTTTACTAGTATAACTATTAGTTAAATAAACAAGAATATTTCTTTTCTTATTTACCTTGGAAAATGTTCTCCAAGAAGATCAACAAAAAATGATAAATGATTGCCTGAATTTTTTTTCTGTTCTTATTAAATGACATTTGACTGTCTTTTTAAAAATAGATTCACTTCTTTAGCTAATGGAATACCAGCAGATAAAATCTTGTCTTTCCCAGAAGAAGTATATCTAACAAAATCCTTGATTTTTGTTAAGGATTATGTTAGTCAGCACATTACCCAAAGTATTAAGTATTTTTTCGTCTTATTAGTCACCCTCAATATTTTATCTTCCTTCCCAAATGCACTCTTCAAAACTATACTTTATATCAGTGTTAAGTAATATTTGATAGCGAATGTGCTTTTTTATTATTTAACAAAACTGATATTTATCAAGATATATAACAGGGAACTGAAATTTATGCAAATACACATCTTGTGAAAACTAACAGGAGCAATCATAACACAGCATGGTTTTGTTTTGCATATTTTCAGTAAAAATATCAGCAAATTGATTCATGTTTTGAACTAACTTAAAAAAAAAAACACTAAACCTAGAACATTTGCTAAAGATGTTCCACTGTCCAGGAAAACAAAAAACGATGCCTTGAAAGATGTTTCCTGTCAGACTACAAATCATATAAAAGAATAAGAATGTATCCCAGTTAAAATAAAAGAAAGTTACTAAAAAGGTGTGAAGACAAATACTCTTCTTTCTATGACTGTAACTGTTTTTATGTTCTACAAGGACTGTAGACAATAGTTACTCTGTTATAATTATTTGCATTGTTTTCAGATATGAATAAATACTTCAATACTTAAAGATTCACTAGGCTAGGATTTATAAATAGCTGAATATAGCCTTTACTTTTTAGTTTTCACTTCTGTGTGATTATTTTGCCCTGTTTGCATATCTACGTACAATTAAGAAAATGTTAATTGCATCATTGCTTGTGCAGAACAGATTATAATTATTTTGCACAGATGTAAAGGTTAGGAAGGCTACAAAATGTAATTATCGATGATAGAATATTGCTGATTTGGGTGCAGTTACTTCATATTAGACCAATTTAAGCATTCCCTAAGCAAAGTGCCATGTTTTTAAATGACTCAGTGAAGGTTTTGCAAACATTACATAAACATCTTACTCAAATAAACAAAAGGAATATGAATGGCAAAAACTGAATGGAAGTTGCAATGTCAGTTGCAAATACACTGCTCAAAAAAATTAAAGGAACACTTTTTAGTCAGAGTATAGCATCAAGTCAGTAAAATATCTGGGATA
>JABFEA020000119.1:9794258-9808311 GCA_019775915.2 Cyphomyrus plagiostoma | reverse complement strand
AGCTATTAGTTAAGTTCTCCCCAAGCGAGCTTGATGGGCCGAATGGCCTCCTCTCGTTTGTATAGTTCTTATGTTCCCAGTCCCTGAGTTAATTAGTTCCTCCTGTTGCCTGTTCTTGTACCTGCCCTTATGTGTTTTCCTGATTGCTCATTGTCCTGCACCCTCCCCAGGTGGTTAATTGTCTGTCACTCCTTCTTGTCATTACCCTGTTCAGTTTTTGTATTTAAGTTCCTGCCTGAGTTTAGCTCCCCAGTTGTTCAATGTTGTATGTTGCCAGAAGGTGATGTATGTTGGTTGTGTTTAGTTCTTTGCCAACCTGCTCCTGGTCCCTAATCCTCTGCTCTCTACCTTAGTAACGCTTTTAGTTTTAGACTCCTTAAGGTCTGTTATTGTTTTGCAGTGTTTTTAGTTTTTGTTTCAATAAACCTTTGTTGTCCTGTGAAGCCACCAGTGGGTCACCCACCTTCCTATCTGCCTACACCATGCCACGCTCTCGCACCAAATCCGCCCAGATCCCTGCCAGCTTGTGGAAAACAATCTGCTCAGGAAAGGCTTCCCAGCTCCACCATTTCTGTAAATTTAACTCTGGTCAAATGCACACACCTAAACAGTGCGGCACCTCAGGAGCAAGATTGTCATCTCAGTCTCAGTCTTGGTTCCAAAAGTTGGTCAGTATTCAGTAGCGTTCTCCAAGACTACATATTTTGTCTATAAATATGTACGTTATTGTGTATTTACTCTTATTTCATTCATTACAGTGTACATAAGCATATATAAGCATTACAATACATGTATAAACATTTACAAATATACTAAAAATGTTACAAATGGTGCAAATGTGACATTAAATGTATCTATAGATGTTTGACTCAAACCCAGTGCCAATACAGTAAGGGGTGGCTCCTCACTTATCGACCAATTTGTTTAATGACCTTGCCATAGCAATGGAACTCAGTCATTAAGTGAGGAGCATCTGTAATTCCTTTAATGATTTACAGAAAAGTGATTTAGTCATTGTGTCATATTCATTGTGAAGATATACCAGTTATTTACATGCAGTGTATATATAATCACACATATAAGCACCATCTGATACTGTAACTGATTATTTTGTTATGTTTTTGTCACACCGGCACTAAGCCCAGCATCCATCACTCCACACTCAGTCAGTTTCTCCTCTGCAACCCCTGAATACCACACATAGCTGTAACCCAATCGGTTATTATGGTATTAAAACACCTGTTTACATTTCACTCCTTGTGAAGTATTGAGTTTCCCACCATGCAAAGTGTTTAGTTCATAATCCACTTAGTATGTTCAACTCTTGTTTACTGATTTGTTGGGTCTATAGCTCATTGAACTTCGGTGAACTATGTTCCAAATAATATACAGATATGATCAGCCACAAACAAGTCTCCACACTTGCTGAGCGATTGTGAGGTGACATTATGCTTGACACCTGAGTGTTCCACTGCAGTTGCCACATCCTTTTCTTGTGCATTTTATCGATGGTTTTTGTTGAAACATTTTTTGACATGAACAACATATTCCTGGGTCATTAATCGTTGTTTTGAAATAAATGCCACAGCTACCTAGGTAGATGCTGTTATTCAGGAAGTGGTTTATTCTAGATTCTCAGACATATGTATTGATTTTTTTCTTATGCCTGCATCAATTTTGTCTCTGAAGGTTTGAAAGTTCCTCAGTCTTCATGCTTGAGTCTGTTTTACTTTTGCTTTTTTTCATTTAAAGTCAAAGGCATCCATTATGAAATCAGTACACACTTCAAACTACACTATATGAACAAAACTATTGGGACACCTGTAGTAATTACAGAAATTGGCCACATAAGCCACACCTATTCCTGACATATGTGGGTGTATAATTAAGCACATAGCAATGTAATGCCCAGCATCAAACAATAGCAGCAGAATGGGTGGTCATACAGAAGATGTTAGTCAACCTAGCATCAATACCCAACCTGAATGGCAGCAAAGCCCATCAGCAATGTTCCAACATCTAATGAAAAGCCAGAAGAGTATGGGCTATTGTAGCAACTAAAGCTTAGCCAACTTTCAGAGTGGGATGTTTTACAGGCTGGTGTCCCAGAACTTTTGTTCATATAGTGTGTGTGATTTTTAATCTTATTTAGAGAACTAGTGAGCAAATTAAGTTTGCAAAGAGACTGAGTATTGTACCAGTTCCACGAGTGATCGTAACCATATCGTCAACAGCCATGGGCCTCCTTGTGATGCTGCTCCAAGGCCTACAACACTTATGTATTGACCTGAGTTTTATCATCTAAGATCATTGAGTTTTCTTAAGTTCTATGATATGATGATGGCAAGCCTGAATTTCTGTCATAATTACTTCTTTCCGGTATATGCTTTTAATGGCCTTTCATCTATGTGTAACTGGCAAACCCCCAAAGGATGTCAGTCACAATCAAGTACAATGTGAATGGAATACTACTGGATACTACTGGATACTTTGCATGTTTAATGTAGTGGCTCATAAATCACTCAACTTTATAATAACCAAATAATAATCAAATCTGCAAATGGAACTTCAAAAAGAATTTACAGGTCAATCTGCTAAAACATCCAACAACAAGTTCCATGTAATCTCTCTGTTGTGCATTGCTGAAGAATGTTATGTCATTTCCTTGGTAGAAATGGCTTATTGCAGTCTTTCTGTGGAGCATGTGCAGGCTAAAAGTATGTTTAGATACACTATATTGACAAAAGAATTGTGAGACCCCTCCAAATCATTGAATTCAGGTGTTCCGATCACTTCCATCACCACAGGTATATAAAATCAAGCACCTAGGCATCCAGACTGCTTCTACAAATATTTTTGAAAGAATGGGTCGCTCTCAGAAGCTGTGAAGCATGGTACCGTGATAGGATGCCACCTGTGCAATAAGTCCATTTGTGAAATTTTCTCGCTACTAAATATTCCACGGTCAACTGTTAGTGATATTATAACAAAGTGGAAGTAATTGGGAACAACAGCAACTCAACTCTGAAGTGGTAGGCCATGTAAAACCACAGAGTGGGGACAATGCATGCTGAGGCACACAGTTTGCAGAAGTTGTTAACTGTCTATAGAGTCAATAGCTACAGACCTCCAAACTTCGTGTGGCCTTCAGATTAGCTCAAGATCAGTGCATAGAGAACTTCATGGAATGGGTTTCCATGGCTGAGCAGCTGCATCCGAGCCTTATATAACCAAGTGCAATGCAGAGTGTGGGATACAGTGGTGTAAACATGCCGCCACTGGACTCTAGAATAGTGGAGATGTGTTCTCTGAAGTGATGAATCACACTTCTCTGTCTTTCAATCTGATGGATGAGTCTCAGTTTGGCAGTTGCCAGGAGAACGGTACTTGCCTGACTGCATTGTGCCAAGTGTAAAGTTTGGTGGAGGGGGGATTATGCTGTGGGGTTGTTTTTCAGGGGTTGAGATTGTAAGGAGTGTAAGGAACTCTTAATGCTGTAGCATTCAAAACCGTTTTGGAGAATTTCATGCTCCCAACTTTGTGGGAACAGTCTGGGGATGGCTCCTTCCTGTTCCAACATGACTGTGCACCAGTGCACAAGGCAAGGTCCATAAGGACATGGATGAGTGAATCTGGTGTGGAGGAACTTGACTGGCCTGCACAGAGCCCTGACCTGAACTGGATAGAACACCATTGGGATGAATTACAGCTCAAAATGCGAGTCAGGCTTTCCCATCCAACATCAGTGCCTGACCTCAAAAATGCTCTCCTGGAAGAATGGTCAAAAATTCCAAAATATTTTTTCACTTTATTAACTTACTGGCCAATATGTAATACAATACAATATACTGTCCTCAGTATAGAACTGTCCTCAATTAATAATTTTAGCCATACTAATATTTGTATTGATGTCAAAGGGAGACTTTTGAAGCCAGTGATATTGTATAACTGCCATTTAGTCCAGTTTGTCCCCAGTCTCATGTCTCATACGCCCAGACTTGGCACTGGCCTGATAAGTAGGAGTGGAAAATGGATGTCTGTCAGAGCAAATCAGTTAACCTGGCTGCACAAAGGCCTTTGGCTACTAACATGCTTGTCTGTTTTGGTTCAAATGCATTACAAAGATTAAATGTCTTTCCTCTACAGATGTTCAGGATTGTAAATAGTGGTGTGGGTATTTGAAAGCGATTCACAAAGTAGTTTTTACCTCCTCAGCTGCCAGCTGTCACATATCAACCGCCGCGTTGATAACTTGATTGCTGTAGAGTAACAGTGTAGCAAGAGGCAGGATGTTAATATTATTCTTAGATTTGCCTCATTACAAAGGCAATGATGACGAATTAAGTTGTTTTAAAACTTTCAAACAAGTGGTTGTGTTTTACAGCTTAATGGAGGACTAATGGAGCAGATGAGTCATTTTGGTTATTATATCCGGTCCGGTTACCTTCCTTGTGGGCTAGTAAATTAATTATCATGATGATCATTCATTATTTCTACTCTAATCAGTAATATGTGCATATCCGTGTCACAGGAATTGTGTGTTGAGGCACCCATCATGGTTTAATAGTTTAAATTACGAAAAACAGTACAGTAGAGAATACAGGAGTTAGCACCTGATAAGGGGGATGAAGTGCAGTGGAAGTGCATCGCATTTTGGTGAGCTCTTTGTCATTTGCACTTGGGGTGGTGTGTCTGTGTGTTTGTGTGTGTCTGTGTGTGTGTGTGTGGCTGTATGCTTTAGGTCTGCCAGGAAGGTCAGTGGTTGAAATCCTGGTGTCATCACAGTGACTTGGGGCTCCAATTGCTCCTACTTTCTCAAAACATGTATGTCGCTTTAGATAAGAATGCCTGCTAAATAATCATGCTTTACACATGCAGTGGTAGTAATCATGCTTTACACATGCAGCGGTAGGCAACAGTTGTGCTGCATGACCAGAGTATTGGTATGTCTTCACGCTCAAATTTACATCGCCTAGTGTGATAAGCCAGCCTGGGAAAAAGCATGAAAGACAAATAACAAATTAGAACAGTCACAGTTCTCACACACACAATTATTGTTTTCCCCAATAATTTTAATAATATGTCAATATGTTAAATATGTCATCCTAAATTAAAAAAAAACTCTTAATATTTAGAAGATATTAATCACCCTTATTTATAAGAAAACAAGCAATACAGTTGTTGACTTGCAACAGTTTTATAACAGCAGTGTAATAATATAACAAAGTGTCAAAGATGTGGAAAAAAATATTTACATCTACATATTATTCTCCGAATTTCCCTGCCTGTTCAAGAAACGTGTGTCTTTGAACAAGCTCGCATAAACACGTTACTTCTGTTTACTAAACAGATGAACAACAGACCAAGCAGCTGTGGTGACACAATTTTCCATCATTCAAACGGCATACAAACCATTAATGGACACTGTACATTATCAGCAAGAGGATTCTTTTAAATGCCTTGAACCTTTGCTTGCAGTAATATAAGTGACCTTGGACACGTAGCTGCATTTATTAAAAGCTATTCTCATTTCCTTATCATCTTACACTGACAGACGATTCACAGAACTTCTACTTAATGGTATTACAAAATGAACCGTGCACGGGCAGGTTTTTGCTTTTCCCATTCTATAACGCGCGGGGAAACCAGGCAGGTTGTCTTCCATGACCCATTATTTCCACTGATTGTCTTTGCAAAGGATCTTGTGCAAACGGGTTACGAAATGTCTACAATAAATCAATAAATCAATGAGAAAACTCGAAATAGTACATGTTACTTGTTTCTGTGCAGTTAATCAAACTTTCCTACAAACTGCGTTGTAAAGAGAAACCCCTATTGCGCGCTACTATGCCGATCCCAAAGCACGCATGGGCGATGACAGCCCTGCTAACCTAGTAGGCGGAATCCCGTAAGCGCTAAGGAGGGGGAACTTCAGGTTTGACTCCGCATTGTGGTGATCGGAGCGCAGCGCGCTTTGGGTTCGCATCGCAACACAGGACGGGAGAACTACCGAAATGCCAGCGCTGATATGAAACTTCGGACTGGGGGCTTTCTCTCCACACTAATTTACGGAACGCAAACTGGGGACAATTTCATGAAAAACGATACTCGATAGCATTCACAGACTTTTCTTAACCAAGAGTATGAAGAAATTGTGTCGGCCACAAGCGACAGTCATGGTATGACAATTACAACGTAACTCTTAAAATAACTTAATAGGACTACGGAAAAGTTACGAATTTGGAAAAATATCACATAAAGATGAACAGAACCGAGATGTTCTTAGCAACAAAAAACGCGACAATACCCGTTATGATGTTCATTTTCGGGGTCGTGGGTAATATCACCGCGATCGTCGTCCTTTGCAAATCCAGAAAGGAGCAGAAGGAGACCACATTTTACACGCTGGTGTGTGGGCTTGCCGTCACCGACCTCTTGGGGACTCTGCTCGTCAGCCCGGTTACGATCGCGACCTACGTGAAAGGATCGATGCCAGGTGGAGAAGCGCTGTGCCAATACTCTGGATTCATCCTCCTCTTCTTTTCATTGGCGGGTCTCAGTATTATATGCGCCATGTCAATTGAAAGATATATGGCTATTAACCATGCGTACTTCTACAACCATTATATTGACCAGAAACTTGCAGGGTTGACTCTTTTTGCCATTTATGCTTCAAACGTAGTATTTTGCGCGCTGCCCAGTATGGGACTTGGTCGTGTGGAACTGCACTATCCGAACACGTGGTGTTTTATCAACTGGAGAAGTAATGTGAGTACGGACGCGGCGTTCTCCTACATGTACGCCGGCTTCAGCTCATTTCTCATCCTTTCCACGGTGATTTGCAACATAATGGTGTGCGGGGCACTGATCGTGATGCACAGGAGGTTCGTGCGCAGGACGTCGCTTGGGACGGATCAGAGGAGGATACATGAACTCAGAAGAAGACGCAGTTTTCGGCGTTGGGCCGCTGCTGAAATACAAATGGTCATCTTACTGACAGCAACTTCCGTGGTGATACTTATTTGTTCAATACCTCTAGTGGTAAGTTAATTTTTGTTGTGCATTTGTCTATGAATAATGGTGTTTTGAATTTGGTCGTAAATACCGCGCTCGTATTGAACTGTAGTATGTAACACTGGGAGCCAAAGTATTCGTGGGAAACAAAATGTGTCGGCTGGGAGTTTTCATGTTAGCAGTGACTCGATGGGTGTGAGTTCAGCCTGGAATATCCGTGGCTGTGTGTGCCCGCAGTTTGCGCGTTCTTACCATGATCGCCTAAGTTTCCACTGCGTATCCTGCTGTCATACTCAGAAGACACGCCATTTAGGTGGCATTTCAAGAACAATCATGTCTTTGTGCTCTGTATGACGGGCCGGCATCTAGTCCAGAGTGCCACTTGCCTCGTTCCATGTGCTTCTTGGATCTAGGCTCACCGTTATTATCTATCTATCTATCTATCTATCTATCTATCTATCTATCTATCTATCTATCTTATTGCTTTCGATTGAATAGGTATTACGTTTTTGACGCACGTAGAACTTACTAACGCAAGTCACACCTTGCCATTTCATACCTACAGAGTAACAACCTTGGCTTCTGCTTCTGATCCGATTTCACCCAATCCCAAGTTTCGATCCCTTTCGCTGCCAACCCTTACGGCGGAGGGTTTGACACTATAGCAAGGAAATTTCGATCCATCTGATCGATCTTTCCACTTCTTTAGTCACTAGTGTTTGGGCCCCTGAAAGTCTTCTCCTTTCCCCCCCTCTGTGCCCTCCCCCCTATTTTTATGGGCGGCCCCGCCTGGGTGTGCTTCAAGTCCTGCTAATTATAATAATAGAAACATTAAAATGACCAAGTGAAATCGATATTTTAAGTTAAAACTGATTCTTAGTTGAGTTCAGTTATTCCAGTTTAGTATCTATATTTTATATTTTATTTAATATCCTCAGTCTTTATTTAAAAATATTGATTTACACAAACTTTTGAAATCCTTTACTCTGAATCGAACGTTTTCGAATTAGCTAAAGTAATCTCTACAACAGTAATAAAAAGGTATAGAAATGATCAAAAGATGTTATAGAAACCAGCTGCACATGAGCGCGATACATAGGCCTAGTCTAGGCCTATCCCAACATATCCCTGTATTAGTCGTTTCTAAATCAGAAAAAAATGTACGTTGTTTTCACGGAATATAATTTGTGAAAACGAAAACACAGAATTAGGACTAATTAGGACTAAAGAACTAATTTAAGAATTAGTTTTAATCATTTTGCATGGAACACCGATGAGATTCGGTTTATCCAGAATTAACATTAATTTCTACTTATAATGATGCCGTTTATTTACAAACTAAATTTGAACAAATTTGAAGTGCTAGACCTGTAACAGCACACATTTTTTCTAATAAATTCATTAGCAATGACAAGTTGTTTTCTTGGTAATAATACTTTCCCCACCTATTGATCATGATATTTTCTGTAATCAGAAATATTTTTAAAACAGTACAGAAACTAAACCAGCATGACGTGTTTGGCCTTTGCAAATCCATGTGGCATTGATGTAAATGTCTAAATGTGCTAACAAACTTAATAATCTTTGTCAATACTTCTGCAAGTTAAGTAAATGTTTACAGGAGTCATTGTTAGAAATTGCAAACCAAAATGTTTCATTAAGGTTGATCTTCGAACACTGGCTGGAGTTTGCCAGCAATATTATTCACTGCAGTATAGCAAAGATGTCACTGGAATTTGATGTCTAAATATCAAAAGAAGCCCCTCCACTGGACAGGTGGATATTCAACAGTTTAGTTTAAAATAACTTGCCACATCTCTGTGTCTTTTAATGAGACACAAATCATCTGCTTAGTTTTTCCCAGAGCAAGTTTTTGAAGTCAGCGAGATCCAGGATAATTATGTATTGATTATGCAACATAGGAAGTAGATGGAAAAACAACACGTGCAGGTTAACAGTGAAAAAAATAAAAGATATGTAATTAGAGCATGATAATAAAATTAGATTCTGGAGTATAACTGAATGCCATCCAGTCTACAAATTGAAAGACCAGAAAGGCAAATTATATAAATGTTAATTGGCTTCTTATCTTTGTTTTTTTCGCATGCATGACATATACATGTTGTTTATTCCCTCACTAACAAAATTTCCCCAGAAACGCTAATGACTCATTTGTGCACATGATTACCTCAAGGGAACCTTGCTGATTGCCCCACGACTGTCATGTTATCAATTTACCATGGATATTATTAATCTGCTTCAGTACCAGTCAGGAACACTTCTCACACTACAGTTTTATAATTATATCATATAAATGTATATGTACAGTAATTATAATATATTGTATTATTATATAATATAATGTATATACTACAAATATTTTAATAGTGCACTCTTAATTAATTATCTAACCAGAAAGAAAGTGTTTGTTATGTACTGATCCCATGTTTGTTCATCATTAATTGATCATAATGGGTCATGTACTAAAAACAGTTACTATATTTGTGATTTGTACTTGAGTAGTAACTGAGTTACTAAGTTACTTGTACCCCCTCAAATGTTATCAAATATTTCTATTACCTGCTAAATGAAATCAGTTTTCTCAGTCCCACCTCCTTCTTACAAGCCTGCAGATTTTAAGACTGTTTTTAATCATGCTCTTCTAATATTTGGCAGTTAAAACTTTTATTAATTCATTTTTACGTAATTATCTCTTTGGAACTGCTGGATCCATCAGCAAGAAACAGAATAAGGTGAATCTGTCAATCTAATATTAAAATTCCTCATTTTTCAATAAATCATATTTATGTTACTGTTTCCAGAGTTGGGTAATTCAGGTCCAGAGACGAAAAGTCCAGACTGGGATTTTGTTTCAACCAATCAGCTCAGTGCTCTGTGACTGTGAACCTTTATGCTGAACTAGTTGGTTGAAATAAAATCTTGGTCTGGATTTGTACTTTCTGAACCTGAATTACCAAACTCTGTTTCTAAGGAATATAATTTCATTAAATCAACACTTTCCTATTTGTTCTCTATACATTTTCCACATATTTTCTTTTGATAATCTCAGTTGATAATCTGTTTTCCAGCAATCAAATCAGCAGTATTCATTATTTCTTTACTTTTTTCTGTACTAACCCCTATTTTTTTTTTGTTCAGTTTCGCATAGCCTGCAGTTCCAGCAAGGAGTATAATAATTACACAAAAGCTTTTGTCAGACAGAAGTCTTACATTAAATTTAGCTTATTTTTAAAGGGGCTGGCGACGGGTGGGAAACATTTCTCTATTTTTCAGTGTATTATACATTACATTTTTTTGGGAGGTATTGCTCAGGAAATCTGATTTTCATTATCTTTTCTGAAGGGTATTAAGTAATTTAGCCATTTAACCACGTGTCGTTTCAGTGTTATTGACTTGCCTCATACATACTGTGGAATCTCAACATACAAGATCTTATTCAGCTAGTTTCTTCTTTCTGTCCTGCATGACCTTATTCCCAGTGGAGGCTGTAACATTTGTAACTATATAGACACATTCACCTTGCACTTTGCTAAATTTCTTTCATTTTATCTGGAACGTTTAGGTTTTGGAAGAAAAGGGAAAAAAAACATGAGATATTGCCTGTGATGCATGGGCTGCCATCAAGGTTATACTTGCTCCATGTTTCATGGGACGGCCTCCAGGCCTCCTCTTCATAGTTTACAACTAAAATATTAATGACATTATTTTTGGCTTTCTTACTTTCAGGTACGGGTATTTGTCAATCAACTTTATGCATTATCTGAAACGGTGCATAATAACTACCTTGACCTTCAGGCCATACGAATTGCCTCTGTCAACCCAATTCTGGATCCCTGGATTTATATCTTGCTTCGCAAGACTGTGCTACTTAAACTAATTGAGAAGATCAAGTGCCTGTTCTGTAGGATTGGGAGTCGGCACCAGCAAAGGACTGCAGACTTCCACTGCATGGCTGGGGTACGGTCCTCTTCTGTGATCTCCCATGATTCCCCATCCCTCATGTCACGAGAATTGAGGGAAGTTACATGCACCTCCCAGACAGTGCTTTACCTGCCGGAGAACACCAATGGATTCCATTGAAGCTGGTAGATGGGACCGCCAAGGTCCACAGAATGTCACAGAATGTTGGTGGACAGTGGAGAATCTGACTCACCAAGCAAACACAACTCTGCCTTAAAGGCTTCAGATGACTACTGTCTACACACAAGCCTGAAAAAGTCTCTTTTTTGTCTGAAGAATCAGTGTGACTTTAACAAACAGAGCACTGAACTTGCAAGAGAAATTGATGTAGGTCCCTTGTGTGTATGTTCGGGGAATTAAGCTAGTCATGAGGTCCTGGAAGCTGCTGCAGATGATGACATTGGACTTCCTTGGTATTTGGATATCAAATGAATAATTGACAAAAAAGATTGTTAGGACTTATTTAGCCAATATAAGCGGAGCTTTGAACGGAATTTTGAATTTTCTTTGTGTGCGAAAATTGAGACTTTAAACTGGCTGAAACAAATTTTGTATTATAAAACAGGCCTACTAACATTTAATTATATGTGTCTAATCAAGCCAAACAGTTAAACCACAACACTCTAGTGCAGTGTTTCCCAACCTGGTCCTTCGGGACTCACAGTCGGTCCATGTTTTCGCTCCCTCTCTGCTTCCTGCCAGACAGTCCACTGACTGTAGGGCCTCCAGGACCGTATTGGGAATCAGTGCTCTGGTGCCTTCATATTAAACTATTCCCTAGTCACATTTTTTCTTATGTTGAAATTAATGAACTATGAATAGAGAATTAGGAAGTATGCTAGTGAGCAATTTATATATAATATATGCACTTTTTAATTTTTAACCACTGAACCATAGAGGCAGGATCCTATAGGAAGAACTGAAGCAGGGCGTTGAAATTTCACTATTCACTGGCCTAAGCAACTTGGTATTGTGCTTATATGATGCTATAATGTGAACTCTGAAATATCATTGTTTATTATATAAAGTACTTTTCTTCTCTGTGAGAAGATTTAAATATCAGATGTTGATTTGTATTGTGTTGATTGTAGATACATATAAGATGTATTAGAATATAAATGGCTGGGAAAAGCAACCATTGAAGTTCTCTTGTAGTTATTTTAGATATTCCCAAAGAATATGAGCTACTTTTTATGCTTTAACAAAGATGAGTTTAATTGCAACTCTGGTAGCAGAATTTATCTATATTGCTGCAGTTTACCGCTTCATGGAAGTGCATTTATATGTTAACGGCTACATAGCTGTACACGATAATTATAAATCTGTCTCCTTTTTCATTTACAAGTGATTGTACATTTCTCAGAAGTTTTTTTTTTTAATTAAAGGAATATTAGTGTTTTGATGAAAATGCTGACTTTTTGTAAGCTTCGTGCTTCGATGCAGAGTAGATTTTGGGTTTGTACCTCTGTAAAACTAAACGTTGAAAGTAAGCAATTCACAAACGTGTTTGGCTCAGTGGGTTAAATATCTCTGCCTGTCATCAGAAGGCTGGCCTGAGCATTGCATGTCTGTAGGTCTGTGCTCAAGGCCCCTAACTCCCAGCTCCCTGGGTACTGCAACAGGTGGCTGGCCTTCACAGCCAGCTTGCTCTCACCTACATGTGGCAGGTTGGGGGAGGTATAAAGAGAATTTCCTCATGGGGATCAATAAAGTATCAACTATTATCAAAAGCTGCACCCACTGCAATCTGGTATAAAAGTGATTGTTCACCCACGCTACACACTTCTCTCAATTTTGACTCTCACCGGTACATTTGTCTTTGTACAAACATACAGTGTGAAAACAAAGTGCACAGATAACAGAATTTGTTCAGGAAATACATTTAAATAACTTGTGGTGTATTTGCAATTAATCTGCTATGGTAATTTAATCAACTGAATAAAGACTTAAGTGTATTTCCATGTAAATGTAACAAACACATTTCCACTCTGGAAATGATCAATGGTGTATGTGTGTTGCAAGTGTGAGAATTTAAGGATTCCAGTATAACAGTAATTCATTGAATTACACTGCAAATGTTTAATTGTTATAAAATAAAATGGTTCTGTGGCTTGGTGAGCAGCGTTTAGTCCTCACATGCCTATACTGGATGTAGGTCTGAGTGGAATTCGTACACTATCCTAGTTTAGGTGTCTCCTCAAATACTGAAATAAAACATGTGGTATAGGTATCTATTTTGCTTTGTCTGTTCCTGCTGATGATTTTTTCTTCCCTGCAGGGTGTATCACAGCCTTGTGCCCTATTTTATCTGGGGTAGGCTGCAGACCCCCCCCATGACCCAGATAAGTGCTTAGAAGAATGGATGGATGGATGGATGGATGGATGGGGAAAATATGGTTGTATTTCTATATTAGTGTCCAAGGTGTACAAAAGCAGCAGTGTCTGCTCAATAACCTCATTGTGAAAGAAAGCTTTTCATACTGGAACACAGCGACACCCTGGTGAAACGTAGGAAAACAAAGACTAAAGCACAGCTCAGTCAATGTCCTGTCTACGGTGAGCATAGACCCCAGCCGGGAAGTCGAGTCAAGACTGACAGTAAGGCCAGTTCCTAGGAGAGTTCAGATGACAGAGTGGGAGGGCCTCCCAAAACTCCAGGCAGAGAGTGAATTGGCGGGGGGGGGGGGGGGTTGTTTTAATTCCACCATCAAAAGCATTACGTGGCACCAATTACCAGTAACACTGTGGAAATTTAGGGAGTTGATGCACTTAATCTTCAAATGCAAAATGTATGCTAATTTAAAAGTGGGGGGCAAATACAGTGGTACCTCGGTTCTCGAATTTAATCCGTTCCTGACTCCGGATCGAATTTTTCCCATAAGAAATAATGGAAAACCAATTGTTTCCCGGCCCCCCAAAATTACACCTAAATATGTTTTTTTTTTAAGCATTTAAACACAAAATAACAGGATAAAACAAGAAGAGCATTTTTTTCTTAATGGCTTCCAAAACAATAAAGATCTTAACCCAACATTACCCCTGTCCTGCCCTGATCGTC
>JABFEA020000119.1:9774260-9794158 GCA_019775915.2 Cyphomyrus plagiostoma | reverse complement strand
ATGCATTACAGTTAGATGCATTGCGACCTCTCACCCGGCTGCACAAACTGGAACCGCCTCCGTGACAACACACCTTTACCCTTATTGGCTGAAGAGTTTAGTTACACGCATGACGTTTGTTGATGCTGCTTTATTTGGTTAATCGTCAAGTCTGTGAGGAAGGCATTCAAGGAAGAATTGCATTGTAGTACGACTCATTTCCTGACGCGTCCAATTTATCAGCGTTCATGGTTCGACTTATTCAGATCGAGTACTAAGTCAAACTGGTATGTCCGACTTTCAAGAAATTCGAGTTCTAGTGAGTTCGAGAACCTATGGTACCACTGTAATCAGATAAATGGACAAAAGTGAAATGAATGTACCGTTTGATATCTCTACAGAGGGCATGATATTATTAAAAATACTGGGTTATTTTAATAAATTATACATATGTGTATAACAAAATAATATAGCAAATAGTAAAACTAAACCACATACAGTTTATCAACAAAAATCATACAGATTGTTTGTGAGGATAATGACGTTCTTCCACTCTGATGTATTCACTGGACAAACGTGGATGGTTAATCCATACAAACTATAAGAAAATGAGGTAAATCAATGAGACACCCCCCCTCCGAATAAATGTGTTATTGCAGGTGCATTGCGACATGTTTAATTAGGGGCCCGAGCAGCACAGCTCCTGGATTGTTATTGCTTTTGTACTGGTTATTTTTACACATGCAAGACTGGCTGCGGGGAAGAAGTCGTTTTCCCGAAATGAAAATGAAGTGCAAATAGTCTGGAAGGAATCACTTTAAAATACTAAGACTTGCTCCATTCTCTTGCTGTGACTCACCACAGCATATGAAATTGCATTTACTCAAGCAGCCCACCAAATGTGGGAACACTGGTTAAAGTCAGACATGAGCTTTATGGGATGAGTGCATGTGTTGCCAGCACCCCGCCCTGGATACAGATCTCGCCTTGTATGACACAGAAAAAGGGACAGTTGCTTTACTGGTTGTGCTCAGTAGCATACGGTGATGCAACAGGTCCAAAGCACAGAGAGCAGAAGCACATCCTACTGGTTCAAACAGTAACTTGTTTTACTCTGCCTGACACCACTCTGCCTATGACATTCACTTGCTTGTTTTGTTGCTAGATGTTAAAATGAAACCATTTGTCTTCTTAATAAAGCATTAACCTTATGGTTAGCCTGAGTTCTAGCTCAGGTGGCATCTGACCCAAATTCTATCCAACCCTGAAGCCTCACACTAGACCCCCCCAATTTTAACTTCAGTCATAAACGGAAAGTATTACTTCAGAATTCCAGCTGGCAGTAAAGGACACACAGATATGCAGAAGTCATATCATTTTAATAAATTGGTTTAACAGACACACATTTTTGTTTCAAGTCCAGGGTATGACACTGCTTTGGCTAACACTACATTTGGTATTATTGACAACAGCAGCCATGCAGGTATGTACAGGTTGGTTAAGGACGTTAAATGTGCATCTTTAATTATATATAAGAAGTTTCAAATAAAATGATCAGAGTATTTGTGAGAACAAAACAGAGTTTAAAAATTCATGATAATCTGTGTGAGGTTTTTTTTTTACTGACTTCAGAATTGTGGGTGTGTAGGTGTGTATGCACAGAGACTAAACAGGGACTAAACTAGCAGCTCACACACAAAAAACCTACACATTCTTCCTCCTTTCACCCTTAATGACTTTATTCAAAAGTCTGGACACAATGCATAAACCAATCATTTTACAAACTGATCCATATCAAACAGTTAAAAGTACTCCTCCAACATTATAGTCATCCAAGTCACACAGAAAACAACAAAATGACAAATGAAGATATAAATGTTTTTTTTTTCTCCCCAAAATAGCACTGGAAGCATCTGACAACGACAAATGACCAGAAAAAAATAATAGTAATACCATGCAAAACCAAGAATGGAACTGGTGCGGAGAGACAGTTGTGTCACAGCCCCCGTGCTTTGACAAACTGCGCCTGAGAGGGCAGTGGCATGTCTGCACTGTCCTCTTGGGTCTCCACTGTCCCACTAGCACCTACAATGACTGCGGCTTTCTGCAGACTGTCGTATCTCTTCTGCCTCTCAGCGATGGCAGCACACGCTGCCACTACTTCATCGCCCTCAAAATCATAGTCAGGGACGAGCTCAGGAACTTCAAGCAGCTGCTGCATGGAATCCTGCTGCTGCCTGACCATCTCCTCCATCTCGCGTCTCTGCTTCTGCAACTTCAGAGCCCAGGCCAGGTCCTCAGTCCATAGAGGGAGCTCAGCTGGACACATGTGAACTGCAACCTGGAAACTTCTCACTGCCTGTAGACAAAAATCCAGGTGCATTAAAAATGTAAACATAACGTGGTTGTCATGTATCCACTTCCCTGCTTTAAGTTTCTTAAGAATGTACAAGTGGTTATGCAATGATAGAACTTGGACAGTGTTGATATCTGACCTTTATGGAGAGCCAGTAACTGCTATTGCAGGCCAAATGGTTATCCATATTTTTAATTATTCCAAAAATACTGACATTCTACCCTGATGCCATGGATTTGATTTGTCAACACAGAGCATGAAAATATTAAAAATTCAAACTGAAATAGAACACAGAAAAATGAAAAACATACACTGTTGGAAAATAGGTATACATCCACTTTAGAAGTCTCAAAATAAATTTTATTAAGGTTCTACTGGAATTTAAGTAACCAACTGAACATTCACTGAGAGGACGCAAGTCAATGGACTACTGCATCTTCATGTTTACATAAAGCTATGTGGATACTACTGTAACAAGTACAGACATCAAAGAACCTTCACAGATCTACATATGCTTAAGGAAATAGTGGCTCAGTGGGTAGCACTGCAGCCTCGTACGTCCAGGGTTCATGTATGACAGCTGGCTCTGTGTTTGTGGAGTTCTGCATGCTTTGCCTGTGTTTCTGTTCCTCCCACAGTTCAAAAACCAAAAACTACATTTGTGTGAACTGTGCTTTAAGGTATGGTCTTGTGTATTTGTATAGTACAGTGGACTGGCATCCCATCCATGACATCACAAATAACAAAGCTGCCAAGATTAAAGCTTGGGCCAAAGAAAATACCAGTGAATATTCACTTAATATCAACAGACCTTTGGGACCACTTTTCTGATTAATTTAGATTCTGGGTAATGATATACAGTTCCAGGAACAAATCCTTTTCCTTTTGGTAAGACAGAATTCCATTTCCATTGGACACTTGGCCAGAAACGACTCAGGACAGACTGTGCACAATATAGATTGTACACTGATCATGAAGGTTTGCTAGTAAAACCTACTACGGGCAGAAATATGGAAATGGTACAAACTTTTAGCTTTAGTTACAACAATGTCTTCTAATAAACTGGCTATGGTTTTGTTTACCTATGACTCACATACTGCTTTATGTAACGGAAAAAGTTAAACTAGAGAAAATGTTTAGCAAAACAATAGCTCATACTTGGTTTGACTTCCTGTTGTTGTTTACATGCACTGGTAACTTTGGCCGGCCACTTGCAAACATTTCTTAAGCATCAGAAGAGTTGATTTTAACACAAAAAACTTCATTTGTAATATCTTAGTCATCTGCTCAGCTGTAAAATCACCTTAAAAGAAACCAGTACTTTTTGGTCCAGTAAATGCAGTACAGATGTGCTATCCCACTCTGAAGGCATAAAGGTTTTAATTCTTTTCTTTTTTTTTTGCTTTGAACATCAGTGTAAACTGCAAAAGGAAACTTAGCAAGCTGGTTAAAACGTAGACAACTGCATATATGGAAACATCAATGAGCTTCAAAGGCTAATTTATACGTTTTGTCATTTATAACCAACTAATCAGATCTATGCTAGTAAGAATCACATTTTAATAATAAACATGTGTTACTTTAAGTGCAATATTGCATTTTCAGTTATAACTGAGAGATTAATCAGAGTAAACTCTTCTTAACAAAACTATTTGATCTCTGGCGTTCTACAACGTCAGAATGTACAAGATGAAAACTGCTAGATTTGAATTTGCATGTTCAGGCCTGTGTGGTGTACAAATTATTTTTGGCATTAGGGCATGGGTGTGTTAAATGTGTGTTAATACTCTGGCATGGTTTTGAAATTGTGAAGCGTTATAGGACAAAAGGATAAAAACAGATACAAGATTTACTGGTTTCATAATATGATGCGCTACATAAATAAAACATTCAAATGCATTTAAAAACAGAAAAATCCATGTAAATGATTTAATGATAACTGGTCCTATGAAATTACTGTTTTTTATGCAAACACCTTACCAGGTCAACCTCTCCCAGATTAAGCTGAGCCCGACCAAGGGTCTGCCATGCCTCCCACCAAAGGGGGCGGAGTTTCACTGCCATCTCAGCTGCCTGCACTGCGGGGAACACCTCCTGCAGGTGAGAGAAAACCTACACGAAGACACCACTGTATCATTTACATCCACATATACAATGGATAAATTTAAGTGGCATTACTACTTATTGCAGATTATACACCCAGTATTAATATTAGGAATGTGCAGCTCCATCATTGAGGCTATGATACACATCTCCATGCATTGCCAATGATCTGATACACTAAAGATACATATCAAGCAAATACTATTGCAATATATTATTTACCCCAACGCAATGCAATCTAACGTGATTTGATTCAAACATCATACGATTTGATGCAAAAGAATAAGATGCTAGGAAATTCAATATGGCACAGATACAGAAACAAATTAGAGAGGGGGAATAAATCTAAACAAAACCAAATGGCAAAACATTATTGGTCACATTTATAAATAATAAAGACATAGGGCCTCTGCTAATAATTATAGCCTAATAAATTGTATGTATCCAGAGTTCATACCAAATCGTATGAGTTGTACGAGGTGCACACTTTAAATAAATAAATGGGGCAATCTCATGGTGAACTTACGCGAAAACACTGAGACAAATCGGTGAATTGTACAATCCCTAATATATACATGCATGTCCCCTCCACCTCACCATTCTAAAAAGGAATCATACTGAAAAGTTAGAGATGCACCAGTCCCACGTTCAGTGCCCATACAATCCCAATACCTGAACAGAAGGTATTGGCTGATATGAGTACTCATCTGATACCAGAGCTTTTTTTTTTTTTTTAAAAAAACTTATAAATATAAATGAAAAACAATGTATGCCAAAAGCTTTAATTAGGCTACTAGAAACATACCTAACATACTCTTCCATCTCGCTTGTACATCTTGTTTTAAGCATTTTTGAGGCATTTTGCTGTTCAATTTGAATATCTTCCTAGCGAGAATACACAAATGACGAATGCTTAAAATGTTCCCCCCACTGGGAACAATGGCATTTACACTTCTTTGTGATAGCAGCCCTTTGTGTATCAGAAGCTGCAGCAAAACAGCCCAAGCTAGCGACTCACGAATCATCCATTGCTTTTTTCATACTACTTGCATAATCCAGCACAATTAAGGCACTTTTAGTGAGAGTTTATACTAACTGCTACTTCTACCCCTGTTTTTAAAAAGACTGCAAATTGCTACTAGTTGTTTTGAGCATAAAATACTTAGATTGCAGACATGTTTGTTAGATTTCTTTGCAATTATGCAAGTCACATTTGCTACTGCTACCCTAACTGATGTTCTTACGCTCCTCCTACCGCAAAGGGTATGCGCATGACGTCACAGCAAGTGGAAGCCACTGCGCTCACACCCGCTGAGTGGCAAGCAGACTGAGTGGCAGCAGTAACATGTAGCTTGAATGCAGCAAAAACACATTAAAAGTAAAATGGGAAAGAGCTGTCATGGGATCCACTGTAAAAATCAAACAAGAAATAGGGTCTTTTTACAGAATGTTGAAAACAGCAGATACCTGATCTGTCTACTTAGGTATGTACCAGTCCCAATGCCAATCCCAAATATCTGATTGCTGCACCTCCAGAAAAAAATACAGAAGACTTATTGATGGCAATAGAGGAACCTTTACTAACGCTAAAAGACACGCTAAAAGCTTTCAGCTAACTCAGATTTTCATACGTATTAAAATCTCAGTACCACGTTATCACAATAAGCAGAAAAGGTCTTACTCATTGATAAAGCAGAATATAACTATCCTATAGTAGTCCTTTCAAATAAACTCCTTTGCCAACAATTCAGTTGCCTAGCAACATGAAAATGATGAATTGCAAAAATGTGGAAAGATTAAAGAATAACGAAAAAAATCACAACTGTATGAATAAAAACTGTTTACAGAGATAAACTCTAATCAGAAAAAAGCATCTGGTTTTAACAGTTCAATTTTGTAACTCTCTTCATGCACCTACAAATCATGCTGTGTGCACTGATGCCCATGAGCTACACTGACATTTACCAACAGTTATGTCACATCCACCCTCGTTTAATTTCAACATCATGCATCAGCTGCACTGTGAAAATGATTAAAAGGAACACAGTCCTCCTGTTCTTCTGTAGCATCTCTGCAGTGGTTACTCTCTAAACTATGGAAAATCGACCTGATCCTAACACTGATGTGGAGTTTACATATACAGTGGTACCTCGGTTCTTGAACTCACTAGAACTTGAATTTCTTGAAAGTTGAACAAACCAGTTTTACCTAGAACTCAGTCTGAATATCACAAGTCGAAACGTGAACGCTGACCTAATATAAATTGTACGGCTCAGAAATGAGTCATACTACAATGCAATTCTTACTTGAATGCATACTTCACAGACGATTAACCAAATAAAGCAGCGCGACATTAAAGTAACTAACAATAAATAAACCACTAACGTGTACTATTAGAGCATTTATGTCATTTATTTAAACTTTAAATTAACTGAAAACCAGTTCTCACTGCTTTACGTGATATGCGGGAGAAATAGCAGATTACGCATCGGAACTGCCTGGGATACAAATGTCATGTGGGTAACTAAACTCTTCGGTCAATAAGGGCAAAGGTGTGTTGTCACCAGTTTGTGCAGCTGGGTGAGAGGTCACAATGCATCTAACCGTAATGGATTGCGTCAGAATCAGAATGCGTTGCTTTAAGCCAGCACTGTAAGCAAGTCGAACGCACCCAATGACCAGATTGGGGAAACAAACTGAAACATGGACTTAATACAGAGGACTAATGACAACAACCAGAAACAGCTAATCACATGGGGATCCCATACGAGGTTAACGAGGGGGCTTGGCAAACAGAAGGAACGGACAATTGGGGCAGGACATGGGTAATGTTGGGATAAGATCAATATCATTTTGGAAGCCATTATGAAAAAAATGCTCTTCTTGTTTTATCCTGTTCATTTTGTGTTTAAATGCTAAAAAAACATTTGTGTGTAATTTTGGGGGGGTCGGAACCAATTAATTGGTTTTCCATTATTTCTTATGGGAAAAATTCGTTCAGAACTCAAACTTTTTAGGATTCGATCCGGAGTCAGGAACGGATTAAATTCGAGAACCGAGGTACCACTGTAAGCATGACTACGAAAGAGCATATGCTGGTCTATTTGGCCACAACTTCCTTTGCCATAACTGTAATTACACAGAAGTGCCTGTACATGAGTCACTATCCAATACACAAGTATGAGTTCACACTACCAAAAACAACAAGAACACACAGACAAAGAGACAAACCGGCTGAGATCTTCATGTACCTGCGACTTCATTTCATACAGGGTTGCATCTTCTGGGGTCAGCTGAATCGCTTCCTCCCATCTTTTTATCGCCTCCCAGTGCCTGCGTGTTGAACAGCAAAGCCATTACCTATAGTGTGCCGGTCACATTACACAAATCACGATACGCAACACATATGTTTTTGCACTTACACTAGTGGCTAAAATTGTGGAAACATTTCCAATTTTAAGAGATTGCAGAAATTTATTAAACTGTTGCTCCAGTTCAATGTGTGATATTTGTAACAATCATGCCAATATTCGAATAGTAATTTTTTAACAGTGTAAAGCGTAAAGCCAAAAATGCTAGGTGCTTCCATAATTTTGACTAATGTATGCACTCCCCCCCTTTTCAAATAAATGCTTCCATAGAAGGAGGGTTCACGGTGGGCCTGGAGCATAACCTCAGCAAGAAGAGAAGGTTGAGCCAGGATGGTGGCCATGGAGCATTGCTTCAATCAAACAAGCACATGCAACATGAATCACCTGCCCTCAATCCTTGCCCAAAGCAGCAGGCGTAGCAGTGACCATAATGAAGATAATAATATGATGAAAACTCTTAAGAGGCAGTGTGGACACTGGCTTATTTCCTCAAAATTACTCATTTAAAATCAATGGCTACAAATGAGTACATAACGTACTTCAATGAGTATTTAACATTCTGCAGAAAGACTAACAATGCATACATGTTGGCACTAGACAAAATATGGCATCATAAAAACCAGAATTTCTGCTCATTCATCATATTCAATTATTCTATGTATTGAACAACCGATCGATCCTTACGCTGTTGGAAACATCACTTAAATATGATTTAAAAAATCTGGTAAAATAAAACATGTACATTCATTATCTAGAATAGATTTCAGATTATTCAATTCATCTCAGCCTAACAGGTGCTACTCAGAGAAAAGCGGCATATGTAATCTAGGAAAACAGAACCAACGCAGGATCTTTCTCAACACCAAGTTTCTGTCTTGCATTCAAAACTACTTCCATCTTCAGTAAATAAGCATGAGAAAGGAAACGGGTGCGGCGTGAAAACCCGTGACCGAGAGAACTGCTAATCAGGCCAGAACTTCAGAAATGACGCATATGCTGTCAGGCTCGAGTAAAAGTTTACAATCCAAGCCATCCAGAGAAGGAAAAAAGAAAGGTTAATCAATAAAAGTTCCCGGAAAAAAACAGGTACGCTTTCAAAACAGGCTACTCTGTACAGCTATAAGTGCAGATAGAACAGTTAAGTGGCTTGATTTATGGTAAGTTACAGCAATACTGTAATGGTACACTCACTTGAGAGGTTCCTGACGTCAATCCATTTAATTTAACTCTAGCAAACATTTATAACATGCAGTGAAGCCCTTACTCACATATTCTACCATGTTCCCGTCAGCTGGGAATGCAGTAATTTAAGGAATATAATAGAGCAAATAAATGTTGGGTCCCTATTAACAGATTAATTACAGCAGGGAATCACAACCTATGCTGTAAATCCATTTTAGGAGAGTAACAAGATATATCTGTTACTCATAACAAAGGAACAAATTGTACACTTGAGTGCTGTGGTATGCCGAGTTTGTTTAACGTTTTTAGATTCAGACGGTACAGTCTGTGAAAATGCTTTCAGGGTGACTGCAAGTACAGTACAGGTAGATCAAAAGCAGTTTTTAAAAAAAACTGCAGGATGTTGCTGTGCAGACTGCAAGCTACAGTGAGTGTCTCTAGTTTTAAGGACTAAAAATGGCATTCATAAGTAATACTTTCTATACTGTGAATGACCCGTTTCACACTGCCCAGTCAAATAGCCAGCCACGACACACTGATCAGACTCATATTGTCCTGGAGAGGCGTACTGCCAAGGTACGTTAGGCCAGCAATCCTTAACAAAGGGATCCATGTAAAAAATCAACCACTGCATTTCAACAGAAGCGTTTGTCCTTTCTCACTTCCTCCTAGAATTGTGGGTATCTATTTGTGTCTAGCCTTCATGCCTAAATGTGTCACTTCAATAACACGTACCAGAAACAGGGGGGAGGGGGAAAAAAAAAAAATGCAGCCTGTTGAATAGGCAGGTCAGTATAAACTTAATGGCAAGAGAAATGTAACATGCTTTTTGCATCTACAAAAATATTAATCATACATTAGTAATATAGAAAGACACCTATGTGGTGTGTGGCTCAGTTTGCTAAGCCTGTGTGCCTGTAATCAGAAGGTTGCTGGTTCAAACCCAGTCTCAGCACATCTGCGGGTCCTTCAGCAAGACTCTTAACCCCCAGCTCTCTGGGCCCTTACTCTTCAAGATTAAGTTGAGGAAGGCATAAGTACAATTTCCCTACAGGGATTAATAATGTATCAATTGTATCATATTATTACTGTCATACAGTAGATAGCTAAATTAAAGATTGTCAAACGTGCAAGCAATTGTCATGTACTTACACATCTGTACAAAGCAATAAAAGATAAGGTCATCAACATTTTTTTCTACAAAAAAACATATGAAAATGCAGTAAGCAAGCAAATGATGGTGAAGGAAGAAAGAATGTTATATTCATACAGCTGAGTATTGGCACAGATACCCTGATTCAATTCAATCCAATTTGATTCCGATTTGATATTGATTCAATAAGAATTCAGATATGAAATACTATATAGCAGCTCTCCATATTTGGTGAGATGTTTAAAAAGCTCTAAATGGATCACAAAATTCTCAAATGCTAAGTCACTGAAAAATTGTGAAACTCACTAAAGAAAAGGCTAACGACTTGAATACCAAAATATTTATAATCTGAGAAACAGAAAATATATTTGTATTAAAAAAATCCCAGGTGTGTGTAAAAAGAACCCCAGCACACCAGACTTTAACTTGAAGTGCAACCTGACTTCTGACAACATGCCAAAGATTCAACCACAGACCAAAGTGCTGATCAAAAACTTTTTTTTTGTTGTTGCTTTGAAAGTCCAGGGCCATTACTTTTTCAATTGCAGCAGAGCTACATCAGAACTGGTCACCAGAAACAGAACAGTTTCTCAAATTCTCACACACAGTGGTCTCCATGGCCGAATTAGTACTCAGAAACCAGCATTAACGAGAACTGAACAAAAAAAGTGTGTTGAATTTGCCAAGGCCCACAGCTTGCAGCAAGGATGGACAGTGGCAAAGTGGTAGAAGGCTGATTTTTCTGACGAATCATCCATTGAACTGCATACCAAATGCCGCAAATACTGCAGGAGACCTGTTGGAACCCGCATGGACCCAGGATTCACCCAGAAGTAAAGTTTGGTGGAGGAAAAATCATGGTTTGGGGTTACATCCAGTATTGGGGTGTTTGAGTGATGTGCAGTGTGGATGGCAACATCAACACCCTGAAGTATCAAGGCATTCTTGCTGCCCATTACATTGCAAACCACAAGAGAGGGCAAATTCTGCAGCAGGATGGTGCTCCTTGTCATACTTCAGCCTCCAGATTGAAGTTCCTGAAACTGCAGTGGATCAAGGTGCTCCAGCATTGGCCAGCCCAGTCATCTGACATGAACATCACTGAGCATGTCTGGGGTAAGATGAAGGAGGAGGCTTGGAAGACCAAACCAAAGAATATAGATGAATGTGCGTGTTAGAATTTGAGAAACTGTTCCGTTTCTGGTGACCAGTTCTGATGTAGCTCTGCTGCAGTTGAAAAAGTCTGCAGGTCTGCCTGACCTGGACTTGTCATGAACACCACCAGTTTCTTCATATCTTTTTAAATCCTCTTCACTTGACGTTTGGATACATTAATCATGTCTGCCACCTCAGCAGCAGACTTGGTCTTTGATGATCAGCACCTTGGTCTGTGGTTGAATCTTTGGCATGTTGTCAGAAGTCAGGCTGCACTTCAAGTGAAGGTCTGGTGTGCTGGGGATCTTTTTATACACACCTGAGATTATACATATACAGTGAAACCTCGGTTCTCAAACTTAATCTGTTCCGGATGGAATCATAAAAAGTTCGAATTACGATCGAATTTCCCATAAGAAATAATGGAAAACCAATTAATTGGGCTTTTTTTCATAATGGCTTCCAAAATGATAAAGATCTTATCCCAACATTACCCCTGTCCTGCCCCGATCGTCCGTGCCTTCTGTGTGCCACGCCCCCTCATTAACCTTGTGTGGAATACCCTTGTGATCAGCTGTTTCTGGTTGTTGTCATTAGTCCTCTGTATTAAGACCCCTTTTCAGTTTGTTTCTCCAGTCCGGTCATTGGGTGCGTTCGACTTGCATACAGCGCTGGCTTAAAGCAACGCATTCTGTTCCTGACGCAATGCATTACGGTTACATGCATTGCGACCTCTCACCTGGGTGTACAAACTGCAACTACCTCTGTGGCGACACACCTTTGCCCTTATTGGCTGAAGAGTTTAGTTACACGTATGACGTTTGTATGCATCGGAGCTGCTTACAATAATCTGCTATTTCTCCCGAATATCACGTAAAGCAGTGAGAACTGGTTTCAGTTAGTTTACCTGGTAAAATAAAGTTTACATTACATAAATGCTCTAATAGTACACGCAAGTCAGTGGTTTATTTATTGTTAGTTACTTTAATATTGTGCAATGTGATATTCAGATTGAGTTCTAGGTCAAACTGGTTTGTTCGACCTTCAAGAAATTTGAGTTCTAGTCAGCTTGAGAACCGAGGTACCACTGTATATTAATTACAGTATTTGTCACAGGAACCTCTAATCTATGATTGGTTGAATCATTAAAAGACATGACAAGACACAAGACTTTTGTCCTTGCAAAAACAGGTGTTATGGACTTCAACAAGCTGTGAACATTAGGACACATTTTGGTGGTTTCATTTTGCACCCAGTTATTAATGTGAAAGCCCTTGGGATTAAATTGATCCATTTATTGTAACAATTGATTGATTAGAAATAAAGTTATATGCTTTATATAGCCTTTTAACTTAGTATGCCCTTATGTGACAAGACTTTTGTTAATGACTGTACTGACACTTGTACTGACAGCATGCAACAAAAAATTATGAGCATGTGTTACCTTCTACATTTTGAGATGAAGTACCTGAACGGGAAGTGGAATACTCTGTGTATCAAAGGAAGTCATGCTTACGGGAAGAAACATGCGTCAAACAAGTAATTAGCTGGAAGGTATAGTGTAAATCAGCCAGTCAGAAATATCATGCACTTCTGTATTTACTCAGACGTTCTCATACCACAAGACATCACATAACCGCAGTATCACGTACTTTCATTACTAAAAATTTCCTTTTGGCAAGGGTGGAAGGTGTACACTAACGGCTTGGTGAATTGCTTGGCAATAAAGTCCTGTTTTGTTATCAATATGGGGAAATCTGAGCTTTCTTGGAAGCTTTATTGCTTCCCATACAAAATGACTGGCAGGATAACTTGAAACTGAAGATTGAAGGTGATTGCAATTAAGGCTCTCCACCCTTGGATCAACCATATATAACTGTATGGCTAAATGTATTTGGTTTGGTTTTTCTGTATGTGGACCTGCAGAGAATGCAGAAGAGAATAATGGCGTAAACATATCTTTAGGCTACTGATCAGCCATGCAAGTCTAATGTGTATAACATAAGTCCAAGGAAATGATTTGTAACAATTGCCAGAACTCTTTCCGCAGTTAACAAATGTTGTCCTACTGGCTTTAAGATTTAAATTATGAAGTCCACCTTCAATGATATGATTATGTATAGTACTAGAAGAAACGTCATACGTTAAAATGCTCTCAGTAGGGTGTCCCTGAGCTACAGAAGATAACTCTTTCACTCCGGGGTAACGTGTTTACAAGGCACAAACTGAATTACATTGAAGTCCAGACACAGCATCAAATTCATAATCATGCTCAACTCACCGGGCCTGAAAAACGTCATTTCCTCATTGGAATTCATTTAATACCAGAAAATGTTATTATGTATAATCATCTAAGTAACAGACATAAATAAAGCAAACTGTGAACCTTATGATTCAATTAGCTAAAATGACAAATACCCGTCAAAGCCAATAGGAAACAGAGTCAGTTCTATAAAACATGACAGACAAACGCTGATGCAGAACAAACATGTACACAGCTTGCTTGTCTCTTGGCAATTACCGAACATCAATTTATAAGGTTGGTCAAAATGGGGACCCTCAGAGAAACTATCAACTGCAGTATATGCTATACGCAGTACAATTTTCAAGCTTCACTTAAACCAGAATTTTTTAAATGTAAACTTTACCCGTTCACCCACACATCCATCCACCCTCCAATCACAAATTGGTCAGGGTCGTGGAGGAGGTGGAGCCACAAGCAGCATAGGCTGCAGGTTCTGGGTGTGCCCCAGGCCTAAGGCCAATCTACTGCAAGACAGCCACACTTTCTACGTGCACACTAAGAAACATTTACAGCAGCACCTTCTCTCGACCGCAAGGGGAAATGGAGATAAACAGGAAACGCACGCGACAAAACATGCAAGGCAGTGCAGCACCGATCTATCATTGCTGGCCTCGATTCAATTTATACCATGACAGAATAGTTGTAATACAGGTGATATTCCATCATACTGCTGCGGAAAACACATGTTTGTTTGTGTTTGTATGAGTAATTACATTTTCAAAAGGAATAAATTACTAAAATGTTGAAATTATCATTATTTTTTTTCTTCACTTTACACCAATTTTGGTGGGGAGGGGGGCAAGTGGTTAGCACTGTTGCCTCACATGTCTGAAACTAGGGTTTGAGCATCTGCCAGGGTTCCATGGGTAAAGTTTGCATGTTCTCCCTGTGTTACTGTGGAGTTTCTACTGGGTACTCCGGTTTCCCCCCACAGTCCAAAATCATACCGAGACTAATTGGGGTTGCGAAATTGCCCATAGGATGTGAGTGTGCGCGTGTGAGCGTGTGCCTTATGTGCGAATGTTGGTGCCCCATCCAGCATTGTTCCCTGCCTTGTGACCATAGGCTCCAGACCCCCCATGACATGGAACATGATAAGCAGTTTCAGAAAATGTATGTGTAGATGGATGGATAGCATTATACTAATTTTATAGTAACTCAGTGATTTCCCAGTTAGTGGACTGAAGTATAAAATGATAAATTCATAACAGTAATAAATAAAATCACTTACTGTTTTAAAACACTACTTAGGGGCAGCTCCTACATAGAGCCACTTATGACATAAATGTTATCAAAAAAGGAACCTGTGATTAAATACAGAAACACAACAAAGATTCTTCACGCAGAATATTACAACAAAAAATAAGGAAGAAAACTGCAATACAGACATATTAAGGCATCTGGTGGAACTGCACTCTACTAATACACTAAAAACCTCAAAATACTTAATCTTCATTGAAAAATCATTTGAGCAAAAATGCTTATAATGAAGCGGACTAAAAATATAAATATAGGATTAAAAAACAGTTTTCTAAAACACCACTGTAAAATCTTGAATACACCACTATCACTGGGTCCCTCTCTGTAAGAACACCATAAGAACTTTCCTTTCCATATAGGAATAAATTATGTGAAAAGGACAATATGAATATTAAAATAACAAAGAACTATTTTCCTGTGAATGCTTCACCTTGGTTACAGACAAACTCAGACCCTTGCAGCATTTACAAGAACTCTTGTGGTTATGATGCATACCTGACCAAAGTAGTGCACCAAAAAACTACTCATGACGTTTGCCTGCAGACGAAAGGCAGTATTTAAGAAGTATTTCATGTGCTATGGGGGGAAAAAAACCTCAATACAGTGCTACTTTTTAATCTAAAAAAAGAGAGAGCAGAGGTAAAACTTGTAAATAACTTTAGAACATTGTAACGTATTAAAACAGCTTTATGATGCCGCGAACACTCATGAAAAACCAGCCTTGCAAAGTACTGACATAAAATGCATCGCCGGGACCAGGGTTCAAGCCCAACGTGTGTGGCGTGTCTCCCCATGTCATTGTGGTTTCGCCCCACAGCCCAAAAACATGCTATGGTTAATCTTCCCCGTGAACGGTGCGCGTGCCCTGCGATGGGTTGGTGCCCCATCTTGGGTTATTCCCTGCCATGTTCCCATAGCTTCTGGGATAGGTTCCTGAACCCTTTGACCCTGCATAGGGTATAGAAAATAGATGGGTGAACGAAATGAAGTTGTGACATACAGCGTCGTCCGTCCCGTTCCAGCCCTTCGTGTGCCACGCCCACCTCGTTACCTCATGTGATTTCCGATTGTGTCCACCTGTGTGGCGCCGCCGCACGCCAGTCTCGTGATCCGTCTTGTCTGTATTTCAGTCTGCGCCAGCGTCTGTTCCGGCAGACGCGGCATAAACGTGTCTTTGTCCTAAAGTGCATTAAACCCCCAGTTTGTGTTATCCGCTTGCCTGGTCGTTCGTATGTCCGCACTGCACGCACTCCCGGATCGTCACAGAAGTATTGTTACAAAATCATTTTTTGTTAGGCCAGTTACAATAGTACGGCTAATTTATGTTCTATAATGCTAGTTTAGCCTAAACAATCTAGTTTATTTTCTGTTTAGGTGTTTAGCTTTTTCAATTTTTTTACTTAAATTAACCAACATTGTTATTAATCACGTTTAATTGCACCTACCATTAAAACTTAGTCATAAAGATTTACACATCGAATCCCCAGATTATTGTGGAATTAACAGTAAGCATATTTAAGAGTGAAATTTAATCTTCTATTAGACAGATTATTAATTTGACAAAAATATGACTTGCAATACAAGCTGTAATTCAATGATTTTAAAATGCTAGATGTTGCAGTCTGTATATTTATTATAGCACTTTATTCCAAAAGTGCATGGGTATGATTTCCACCTCTGCTACAAGAGGTCCTAGGTTCGAATACCAGGTTATTATATTCCCAATGCAATAAAACAATCAGACATTATGCAGTGGTAGGTGGCTTGCAGTGATCGTATAGTGGTTAGTACTTTGCCTTGTGGCTGCAACAACCTCGGTTTGAATCTGGGTCATGGCAAACTTTGCCCACTACTAATTACTTAGTGGGCAGTGGTGGCTAACATCCCTAATACAAACATTTTACATCTAAAACGTCTACTGCATTTATTTCACGAAATAGCTGAATAACCATTCCATGATAGGACAAAATGTAGGGTATTTTGTGACAATATCCAATAAATAAAAAAATGTAATAATCATTTTAAATATTTAAATGGAGTATATAAAATTAACATTTAAATTATACCAGCCACTATGAAAATTCTGTCAAAGTCATCCATCAAACACAGTGGGTGGGCTCTAAACAAAACCTAACATCTAATTGGTTTCTTTGCACACTAAGTTAGAAGAGATTGATCTCGTCCAGTTGACTGAATTCTGATTTAGAACCACTGGTGAATATCAATATGCATACTTGACCATACTTGTACTCTTGTGTACCCATTTTATGTCATCTTCCACTGCTGAAGACCAGTTCCAAAACTAAGAACAGAAGTACAGAGGATGGTAATAAATCCCCAGATGTTGATCTTGCTCTGCAATATTAAGGACACATTGTTTGAATTCTAGCCGAAGTAGACCAATCCCATGATTCACTGTGCCACAAGTTCATTCTTGAAAGGCAAGTTAGCAAGACTGGTCTTGTCAAGACCACAAGTACAATCTTTGTGTTGGTATTGAGATTCACTGCATGCCTGTTTCACTCTGGGGACATATTAACTTCTAACCATGGCAACTACAGTTAGGACCTCATTTAGGCATGAAAAGTTCCTAAGTCATTGTTCTATCGTTCCTAAAGTGTATTACACAAGCTTCCCAAATTAAGTATCTAAAATAGGTAGCAATGCTGGCTACCTATAAGGCATACTGCGCTTAAGTGTTATGGTCTTTAGCTGATACTCTTATATAATGTGCACATTATTTGCACTGACTTTAAACATCTCCATTTACTCATCTAAAAAAAAAAACACAACTGATACAAGAAGAGCAAGCAAAATCTACATGCATAGAGATTCAAAGCCCAGACCCAGGAAGAAAATATAAAAATCTTCCAAATTACATAAAAACAAGTCACTTAACACACTACTAAACTAACAAAACAGTATTTAAGCAAAGTTTATGAAGCAGTTCCTTCACACACAATACTCTGCTCCAAAAAAGTTGGTTACAAGACCATCAATTTAGCAGTATCTTCATCATGCATATTTTCACTGACCTGCCTTCCTCTGCCAACAGGGACCCTTCTTCCTTCAGCCTCTGGCTCTTTGTAGCACAGTCTTCTAGCAGCACCTCCCGGCGGCGTTTGATCGCATGGAGCCAGTCCACCTCATCCCCATCCCTGCTGTCAGCAGATGCCTCAGATTCTGCCTCAAAATGCTGCACTACTGCCTTAGAGACCTTCTCACCCACCTTCCGTTTCCAGCCAAATGAGGCCATTCTGTCAAACGAAAGATTTATCACACTCTCAGGAGTCTTCGGGGACCAATTTTAATACAGATCACTAACTACCAGACTGTGCTCACAGAGAACAATATGTCGACCCAAGTTTAAACTCTAACACATTCTACTTAAAACGGACGTCAAGTAACTTAACACATTTCTCAAATAAATTCTCGCTAAACGCGTGCATGTTTAATTGAACGGTGGCTAAAAGGACAGACCTAAAAGAAATTCAGTTTTAAATAGCTTGTAGCTATTTAAATTGTATCGTCAAACCTTCTCTAATAAAATTCTTGAAGTTCTTCATTGTTGAAGGTTTTCGCTCGCTAAAACAATCTAAATGAGTTCACTTAAAGTTACATCACGCATGTAGCTTTTACTTAAATGTAGAAATTCCATATCAGGAACTCTCCAACTTATTTAAAAATAGGATTGCTATCGTGGCTAGGGGTTCCATTGCCTGGAGCGTTACATGTGCAAGAATGACATGACAGCATTAAAATTCTAGGGCTGATGCAAATAAATGTAGCTTTTTGTCCAATGCCTGGATCATCATGTATTAAACGAAAGGGCGAAAATGGAAATTGTAAACATAAAATATGCAGACTACACCGTGCTAACGCCGCGTACTATACGGGCAGCTTTGCTTCTGTGCCTGGTACAGGTAAATTTTAAAAAATCACTTCGGTTTTTAAAACACAGCTCTCTTAAAGGGTGCTAACTTTATTGGGATGTGTTAAAGTATTCCACGAAAACTAGCTTTGCATGCCGCGACATCACACCAGCATACTCACAACATGGAGGTGCTCTCCAACCCGGAAACACTGGCTAGAGGTTCCTGACGTCACCGAAATATTCTTCGGTCGTTTCGGCTACCGTAAGATAAGGGTGTCGTACTGGAATGTCGATGTTTTTATATTAATGTTTTATTTTGAGAAACGAGTCTAACCTTAAAATATCGATTTTTAAAAACGTTTCTATAATTTTAGGGAGCACCACAGGACAAATTTTATAGCCAGCACCTCGCTCCATCCCCCCTCCTCCCTGTTCGGTAAATGTTTACGGTCAAGCACACACACGTAAGGAATAACGCCCACTAAGGTGTTCTGCTATATCGATTTATTAGACGATGCACAGGCATACGGAGTAGATGTCTCCGCCGAGTTCATAACTGTCCCGAGGTATTCAGAGTTAATAGCCATCTATCATCCAATCAGAAAACTGAATTTGTTGTTTCCTGGTAAATTTCAAACTCAGTTACGTGTGATTCCGCTGCAAGCGTATTGAATTTTTGTGCTTATAATCTTCCATAGTAAATCAGGGATCTCAGGTCTCACGCATTGAGCGCCAGACAGTCGTTTTGCCACTGATACAATCTCACACCGAATTTTTGATGAAACGTACTTGGCTGTCGTCAAGGTTAAACAGGTGTTCCGGGCAATTCAGTTTCCCTATGTTTCCCCTTTCGCGCGCTGATTTGTACACGGCTGTTGGCTGTTGTTTTCATGTCTTTTTACGAAGCTCTTGAGGTAAACAAGCCATATATTTTAAAACATCACATGCCTTTTCATGTTTTTCGTTTTTAGAAATAATAAAGGAAAAGTAACCGCGGTTAAGTAGCCTCATATTCGATATTCGGTTTTCTAGCTTCAATAACTTCTCACGGAAGTAAATTGGGGCGTTTTTAATAGCAGAATTGTGTTGTCAAGTACACAGACTACGATGCACACCGATTATTTTTGCGCTTCGAACTATATCGTGATTTATGCAAATTC
>JABFEA020000119.1:9753258-9763657 GCA_019775915.2 Cyphomyrus plagiostoma | reverse complement strand
CCCCCCCCCCCCCCCCCCCCCCCCCCCCCCGCCCCCCCCCCCCCCCCCCCCCCCCCCCCCCCCCCCCAGAAGGAGCATGCCAAGATGAAAAATACTGAATTATCACCAACAATACAGCAGTATTTCAAATGAGAAGATGGTCTGAAGCAGAAGAGTAGTAAATGTTAAATCAATCATTTTAACCAGGAATGCTGTTTTCTGATTATTAAAAGGAAAAGTAACAATCAGCTAAAGCATGCCTAAGAAAAATAAGTCTTTGACCTCTACCTGACATTTCAAGAATTGCAACAATACTACTACTGAAAAAATATTTCCTTATGAGAAGAATTTAGGACATAGGTCACCCCGTGTCTGATAAATGCAGTAAGAGCAGCTGTGAGTCACTGGTAAACTTAACTGGTCTCTAGCTAGGTTAATGTGTTCCATAATGTGTGGCACAGGTGGAATGATTATGTTCCTCAGTAAACTAGGTTAAAATATCATTATCATAATTATGTCAATGTGTTTAAATAAATCAACACTGTCCTAAAAGATGTTCCTGCTGGTTTGTGCAGCAGGTATTTTGTTTGTAACATTCATGCAACAGAATAAATTGTCCCACGCTCAGAAGCAAGCATAAAACAGCTGGCAACAACCATCTTTAACAGCTGACAACCACCAAATTTTAAATGAAAAAATAAACTCATTTATGGTGTGCTGTTTGGCACAGTACATCATTTTTGGCTCGGTACAGTATGCACAATGAAATGAATGAATACATTTATTGAACAGAACCGAAATTCACAAGTAGATATACAACATGGAAAACATTACGGTAATCTATGAGTTGGTTCTGATTAATGTTAACCAGTCAGTCATAATCAACAGTTTGGGAACATTTTGGTCTCTGAAAAAGTGACTCCCTGGAAAACACTGGAGAGAGAAAGTAGTTGATAAGACAAAGACTATCTGTTGACTCTGTTATACTAAACTCGAAACTGTTGCTGTAAATGCATCCAACACATTCTCATTTAAGACAATATCATCCAAGTGCACGTACGAGTCTTTAATACTCAGGTTTTGTTATTCAAGCATGTTGACAGATGCATTGCCTTTGGATTACAACTGTCCCAAACTGTTTGTAGTTTTAATAATAAATAATTTTCTAACAAATTGTTTTCCCTGCTGTACCAAAATTGCACTGAACCACAAACCCAAAACCAAGGTTTGTAACGAACCATGGATTTTGTGTACCATCACACCCTTACTTCAGACTGATCACAAAACATACATACAATGTTGGTATAAATCAGGGTTGTGGTCATTCCAGAATGCATTCATAAATTCCAAACCAAATCAGAAAATAGAACAGGAGTTGGGACTGAAAAAAATTATTGGGAACAGAATTGGAATTGAATTCAAATATCAGGGAGATTTAAATTCCAACACCAGTTTCATTTCCTGATTTGGATTGGAATTGATGAATGTATTCCGGAATGGCCCCCGGTATAAATATCGCATACCATCCATCCCTTTAATACACCACAGCCATTTTTCAAATTCAATATAACATACCCAGCCTCAAGCTTTTGTTATTCGGCGCTGGTACCAGTTTTTATGCCAGTGGGAAAGTAACACCTTGAAGTACTGTACTTTTGGTATTTTGTTGAACTTTGCGCAGCGGAAAAGAGATGTTTTGCTATGGACTATGAGAGGAAAATAGAGTACCTGGAGGAAACCAGCAGGACAAATTTGAACCCTGGAGGTGAGTTTCCACTGAGCCACCATGTCTTGCCAATTTTTACCTTTTTAATACTTCCTTCCCCAGAAGTGTTATTGGTACATGGAAAACAGTGACCACAATAAGAATTTTAGTTATTGTACTCTTTTAACGTGTGTATTACTCTACAGTACATTTTAAAATGTATTTGGCCATGTAAAATTAGGGAAACTACTAAATTTGATGTCTATTTAGTTTGGACATTTTGTTAGACATTGCACTACTTAAGTGCATGGGCTAAGATTGTAAACTGTAAATGATGTATTAGCTGGTATAGTGCATCACCTAATACACAAGAAAACAACAAGAAAATAACCAATCCAGTAATCAGATTGTTTCAAGGGCTAACTAAAACCAGCTGATTATAAGTTTGAAGTTAGTCACAAGTAAACAAACAAAAGCAGTCTGGGAACTAGTGCTGTCAGAAGTATCAATAGTATCAATTGCGTGACGTATAAAATGGGTTCAATACTCATTTTCTATGGTATCGATTCTACAGCCTGGACCTCTGGTTCGCTCTGACCACCAAGACACGCAGGCTACTAACCAGACCAGAGTGCAGTCTCACACATGGGGTGTTAAGTTCAGAAGCATCAGATCTTTTGCTGCTATGCATAATAAGTTCAGCCACAGTCGCATCTGGAAATACTTTGGCTTTGTGTCAAATGAAAATGGTAAACCACAGGTCATATAGAAGCCTGTACGAAAGTTGTGCCACCACACAATACTGACAAAGGGGGCAAATACCACAAATTTAAGTAATTTTTAGAAGACTGATACTAGGCCTGGGCAATATCATATCGATATTATATCGCACATGCGCAATAATCACCAGGGCTTCAGATGACAAAGCATATGGTCATGCGGCAGCTTTTCGGTGATATACGGACATTATTTACGCCCACAACTTAAGCAGTTTAGTAGTATGGCTAAAATATTAATGAGGTTTTGTGTGACATCCAAAAGTCATTATTAGTATAAATACGGCATATCCTAATGTTTCATAAAAGTGTCAGACTTTGAACTGCAAAAAGTTCCACCACACTGCCAACGTCTTATGTTGTTTATCCACAAGATTTCCTCTTTTAAAAGATGTTGTGGCTGCTCTTCACCGTGACTTCAATGAATATTGCACTGAGGTATACCAAACCGTAGTATACCAAAACAGTATTATGTGGGGTTTCTTAAATTAGATTAGCAGAGCACATAAAGTTTATACAGATTACTAACTTTTGGGTATCACAAAACACATGTCATTAATATTTTAGCCACACTACTAATCCTCTTACTAAATTAGGGGAGTAAATTAATGTCCGCATAGCACCGAAAAGCTGGCGTCCGGCCAAATGTTTCGTCTGTCATCTGAAGCCCTGGTGATTATTGCATATGCACAATATAATATCTATATGATATCGCCCAGCCCTGACTGATACGCAACGTAATACAAAGAGCTTTTGGAGCAAGGTATTTTATTTCAAAATTAATAAAATATTAATCTGCCTGATGTAGTAGAGGTACAAATGTGTCGTGCATTTTTTCTGTGGGTGAAAACATTTTTTGTAGTCAAGAATTTCTGCATTAAGACAACAGTCTACAATTATTTATACATGCAAGTTGTGTTTGGCTTCATCTTGTAAGGTTGTTTTGACAATTCAGATACAAAATTTGAGTCATGCTCTTGTTAGCAGTGTTTGTTCTTTGAGATACAAGATAAAGTAGGCATGTAAAAGTAATGTGCATCTGTTCTATTATGCATTGTAGTAATATAAAGTAACATTTAATTTTAAGAGTTTAATTATTTACTGTGTGTGAATATGTCTAAACATGAGCACAGCGCAATTACAATGGCAGTCTATTGTACTAAATATTATGCTTTGAGTGACAATGCAGTACAAACTATTATTTAGATATAGTGAAACAAGTTAAAAGGTTGTAAAGTTGTACTGCAAACAATACTATTTTTTTTTTTACTGAATTACATTATATACTGTGTTGAGTATTGAACATGCTATTCAATTTCAATACTTTTCTTTGTATTGTATTGAACTTTGGTATTCTGACAACACTACTGGGAGCGAGTGGCCATGCAAAGTAATATTGACATAATCACCATGATCTGCAATTACACAAACTAATATCTATGGGCCAGAGCCTCCTGGTTAAGAACCACTGGCTTAGAAAATATAAAATGTGTGACTAACATAACTATACCATATATCACTTAGACACAGAGGAATCTGACTGGAACTTGCATCATGTTCTGTCTTCCTTTTGTCCTTCTCTCTGTCATTGTTAGCAGCCACCACACTCACGAAGCTGATGACCACCAGGTGTCTGTGACCTTATTGCTGTGGTTTCCTACCATTAGTATGCAGGAACCGCCCTACTGCAACAAGCCTTGTGTCATTTATGTAGACGACTCAGCCCAATGCACAACACCAGATGCTCTGCATGTTTAATCCTTGCTATGAGGCATGACACTGAGGGCAGAGCAGCTGTCTTAACAAAGGTCAACCACTGTAAAAGAAAATCACACAAACATTCTGATCCAGTGCTTGTTAATCAGCTACTAAACTACCATCCACTGCAGCCCACTGACAAAAGCAATGAAGACTCCTGATCAACGAAAGGCTAAGATGCTGCCTTTTACTGTAAACGTGTCCTGACAGGGAAAACTTTTTCCTAGTTAAATAATGTTTGGGCTTGTTATCAAAGCAACAGCCTATATTTTTCCAAAACACAAAAATGATTCTTTTCAAGGAATATGGTATAGAGACTATGTAACTACCTGAAATTCATAGTTCACAAAAAACAAATTTTACAGTTTAATGTGTAAAACAAAGTCTCATGCATCAGTCATTTTACTTGGTTGCAAATATAAAAATAAAACAATCTGTTACAAAGTGCAATGACAGAATAGGGCAAAGAGCATCTATTCTGTAATTTAAGGTTATTATAATTAAAGTTCGTTATATGCAAAAAAAATATACAGACAGAATTCTATTTTTTTGTGCTTTGTTTATAAAAACCAGTTAACATTCCCTAAAGGAACACATTAAGAAAATACAAATTAACAACAAAAACAACAACAATTACAGCAACATATTAAAATTATTTAAAACCTTCTGCAGTAATCAAAATCACAAGATGCTTTTTCAATAAAATAACCATTATATGCAGGTTATAAAACTGTGACTGATGAGTTAAACTTCCATGGATTTTCTGGATAATGAAAGATTACAAAATGACCCAAATACTACACTCCCATCAGTACTGTCAGAAGTATGAAAGTACCAAAAGTATCAATTGTATGATATATATACAACAGTTTCAAAGCATATTTTTCATGGAATCTATTCTACACCCTGCATTTCCAGGTTGCTCTGAGGCTAGTTGGCTACCAATTTGTATGCCTACACCTGTGTAGGCCTGTTTGCAAATTGTGCCACTGTACAATACTGATAAAACAAGCAAACACCATAAATTTTGACCAACATTTAATGCACCAACATACAACGCAATACAGTTTTGCCAGATAGGCATCTTATTTCAGAATTAATAAAATAATAATCTGCATGAGCCTATTAGAGATGCTACGTGCATATGGGTTCAAACATTTTTTGTAGTCAGTTAAACATTAAGATAACAATCTTGTGAGGTTATGTTGATTAGTGTTAATCATCCCAATACAAACTTTAAGAGTCATGCAATAGTTAGAAGTGTTTCTGCTTTGAGAAGCAAGATAAAAAAGGCATACAAAGGCTACATTATATACGGTGCATATCGAAAATGGTATAGAATTTCAATATTTTTCTTTCCATGATATGGAAGTTTGAAATTTTGGTATCATGACCAACTCCTAGCTCCTCTCTGTATGCATGGCTTTGACTGGCATGACTACAGCAGGTCCCAGAACTAAGGCATGGAGAAAATGAGCCTAATGGTTTATGTTTGTTGCCAATGATGCTTCTGATTTTAAGAAAAGCCAGCAAAGAGCAAGCAGTTAATAAAATAACGTGTTATCACCAATGTATATAACCACACCATACACAAACTGATCATTGGCTTCTCTTACATATTTGATATTTTGCTTTTAAATTACACACCCCTTTCTTAAGCTGGCATTCAGCTGTTTTAGCTTTCTCACACGCAGACCCATGATCTCTTACTGGATAGCTCCAGTGTTCAATAAGTATAGCCATGGCTGTGTCTACCAATCCAAATTATCCAGAAACCACTGATTTTCTCCAGATAATGTATTATATATCCTTGCAAATGTCCACATTTGTACTACCTAACTGGCCCCAAAAATCTGTCATCCAGACCTTTAGAAGGAAAATGAAACAGACTTAAGCATTATTACACCAGCCACTGGCGATACATCAGTTGACAAACATACACATTAGTCTATGATTTAGAAATAGCATTTGAATAAATAGTTTAAGGGACAACAGTCTACCAAAATTACAACGAAACAATGCACTTGTGGTGGGTTATCTTGCGAAAATGTGTTTCAGATGACTAATGGCTTGCAGCTGCGATATGCCATGTTAAAAACTTTTAAATTGCAATCATTCAACCATTTCGGTGTGTGCAAATTACACTCTTAAAATGTTCTAGTGAGGATATCTGCTCGATATCAAAATGAAGGACAGGTCTACGTAAAACCCAATATAGGTAAGCCGTGGCATGTTAGACGGGGATGTAACATGCCCTACCAAAGCGCACCCCCAGCACAGGTACCGTCATGACATCAACTGCGAGACAGTACAGGCAGTGCCTCTGTGCTAAATAAATAGCTGGTGTAAAGTAAACCTAACCTTTAGATTTCAGCAGTTGTCATGTGATTAATCGGCTACAGGTTTGTTTTGAAAGCCATGTGGAATGCCGCAAATTCACCCCCTAAGTGACAGTTTTCAGAGTGACTATCTAAGATTACCCTGGGCGACACTACGTCGTAGCAAACGTAGGCTAACAGGCTAAACGAAACTCAAACAAGCGGGTCATTTCCGCGGACAGCCAATCTCTCGTTAAGGCACCTGAGCAGACTGACACCACTTGCTTAACTCACCTTTAACTTTCCCAAACGTCCCAACCCCAAGCGTATCCCCAAGAATGTAATGGCCAATCTTGACCCTCCCTTCATGCTTCTGTTTATCCGTCGCCATCTTCCCGACGAAGCCCTCCCTCGAGCGGCGACCACACACCGAGACGGAAGTGACGTCAAACAGACAGGAATTAAAAGTACGGGTACGCGCTCAGCGTAAATAAATAAACGGAAGCTCTGTAAAGGCAGCAACGGACGCAAAATGATCCTGGACCGGTTTCAAATTTTAACTCGGCACGATTTCTAAATTGTGGAAAGGTGGACACAGATTCCGAATCAGTTATTTTCATCCATTTTAAAAACTCCGGAAGAGTTAAATTTGAGACTGTTTAGATTATTTAATTTAAAAAAGATTAAAGTTATTTTTCTGAAATATCGTGGGACTTAATGCATTTATTTGTCCACGGAGCAACTGTTTTGTAATTAACTTAGCTGCAGTTTCTAGTTTAAATCAAGGTGAAACCGGAACAAGTTACTAATTAAACTCAATTGCTCCTGCAGTTTAAATTGCATTTGCTTGCCACTGGAGGTCACATTTATACGGTTTATCTTACGCCTGCTCTGGGACTCAGGGTAAGATGGTCATAGTTTAAACATCCAAATCAGATGTTATTAATAACATATCTAATACTTCTTTCAATGTGTAGGTAATTATTTGTCCTGACAAAACTATAAAAAAAACCTGATGCGCTTCTAATTACATAAACTAGGCTTGCACGCCCTACACTTCAAATCTGGTAACACTTGGTGGGGCACAAATAGTAATAACTCAGTTATTACTGAAGTACAGATTTTGAACAAATTATGAACAAGTAATGTTACTACTTGAGATAAAATGTCACGATTCATTGATGATAAACTAACATGAGATCAGTATTTAACGTGTTATTCATGACTTACGTCTCTTCAGTAGTTTACAAATATTTGCAGAATTAACAGCCATAGTAACAAAAACAGTAACTGCTTGAGGTAATACATGCATCACGACTCATTAACGATGAATTAACATAACATCAATATGTAACTAAGACTTAGTTTGTGATAAATTAATACATAAATTATAGTATAATACTATATGATTTGATCCCTGTCAAGTTATCGAAAACCTTAAGGGTAGTGTGAGCTACATGTAGGTGAACGAAGATAAAGTCCATTTAGCCCAGAGCACCTTAAATCCAACAAGTTATCTGGCTAAATCATGGTTTGTGGAACACTACCCTGGGTGACATTTTAATGCTGGAGAGGGTGGTAATATTCCATCCATCCATTTTCTGTAACAGCTTATCCTATTCAGGGTCGTGGATCCAAAGCCTTCATTTCTGCTTTTCATCTAAAAAGAAAAAACATCCTGAATGAAATTTACTGCAGCCCTGCATCAGTTCAGATGTCTGAAAAACATGTCCCCTGATTAGGCCTGCTGTAAAAATAGTGTCTTCTTAATAGAACAAAAAAAATATTACTTCATTTCCATTACCCCTTCCCCATAAAATATTTTTAAAATGTTTTTATTAGATAGATCCCAAAATAACATATACTACAAATATCTAGCTGTACACTGTTTAAAAAGGAACATTTAGGTAGTCAAAAGGCTAATGTCCTTCTGATGTGAAATACTAAATGTTAATGATCTCTCTTGGCCTAACTGAGAAAGGCTGGCATTCTATTTTGTATTTTACTGTAGGAAAGAATTTCATGAGTTCAAGTTAATTTATTAAATTTAGTATATACTAATAATATATTTCACACTATTATTCAGTGTCACTTTTTATAGGCATAATTTAGTAACTTTATAGTAAAACTGATTTAGCCAGTTGCTTCTTTCAGAATCACTTTTAGAATCACTGCCTAAAACTTGATTAAGTGCAAATCAAAACCTATTATGCCTCATGTTATTGGCGGAACAATAATAATAATAATAATATACAAATGCCATTGATTATTGTGGCTCTTGTTTGTGTGAATATTTAAAGATTTGGATTGTGATCAAAACACTGAGAGTTTGAATTTTATGTGAAACACTGTTATATCCTTGAAATTACTTCTTAAAATTCTTCTAGTCTTGTATAAACGCTAAAGTCCACCTTGACTAAAGCTCCAGTTCCATCTGAAGAATAACGGCCCCAAAGCATGATGTTGCCACCACCATGCTTCACCGTGGGTGTGGCGTTCTTTTAGTGGTGTGTAGTGTTGCCCACACCATGCTTCACCGTGGGTGTGGTGTTCTTTTAGTGATGTGCAGTGTTGCCCACACCATGCTTCACCGTGGTGTGGTGTTCTTTTAGTGATGTGCGGTGTTGTTTTTGTGCCAAACATTCCTTTTGGAATTGTGGCCAAAAAAATCAACCTTGGTTTCATCAGACCATAAAACATTTTCCCACATGCTTTTGGGAAACGGTGTATTTCTTTGTAAAGTTTAGCTGGGCCTGGATGACTGTTTTCATTGTGTTCCATGGTAAATCTAATGCTGTGGATTTTTTATACCCTTCTTCTGACTAATACCTTTCAACAATGAGAGCCCTTTGATGCTTTGTGAGCTCTCTGCGAACCGGGATGCAACTGAGTAAAGGTCAGGAAAACCCGCTAGGACAGTTGAACTGTATTAATCAGAGTGACTTTAACACACTTGGCAGGTATGTCCCCTCAAAAATACTGAATGCTGTAATTAAATCAAAAGGTGTTTCAACGAGGTATTATTTAAGGGTGAGCACATTTATGTAACCAGTTTATCGTTTGCTTTTTATTTTTTTTATATTTTTCTCCATAACAGACTTGTTTGTATTTCAATTGAACTGTACATGTTATAGATCACATTAAAGGTAGGAAAAGTTTTGAAATGACTTGTTGTTTTTTGCGGCCTCATTTAACATCACAAAAACCTTGCATTTTAACAGGGGTGTGTACACTTTTTATATCTACTGTACATACTTCCTGTGTACATGTGCATATCTGTCCTGTGCACATTGAGATAGAAAAAAAGCTGAAAACATTCCTTGTATCTGTAAACATATTTGGCCAGTTAAGCTGATTCTGATCTTGCTCTCCATGAGAAACATAATTTCAAAGAAGATTTAATATTGAGATTGAGACCTGTAAATAGTGGTGATGTAATTGAAACAAATTTACTTATTTAACAAAGGAAATTAACTAAGATTCCAATTCTTACTGAGGAAGACGTTAGGACACCCTGTGCCCTAATAGCTAGTATTTCCCCCATTGGCTGAAATAATCTCACTAAGACATTTCTTATAACCATCTGTCAGTCTCAAACATCGACTAGTAGAAAGTTTCCCCACTTTCTTTAAGCTGAATGATGTTTGAGGGTGTCTTGCATGCACTTCTGCTTCAAATGACCCCACAGCATCTCAATAGGATTCAGATCCAAGCTTTGACTTGACCATTCCAGAACCTTCCATTTCTTTCATGTAAGGTAGATTTGCTGGAATGATTTGGGTTATTCCCCTCCTGGAGCCGACACCTTATCGTGGTGGAGGGGTTTGCATGTTCCAATGATCCCAGGAGCTAAGTTGCCCGGG
>JABFEA020000119.1:9736199-9746765 GCA_019775915.2 Cyphomyrus plagiostoma | reverse complement strand
CCGGATCCTGACCTCATCGCCTGCCCCACGACCACGATCTTTGCCTAACGTACCGGATACCTTTGCCTTGCCCCGTTACTGGAATAAAGTCCCTGATCCTCGCATATCTGGGTCCTCTCGTCTGTCTCCTAGCATTACACTGAGAGCCCACATTGCTGAATGGTATTCTAAAATAGGTGTGTCAATAAAAATCTGACCAAACTAAGTATCTTGGTGATTGAAAGTTGTAGTGTAGTCATCCCACTGTAACAAGTCAGCAGAGGTCCCTGTAAAAGGGAAAGCAAAAGCTGAAAATAATAATGAACAATGTCACAGCACCCGGAAGTCTTTGGTCAGCTGCAGCATGCCTTATTTAACATATACATATATTTCTCTTACAAGTATGTCTCATCCCACAACAGGATCAAAAACCTGACAGAGATGCATAATTACCTTAAGTTTCCTGTTTTTATTTTTTTATTAAATTTTTTCTACATCCAGATTAAATAATGACAGGACAAAGAGTTTCTATATTATGCTGTTTCCCAAGCATACTGCAGTGAAATTAAAATACGTTACAGCCATACCTGCAGTAGATTTGTATAAACACAGATGAAAAAAATGAAATAATATTATATAAACATTACTCCACGCTTGCTTCTTTTCGATTATAGCTTCCATGAAACGTAAACAATTTTCCCCATGAACACTTAATTAGGCTATGATTTACTATCGATCGGCTGTGCCTCCCCATGGATGAGCGCACGGCTGTCCTTGAAAGATGCCACAGTGACCTTGTTTTTCTCGCTGACTCCTCATTCTGCACCGAGTACACGCCTCTACAAAGACGTTCTTACACCCAGACCGCAGCCTTATGGATGAATAGTGCATTGCGCTGCAGTTTAATAAATGTTATGAACCGGTATATATTTGCCTAGGTTTTTAATTTTTTTTTTCGTTTAGCCCTGACGAAGCCAGATACTTGTGCTTAATTGATAAGTGGAGTTATACGCACACGATAGCGACCGGATTAAATAATTTAATAAATCTGGTCAGGAAAGACTGCATGGTGTATTATGAGAGCTCATACAGCGCAGTGATTAAGCAGACAGCCCCGTTTCTTGGAGACGGTGACACATGCAGTTGGTGAGATGTGTCGTTCTTTTAAGTGAGAGTATTTACACCCTTATGCGACTTCGGTCCGGGGCTTTTGCGTGTCGCATTTCAGATGGTAAAGGGTTTATATTCTGCGGTTGAAACAGCTAGACTCTTGCAATTCAAGACGATTTTTATCTGCAGTCTACATGAATTAAATGGCAATGCCGTACGACATATACCGAAGAAATCCTTGCCGTGGTTAAGGTTAGAAATAGACTTAGACATTGGATGATGTCGCTTAGAGCGCTTAAAATAGTGAACGTCCTGTCGAGTGTGAATCTTCCGTAGGTTTGAAGGAAATAATACATATTTTTGGATTTTCAGTCACTGGATGCTACACTAAAGAATGGGATACTCCGATCCGTCGGTTAGAGATTTGCTCGGAAATAGGTCTCTTTGTTTTATATTTATATGTGCTTTCGGACTGGTTACTCTTCTGCAACAGATTCTTTATGGCAAAAACTACATTAAAAGGTAAGCGGTTTCATATCTCTCTAATGTAAATACGGCATTCATCAGTTATTGCGGTGTCGGTATCAGCTCATTGCTATTAGATTTTACTTCTTTCAACGATTTAATACGATACATTTTAATTAAAAATGATAATATTACACTATACCAAAGTAACCGAATAAAGCCTTCTTATTTGAATGGGGGGCTTTTGGTGTGTTTATTATTAATAATGACATCATTTTTAATATAGTCTAGTAATACTACTAGTAATAACACTGGCAGTACAAAGGAATAGTTTTCTACTTAATTAATGGACGCGGTCTAACGAATTTGCCGCATTTTTGTACAAATTATACAATGTGAGATGGGATATAAAAATGACAGTTGCATTCATGTTTAAATTGGTTGTTAATTTTAGGGTAATGAATAATATGCAGTATACTGAGGATGTGTATGGGTTTGTTTTTTATGTTTGGTTTAAATGGCTACCTCTGACTTGTCATGCATCATAACACTGGTTTGGGATGCTGCTTCTAACACGATTGAATTTGCAAGGTTCTGGAAACAATTCGCACAAGAAATGTTACAATACTGTAATGAGTATTTTATAAATTGTGTTTGCATATTACTGCAGGAAGTAATGTCATTTTTTTAACATACAATATTGCATTAGGTGTTTGGTGTGGCAATATCTTTTTCTTAACCCAAATGCAAGCTACATTTGTTTATGAACTAAATAATTTAATCAAAATGTTTATGTGTCATCTCCCATTAGGAACTTTCATATCAACTGCTGCCACTTAAATTTCAAAACTGTTTACTCTTAAATTAAGTGATTTCTTGTATAATTTAGGAGCAGAGATGCTTAAACAGAATCAGTCTCAGATTAGTTCACCTTCTTTGGGCTGGCTCTTTAATTGAGAATAAGACTGACATCATCCCTGAAAAGGATAGTTCTGTTGCCTTTAGCTATCCATTTTATATCTGGTTTTAAGAGTCCTGCTTGAGACTGGGTTTATCAAATTCCACTGCCACATTTAACCCTAATGTGCTTTTATAGCAAAGAGCACTGGGTTGGGTTTTGAAGCAACGTGTGCATGCAGCAGAAGTCTGCCTTGCGGGAGCCATTTTCCCCCCCTATCTCTACAGACCTCAGTCTTGACGATGAGAGCTGTGTAATGAGGTCACAGTGGGGAGTAGTAAACAATCTGGATCGGCCTCATTCACTTCAAGACCATGTCGGGCGTGTCCAATCTAAGAGCTGCATCCTTCTGGAAATCCTGCAACCACGGTGAACATGACTCTGTATGCAGCCTTTCAGACCTTTTCCATCAGTGATGTGATTTTTATAAGATCACCGTGACTAACATATTAGCCATTGATCGTATCTCATGAAACTGTTTTTGCAATAATTATTATGTAGTCTTTAATCGTAGTAAACTGTACATAAGTAAACTGTGTTTATTCCTTTAAAGAATGGGTATGTTATAGCCTGATTGGATAAAATGTATATTCAGTTGTAATTTTGTATGTATAATTTATTGTTAACAGTTTAATATTGTATTTTGAATGTGAGGTCGAATTAAGAACCAGAGTGATTCAGCATATTAATAATTATAGAGGGATTCAGTGAATCTACTGTGTCCATTTTAGGTTATAACTTTATTGGCATAAGACAGATCGTTTCTAGGTGTGGTTCAATGTGCTACTGACTCATGGAATTTTGATAATCAGCTTTTCAGTTTGTGCTACTTATGTCACAAATCACAGTCACCTTATTTGAAACTGGGCAGTGAAATTATTAATGTAGTATTTTCCATCGAAAACAAATTTAAGTATGCTGTGAAGCAAGGCACTGAATCCATATTGCTAGATTTTCAAGTGATCTTCAAGTGGCATCTGGATAATCCCTTGTGTTGTTTCCAGTGTTGAGATAAAACATTGAAATATATACTATGGCCTATTATTTTCATGATTTCTTTAGCAGTTATTAGTCATTACAGTGGCTGTTTCTTTTGTGTTCTGAAAATGTCATATCCCATAAAGGAGTGTATGTCTTAGACTTCTGGTAACTGTAGAAGAGTAATGCTGAGTGTGTATTAGGTCATGTTTGAAAAAGGCAAGAGGAAAGAAGCAAACCATTTCAGAACTAGCTGGTTACTTATCAGAATAACCTTCCCATTTGTGTAGACAGGGTAAACCTAATTCCAAAATACATTATTCATGTTATGTAGCTTAAGTCAATGAAGAACTCCCCATATTAAGATTTCTGAGATTTGGATGGGCTGCAATCAATTTACTAATACTGATATAGGTGACCTTATATTAGCAGAAAATGTTTCTGGCTAAATGGATGCTTACATTTTTTCACCGCTGAATAGAACACATAATACATAAAAAAGATAAAACAGTAATATACATATAAAGTAGAGATTTACGAATCTAATGTAGTTAATAACTAACAAATTAGTCTTTGTAGGTTTGGCATAACCAACAGTGTAATATATAAAAATTATGTAAAAGCAAACCCTAGTATGTTATCTTCTTGAATAATGTCATTATCTGAATAAAAGAGAACATCATAAATCTGTCATGAGGTGATAAATGCATTCATATATAATGTATTAGAGGTTGTAAAATACAGATTTATCTGAAGAATCCAACTTTCATACAGAATTGCAGTGAATTGCTTAATTTAATGCTGGTAGAATGTTATGTAAAAATTACTTATTAATTGTTGGATATTGATAATTTGGTAGTGCAACAAAATTTAGTTCTGTGATAATGATGAGAGATGATCTAGCTGCAGAAGCAAAAAGGTTTTATTCCCAAAATCTTAATCCAAAACTGTGATCACAAGCAGCATCTTGTAGCACAGGTGAAGGCAACACAAGGTCAATCCAAATACAAAGTTCAAATTGTAGTACCAGAATCTGTAATCAAGGCAGTAGGTTATAGGTCCCTTCAGCGCAACACAGAAAAAGAAAAAAACAATGACAAATTTAACAGATGAAGAATGGGAGATCAGATATAATTTTTTTTACAAATAGTGAAGCCAAATATGGTATAAATACACAATACTTAGAGAAGTGAGGATGGTTTGTGGGTTTGGACCCTGTGCCCCAGATCTGAAGGTTGGTGGTTCTAATCCTGTGAACGACAGAATGATTCCACTGTTGGGTCCTTCATCTTCCAAATTGCTCATTGATAACCTGGACCAAGCTTTCTCATTTGGGTATTGCTTTGGACAGATGAATAAATGTAAATGACTAATGTCACAAAAAATATAAGAATTCTCAATATGTCATCCTTCCATGTTGTGGAAAATATTTTAGCTGTTATATTAATGGAGTCACTGGAGCGCTGTACTGGGTGGATGTTGTTCAGTATGTTTATACCTAGCCTACTCCAGGTTCTGGGGCGAGGCTACAGTTGGGCAAGGGATGGGCAGTGCCCACCCAAAGGCAGTACCCTCCCAAAGGCAGTACCCACCCAAACTGTCTACCCACCCAGCAGAGACAGATCAAATGTTACCACTGCCACCCCCACCCCCCAATTCGAGCATTGGTGGCCATCCATAACACCCAAATGCCCGCCCCAGGTAGCATACTGGTAAGACCACTGCCCTTCACCCACTCCTAGCGGTCGTGTTTCTCTCCTTACTTTCCACTGGTCGACAGTTGCTAATTGTATTTTTATCCCTTTAAATAGTCTGTCCTCACCATACCAGTGGATTCAAGAGTCCAGGTTTTCAAGATTCAAGAGATCTTTAATGTCACCCCATCGATATAGATGTATGCATCCCAGATGAAACATCATCTTCTTAAGCCCCATGGTATTCCACATGTGCTATGCAATGTACTACATCATATTAACTTATACACATTGACAGTATACATATGTATGAAATTTCCTCAGTGACCCGATGATATGCAACATACTGTACAACATAAAGTGCAAAAGGGGCATAATGATAAGATATGCAATGCAAGATGTTCAGTGCCAGCATGCCTCTTCCATACATCCATAACCAGTAAGACTTACTGTATATATTCTACCTTAACTTCTTAACTGCTTCATTATGTTGACCTAGAAGTTGCGGTTTCTTGTGGTAACTTATGAGGAAATACTTTCAAAACAACTTCTTTGGGGAATAACTACTATGTGGCGCTGTTAATATGTGATGTATTCATTGTCAGAATGAAATTGGAACCTTATCAATTGAATTAATTGATTAATTAATCAAGTGAAGACAGTTTAGTCCCTGGTTCCTTGATTAAAACAGCATACAGTTTTTAACTTCACTGGACTTTTCATTTGTGGGATAGTTGTAGGATTGATTACAAGAGGCGATTTCTTTTACTTGCAGAATCTAAGGTTGCAGAAGCAGAAAAAAGACCAATAAAATTAAAGCAATTCTTTAAACTGTCAATAACTTTGCCTTTATTAATACTAGATTAAAGATTTCAAAGCATGAATTATATATCACATTACATTGTCCACACAGTATACAGCACAACATACAAGTTGAAGACTTGTAATGCATGCATTATCTTGATAACATTGGCTGATCTTTCTTTCCCATCTATTTTGCTGCCAGAATCCATTCCATTTTTTGAAGAGCGAAATGGCTTCTCTCACGGCTTTCTATGGCAATGAATGTAACATCAACCTGTTACATTTTGAAGCAAAGTCACAGTTACAGGCACAAAGAATCAAATAAAATCTATGTGATGAAATGATCAATTTTTTTTTATTTTGCAATTTTGACGCTTTCATTTTCAATCCTGACAGTCTACAGCTAAGAGAAAGTAGGAATAAAAATGTAATGAGAATCATTTTCAGCCCCTAGTTGCATTGACTATAGTTTTATGAGTAAAAATTTGTAAACCTATAAACTTTGAATTCCATATTCAAAAATTGTACACTACAAAAAAAATAAAATATCAGTAAATTTGAACCAAACAAATCTCAATATAAAATTTAAATAGGATTAAGATATGAGTACATTTTGCACAGCTTTGCAATTAAGATGAAAATTTCATGTGCATAATTTAATAAATTAGACAACTAGTAGGCTATATAATAGAGCGTAAAGAAGTAATATTTCAAATGATAACTTCAAACGTACTTCTAATCTAAAATGTTAAATTTCTCGTGCAGTGTTACAGCTATATCCCTGGAAGTCTTTCAACTATAAAGGGAGACCTTTTCTGTCTGGCTAACATTTTACTTCTTATTAAATCTCCCAACCAGCCCAACTCTCCTTCTGTTTCAATAACGCGCCATAGACTATCTTGTGCATTGCAGGGATACTTTTAATAGAGCAGGTTATAATTGTATAGTCACTTAGTAGATTAGTGTTTCTCAACAGATCTTCATGGACCCCCAGACAGTCCACAGAACTGGGGGGGGAGCAATAACGTGAACCATCTGGGGGTCCCCGAGGAGCGGGTGGAGAAGCGCTGCAGTAGGTGACAGAGGTGTTGAGGGGAATTGTCTTCTAATAGTGCAACAGGCTTCCAAACTGACTTCTTTCATACTAAGCTGAAAAGCAGCTGGACTTCTTGTTTGAAGTCCTCTATTCATGATTTTGGATTAATGCCTCGGTTGATGTTTTTGATGAGAGTACATTTGTGTTTGCTTATGGAATGCACTAAGTGATGAAAACAATCATTTAAGACCAGGTCATTTTAAACATGGTAAGCGTATGAAATGTCATTTTACCTTCCACACCATCAAAAGCATCACCTTAATCCATTTAACAACATCATCAAGGTTTCATTGTAGAAAGGCAGCATCTAGAAATAATTTAAAATGCATTTACTAATCATAATAATATTTCATTACATGAACTTCTGTGTTCTCTTTGTGTTGAGTAATTGAAACTGCAGACCATGAAGCTTGGTGTATGTGGGAAACAGATGTTACACTGGATATTACTGGATAATATTATACAACAATAAATATTTACAATGCTTAAAATGATTATATTCACAATGGTCATGTATTTTATTTTCTAAGACCATTTATTTTAAAATGCAATTCAAAATTTACCATTTAGTTTCATCAGCCGTCCTAGGAAAACTCTTTTTTTAGAATCAGTCAGAAAATTTTTATTGTTTAAAATGTTTTTATGGTTAGGTTTAACCAGACCCATTATTAAAAGTTAATGAGGTGTCGATTCTGAGTCTGGTCGCTTTCCAAGCACGGCTGTAATTGTTTGGGATGAAGAATAAGCAATCTACTCTGTCCGATACCATATTTATGATGAATTTTTTGTTTTATTTCTCTAGTAATGGAATTAATGGTGAACATTGACAGAAAAACGTGTTTCTATTAAACTGAGTGTAATATTGTATCAGTAATGTTCAGCTGATTTTCTTCATTTTATGTTAGAAGACTACCGAAGATTTTGGGAAACAAGACTTAACAAAAACATTATTTTGATAATTATTTTCATAATATATCTCCAAATAAAAACCTGCTCTTTGTTGTCTTTAATGAATATTTTATACAACCTATGTGGAAAAACAAAGAATTTCTCTTTCAAAGTTGATAAGGCTGCAGAATGTATCTGTTACACAAATCTGTGATATCTCTGCCTAATAAATATTTGTTAGTATTACACATTATGGGGAGATTTTGTTTAAAATGCTCCATTTTCCCATTTTGCCTTCACTATGATTACTGTTATGGTTTGAATACTAAATACACTGAATTATCTAAAATTAACTAAATTCACATTGATCTTAAAACTGAAGAAAAATATATTCGTCCATATAAATTTTATTGGATGCCCTCTATAATTACCTTATATATTAAGCTAATTCAATTTAAATGTACAGACCCACTTAGCTTCCCCTTTACCTAGGGGTTAATATTGGGGCTTGCAGCCGGTTCTGATTCGGGTTCTGCTTTTGCACACTGGATTGGACCCCATATTCATTTGTAAACCAGTAAGAACTGATTGGTTTAATTAAATCCTTTGACCAGACTTGAAAACTATGAATAAGTAATAAGTACTGGCCCATGTAGAGCGTTTATTATAAAGCTCTCTGGCACTATGTCGTTAATAAATTCAGCTAGGGAAGATTTTTATGATAGATATTCCAGTCACCACTCTATTTAGCTCTGAGGTTTTAGAAAGTAATTTCATAAAGACTATTTCAGTCTATTCACTGAAATGAAGTATATTGCAAAGAGACAGTGCTACAATTATGTTTGACCATAAACAAGTCCATTTTAATTCATCTTAATTTTAGTAAGTAGGCAGTGCTGTAATTGAATAACTGTAATTTATGGCCCAAGTTGTATTTAAAATATTCTGGAAAACAAAATTCTTAAAAGTATTTTGTATATATATACCATGTTTTTTTTCAATTGCTTGTACAAACATTGTAATGGTGTCTGCAGTAAAGACATAGCCATGTAGATCATTTTGAGATAATTAATTAAATACTAAAATTGTTTAATGTATAACTAATTTAAATTAATTAATTTAATTAATTTAATATTAATCACCAAACCACAGGCAGAGCAGGGATTATAAATCAAATTCTGAGGTTTTAGCTGAAAAGAGGAAATTTGAAACAAATTCTAGAAAAGGAAGTTTTCCCTTAATGCCCCACTAAAGAACGCAATATCATAGTGCCAAAGGGACTGTTATGTGCTGCTAATGGTATAATTTTACTTTATTGTTATCATTAGGAGTCCATGGAAAGTGTGCTTTAAGAAAATAATACTAGTATGATGTGTGGGTCTTGCTCTTAGTATTTCTGCTATAAATGCAATTCAGATGTTTATTTAGTATTCAAAGATTACATAAACGCTCCCTGTATTTTTATTTGAATAACAGCTGTATTTATCACTTATTCCTTTTTTCAATAACAATCTGCTCTTCTCTCTTCATCCTAATTGAAGTTACTTTTGAGTGCATTGTGAAAAATTCAATAGAACAATACTGTATTGTGTACTACTGACAAATGAGAAATGCACTCTTTAATGCACTTTGTGGTTTGGTACCAAACATACAGGACCAAATTTTATGAAAAGAGATTTGTATATTTAAACAATATTCTTTAAGCCTTTGGAAAAAATAAAGTTTGAAATTGAATCAGCATAAAAGAGGGGGGAAACTATGTATTGAATCTCTGTGTGCTGCATTCTTAACACATAAACGCAGATAAATACGAAATAAACTGACTCATTTTCTTATTAGTGGGCAACAGTTTAGCCGACTCAAAGGAGACGAAACGACAAATTGGACCGGGCCGGTTATTTTCTCGGATGATGGATCACAGAAGCCTGCCAGAAATGGAAAGAAAAGGTACAATTTCAAAAGTGTTTGATTACACAAGCACATCTGACTGAAAGGGATAGAGAGAGAACATGAGATGAGCTTTTACTATATATCTTTCTGCAGAGGTATCAAGATTGCATGCTGATCTGGGGTCCGTTCCTATATAATTCCCCCGGTCACATAAAAGATCTTGCTGATGCACATTTTTTTCCCATCATTTTGTTTTTGATATATAACACAGACACAAAAAAACTAAGAGCATATTATTTGTTATAAAATGAAATTGTACACAATTTCAGTATTAGAACGGAGCAGAGGCATCACAAAGCTCAACAAGTTTGATGCTAACTTACCTGTCTGCATGTTGACAGATGTTTTCGTCAGAATTTTCAGCGTCAGACAGAATCAATCAACTCCATTATTATCGCTCCCTGCCTAGCTGATATTCAGAAGAAAAAAAAACGCTCGCAAAGGTAGGCCAGTCTTGAGGGATTGTACAATCAGGAATTTCTTTTTCACTGGTCTGAAATGGTTCAATTCTCATACTTTCAGTGGCTTTGCAGATTTTTATTGCATGTTGTTTGATTTTGTCTCTGAATGGATTCTTGGGGGGGGGGGGGGGGGGGGGGGGGGGGGGGGGGGGGGGGGGGGGGGGGGGGGGGGGGGGGGGGGGG
>JABFEA020000119.1:9707660-9736099 GCA_019775915.2 Cyphomyrus plagiostoma | reverse complement strand
TCCACCCCTTACCCCAAACATCCGACTCCTTCATTTGAAGAAGCCAGCTTTCAGGAGGGTTCCTCTTAATGTTTTTCCATTGTGCTGTTTCTCTTTGTCTCATTCACTCATCTTGAACATTTCAACAACACCTCGTGGTGTTTGTTTATCATGTGTCGCACACCTGTGTGTAGCTCTCCTTCCTAGCTACCACTGGAATTTTCTGCAATAGGCTGCACCAGTGAGGTAAAATTGGATGCTTAGAAATTTACATATTGATCATTTTAGACTGACTTTCACTGGGGGTTTAACTCATAACACTTACGTTTTTTAATAGTTCAAATATTATTAATTCCAGTATGAAACTCTGTTGTCCTTTAGAGGACCAGCAAAGAGATGCTTTTTACATTCTCATTGACACCAACTGTCATGGAAATTATGAGTAATGTGGCTGCTTCTTTCAACTAACAACAAAGCTTTACTGTAGCTTCATCATGTATTTTTTATTGCTTGCTGATATCCCTGGTTTCATTTGAATATTTATTTATATAATATTTGAATATTGAATACACTTTAATAATATTTGTAATTCAGTTATTAACACTTATTAAAAAATTCTGCTACAAAATTAGCGTTAAACTAAATAGAGTTAACTAGTTTTAATAACATTCACTTTTACAGAGCGACTAAATATGTTCATGTGGTTTTAAATTTAGTTGTTAACATGAGTGCTGTTGAAAAATTTCCCAGATTGTCGTGTCATTTGTTTGTTTTGCACATCAGTTTTGTGCTTTATTCCACCTCATTTTATTTCCACCTGAATGTTCTTATTACAATCAATGAATGATGCTTTGTTCAATACCAGTTACATTTGTATATTAATATACTGTAATGAAGTGACTAAGATGTTATCTTATTGAAATGGCCTTGTTGTTGATTAGTAAGCTAACAATGTTATTTTTCCCTCCTTAATCACACTGTTTTAGTGCACAGGAAATGTTCCAAGATATTAAACCATTTATTTTTTACAGATCTGGCAAGGCTTTGAAATGTCACCTTTAAGAAAACATTCATACTGAAATGTTACGTGTTTCACAAAGCGGGGTAACCCTTTTCGCCTGCTCATTTTGTAACTGTCTATTTCATGAAACACTGCAGCTTATTTATAAATTCTGGGCCCCAGAACTTGTCCCCCCCCCCCATCCAATTATACATATAAGTTTTTGTATATATGGGCCCCTGTCACGTGCCGGGCCCCTGGAATTTGCCAGGGTATTGCATTCCCTAACAACACCCCTGATTATACATCTGTAGCGACAGTCAGCTTATTTTTAAAGGGGAACTTCAGAGAAATTGAATAATTTGTAATATCATAAAATTGTTTACTGCATGTTTACTATAGTACAGTATAGTTAAAATCTAGTCCTTATATCATTTCCAGATGCATTTTAATTATATTAATTTCTGACATCTGGTTGCTGATAAATTCGTAGAATTTCTGGTTATCATGTGTAAAAATACTCTATGGAAAGCTAACCATTACAGGTAGAATTTCTGTTTTCTGTTTTAGCGTGAAGTTAATACGTAATGTTGTTTTTAAAAACAAGACTTGTTGAGTGACAGAGAACAAATATGCGTGCTTTTAGTATTGACATTGCATATCAATACTAAATCTTTGCAGAAATCCGTACAGCGTCTGAGTGGCTTTGCTAAAGGTGACTGTATTACAAAATCTAGTGGTAAACTGAAGAATTCACCGAATTTTTTATGTGTAATTTCTCTTTAAGCGTGTTCATAGGCAGCCTGTTTTAACTTTAGGCTGAGATCACAAGGAAACATCACCGAAAAAAATAGTTCTTTGAAAGGATGAGGTCCCTCTTCTGAATGGATCCAGTGAATGTTGGCATATTTAAGTTTTGTAGAAAAAGTGTTTACAGAATGATAAAATATAGCTGACAGAATGGAAATTAATGTTGTTATGCTGATGACATAACATGTAAAAGTTAACAAAAGACAATAAATAAAACATAACCAGGCTATGGGCAGTACATCCCCATACAATATGCTGTCAGCTCAAAGTCACTAAGCCAATGAACTCTGTGTTGCACAGAGACTCAACTGTTTGTTGTACTCACACATTGAGAGGAGGTGTAAATGCATAAAAAATAATTTAATTAAAATCACATTTTATTTCCATTGATTGCACCTGGAAAGTAGAAAAGGCGAGGTGCACATATGCATCATGTAAGCTATGGAAATGGCTCAGCGTAACTAACACGTTGTTCGCCTCAGAAGACAACCTAGTAATGAAAAAAATGAAGGAAATTTACTCCTGAAAGTTGTTGAGACCCTGTAAGTATAAAGACCGTAATTCTTCTGAAGGGAGTTACCACTAAGTGAAGGACTTGTTTACTAAATTTGAATAAAAGAGCCATGAGACGTGTCTGTCGTTCTTTTTATTTACCACTGTGCATATAAAAAAAAGTCTTCCTGAATCCCAATAGGCTTAAGTTGATGCAACAAATTACCTGACTATGGTCAATTAATTTTTTTTTCTCTTTTAACCCGCTTTGTGAAATACCTTATATATTTTCTTACTGAAATTGACATGTTAATTTCCCAATAATTTCTTTCATAAAACAACACTAAGCTCCTTGATAAAAGATATCTCACTTTGACTGTGGTATTTCTTCATTTTTAATTTGATCATATAAAGGAGAAAAACATTTTCAGCCCTGTTTGGTAAACAAAATATTTTGTTTAAATTATTTTGTGGGTTTTCAATTCACTACAAGATTAAATCCCATCAACTCAGTCCATCAAGAAAACATCACAAATGTCTGTCATAATGTCATCAGTCAGTGTCTGGCTAAATCAATTATTACAACATGTAAAGAGGCCATTGATGGAACTAAGGTTGTGTGGCGGCATCCACCAGATGGCTGACTGAGTTTGAATTCTCCTCAAAGTGCGGGGTTTTCAGTGCCAAACCTTTTCCTTTTGCATTGTATGTCCATAAGACCATGGGATATGGCAGGTCCACTAGTCAATAAACTCTTCCAGATGCTCTCAAAGTACCATTTTCTTTGGTTTCCTGGAAGGAAAAGAAAACCCACATTTAACCACAAAGCTTCTCTTGCCGATGCATTGCACTAATTAGTGAAACTAGCAGTGAGCCTATACCTGATTCACTTGAAATGGAATATTAGGCTCATTATTCGCTTGCAGCAATATAGAACCCACAGAAACTGATCTGAGGGAGTTTTGAATGTTGCTGCCAAATATACAAACCATTAATTTAGTTAGTCCTCAAGGGCAAAATCCAAGAGATTGTAATTATACTTCATTTTCTGTTTTATGCTAAAAGCTCTCGTATCCGACATTCAAGTAATTGGCAACATAAAAAATAAGACATAAAAAAATCATAATAATAAGTAATAACACAATTATGCTAAAATATTCACTAACTCAACAAAGTAAAGCATTGCACAACACAAATATCTCTTCCTGCACATGCCTACAGAGTGCCGTGCCTTGGTAGTCTTTTTACTTGTTCCTCAATTTATTTACCTTGTGATCTCTTGTGTGTGAGTGACATTGCAGCATGTTAAAATAACAGTATAGTAATCATTGTTGTGTGTATAAAAGGATTAGAATAAGTGAAAGAGATGTGTTGCACTTCAAAAGTAACATTGACCTCTGTCCCAACATTGCCGGATGCGAGATCTTTTACTGTGATTGGTAAAATCTAGCAAATTTAGGATACAGATCCAATAGAATCTAAAGAGGAATTTCACTGTAATGGGGGATGTCACCAAAAAAGTCTTTTTGTTAGTTAAAAATGCCATACTTTAGCTCATTATGAATTGACAAAATGTTTTACTACATATGTTTCATCAATACAACATTCAGCTATTTACATGGATTTGAATCACATATTTTCCAACTACAGATTCTGAAAAGCTCTACTAGCAACTAATTTAAAATATGTACATAACTACTTATTGCAGTTTATGTTGCACAGAAGTTTACTGCCTTACACTGGCTATTGTTATAAAGCCACAGTCTTTCTGTGGTAAAACTGAACATTTAATAATGTCTCTCACTGCACTCAAAATGGAGGTTCAGTGTAGGAGTTGCAAGAATATAGAATATGGTAACATGAATGCCATGCAAGTAGTGGACATCCATCTGGCTGAATGAATTGTGCCAAGGTCAGATGTGCCAGGGATGACTCAAAGCATGACAGAAGGTAAGCTGGGTAAGGCAAATGATCTAAACCGTAGTTTTTTGGTGAATTACCCCTTAAAGCATGTGAAATCCAATTTAAAATGCCGCTAGAAATTTTAAACAGAATGTGTAACTACTTTGGTGACCTTCCCAAGAAGAACATGCACACAATGTCGGGGTCATTTTGTCCCCGTATGGTATGACTCATAGCTTCAGTTCAATGAGAGGCAGTGCACTGTTTCTTTGCACTCAACCTGTCTTGGGATGGTGTATCTGGCCACTTGCCCAAAGGCCTGGAATCTACCTTATAGTCTTGTCTCACTTTGTCATGATCGATATAATTAGGTAGCAAAAGCTTGTTTACACACCCATTATGTTTAGTTAGACATAAAAGTAATGTATTTAGCGTTACACACCAACAGCTAGATTTTCTCTCAGTCTTGGAGGGATCATATGTTGAGAAAAGAATGTGAAATATGTTCTGAAGAAAAACTGGAAAAATATGATGCCCTCAGTATACTAGAAATGAATTATTGCAGACCTAATTATGATGACACCAATTTGAAACTGCCAGATAGCATTTTTGGTAATTACAAAAAAAAATCATAGAATTATTTTTATCATTAGAATTTATTACTGAGTGTATTCTCTCTTGTGGTAAACAAGTCTACTTTATGCCTTTTTGCATGTTCTGATTGAGTCATTCTGTAATGTTTACCCTGAAAATGTGTAAGTTGCAAATTCTGAAGACCCACTAGGTGGCACAGTATTAGATAATTTGTAGGTTTTTTTTAGGATTGCTATGCAATATATTAGTGGAACTGATGCATGTAAGTGTATGCATGTGTATGTGTTATTGTTTGCAACAACATTAAGAGAATGTTAAGAGACATTAAGAGATGCACAAAAGCATTAAAAAAGTATAAAACTGAATTGCCTTTAGGTTGTTCTTTGTAATTTTGAATCTTAACTTAATTTTTTGTTCATGCATGCATGATGCAGTTGTGATGCATTCGCCTTGTGCTTAAGAATGCTGTTGCCTTGAGCTACCAGATTGTTAGCTACAGCTGTGTTCTTGATTTGTTTTTGCATCTATTGTCTTCATTTCTTTCTGTGTTAATTTTGTATGCCACTGAACATCAACCTTCTCAGATATTGCCTAAAAAAATTAAACAATGAAAATGCGTTCTGCCAGTTATTAATGATGGTACAATATGTGTTTTATCCATAAAACCCATGAATCCTTACACGCCTGGTGTTTATTATTTTGGGTTTTTTGTACCTCCACCCCCCACCCCCCACCCCCCATGTTCCTTTACACCATGTTCCTTTAATGTTCAACAAAATGTTCTGTGTTTTTGTTCCATTTATATTAAGGAGCAAAAATAACATCAAAAGAAGATGAGGACCCTGTATTTTAATAGACCCTCAAAATGATTAGTGCCTTAAATCATAAGCAGTCATTAAATATAGCCCACTGAAAGGACAGCATTAGACTAAATGTATTTTTTCTGCAGGTACATTGAGCTGTATGATGGTCCTTATGATTTCAACTCCACAACATGCAGGGAGTTCAGGCAGGAAATCATCGAGGTTAAAGTGCTCACAATGTAAGTATACGACCTCTGTAGCAATGCAGTCTACGTAGTTTTCCAGAAGGCATTTCAGAGGTTCTTCCTGGATCTTAGAAAAACTACTAATAACATTTTTCTTTGATCAATGTAATTAATGATAATACTACTTAAATCCTTCCTTTGGACTACCATTGTGCACCTAAATTATCCTGTTAACTTCTCCATTACTGGTGTTCCTGCTATAAGCTATTAATGTTTATTTGACTAGGTTTATTTTGATCAACAGTGTTACTTTGTACTGTTTTGGCATGTGCTGTACCTTTCCTAATGTTTAAGTTATAACTTAGAAAACTTCATTTGCAAATTCTAATTTTTGTTTTAGTTTTTTTGTTTTGCAAATGTTCGCACCCTGCGGACTGAAGTTTGCCTGTTTTTCTTAGAGACTGCTCTTTTCTTATCTTTACCAGAAAGAAATGTATTGCAAAGCCTGCAGTATGGAGTCTTATGTCACAGCAGCACTTAATCTGATGGGATTTATGGTGCCGAATTAGTTGAAAGAAATGTCAGTTCAAGGAGAGCTATTTGGGGTGTATCTATTTGTGGCCATCGCTATCTTTCCTCAAGCTAGATAAAAGGAACCTTCACAAAATTTGTCGTGTTCTGTCTGCTAACTAATGAAATTGATGTTGCATGCTTTGAATAAGAGCTAGTGTGAATATTCATTATTAAATATCAATATATGAAACTAATGGTAATAATACAATTTAGTTATTTTCTGCATAATGTTCAAGCACCTTATTGGGAGTTTAGAGACCTCATTGAGAGGTGGAGCCTAGAGACTATTCCTCATTGGGAGGTGAAGCAGGGGGACATCATTGGGAGGTAGAGCCTAGAGACTATTCCTCATTGGGAGGTGAAGCAGGGGGACATCATTGGGAGGTAGAGCCTAGAGACTAGACCTCATTGGGAGGTGAAGCCAGGGGACCTTATTGGGAGGTGGAGTCTAGAGACTAGGCCTCATTAGGAGGTGGAGCCTAGAGACCTCATTGGGAGGTGGAGCCTAGAGACATCATTGGGAGGTGAGCCTAGAGCCTAGGCCTCATTGAGAGGTGGTGCCTAGAGACTAGGCATCATTGGGAGGTGGAGCCTAGAGACCTTATTGGGAGGTGGAGCCTAGAGACTTGGCCTCATTGCGAGGTGGAGCCTAGAGATTAGGCCTCATTGGGAGGTGGAGCCTAGAGACTAGGCCTCATTAGGAGGTGAAGCCAGGGGATCTCATTGGGAGGTGGAGCCTAGAGAGTAGGCCTCATTGGGAGGTGGAGCCTAGAGTCCTCATTGGGAGGTGGTGCCTAGAGACTAGACCTAATTGGGAGGTGAAGCCTATAGACCTCATTGGGAGGTGAAGCCTAAAGACTAGGCCTCATTGGGAGGTGACGCCTATAGACCTCATTGGGAGGTGGAGCCTATAGACCTCATTGGGCTGTGGAGCCTAAAGACTAGGCCTCATTGGGAGTAGTTCATGGTCACTCTGCCCCCAGCTGAAATAGTTGGTGTCCCCCCATTCTCATATTGATCATAGATCAAAGAATATATTTTGCTTTAAATTTTCTGGATGAATACATAAACATCGAGACATTACAGCTATACTAATTGTATAGTTTAAGAAATTATGGCGCGTTTTTTAATTTTGTGCACAGTGACAGTCACCACTTTCCTCTTCAGACACCCCCATTGTACTGTTGTGCCTCAGTGCCAATGCCTTGAAAATAATACTGACCTGCCAGTGATCTCAATGAAGTTTCTATATCTCTGTTACCAGTAGCCATTTAACTGTGTCACTTATATCTGTTTTATGTATTTCTTTGTCCTATTCAGGGTAAAGACAACTGATCTTTTTGATAGATGGCGAAATCTCCAGGTGTGCAAATGGGAGCAGAACAACGTGGAAGCCAATGCTTTCAAGTAAGTACTCATTAATGGCAATGCCATGATTTGGTGTTTTATTTGGTCCTTTATATATATATGGAAAGTGGTGATATATATATATATTTATGTATGGATAAACAGATATCACAATAAATAGACACATCACAATAGTATACAAATGTCACAATAACAAGAGGGCCATAAAAATGTTAGATGAACAATTAGTTGCTGCCCGATAGCAAAGACTCACTGTCGGTCAGGAAGATAATTTGTTGGCACCCAAGAGGCCAGTGAATGACACCACGCCTAGTGCAGTGTGACCAGCGGTTCAGAAGAATGTCCTGCTCTCTGCTCTCCAGGGGCTTGTTATCCCGCTGCTGCAATGCACCCTCTTTCCTCTTCACAACCAAGAGAAACACGCCAGAAGGAACTAAGCTGAGGTATGAGGTGGACACCAGTGGCATACTGCACATCGGCTCAGAGATCTTCAAGATGTTTCCTGATGTAAGTTGTAGCTTGGACTGTGGTTTCCATGACCCATCCTTAGGCTCATCCTTGTTTCTTTCCCTTATGGTGCATTAAGTTCATGATTAACGCTTTAATACAATTCTTAAAATGTTACTTTAGTGATATTAGAATTTAGATTATTATTAGAATTTTGGATATCAAAACAGAGTAACACAATGCAACCCAATCAATTGGTTTTCATTGTTTTTTTGCACTCAATTCACTGAGACATTTCCCTTTTTTACATTGGTGATGAATAAGGAAATCTCAGTTCATTTTAAGGCTTCAGAGAAGTAAAATATTTTTTAAATGTTATTGTTTATGGTTACTTTTTGGTTTGTGGATTAACCTCAGTTGACCGTTGCTATGATTTAGGAACCAGAGGCAGAAGCGACGCCAGTTTTCACTGGTGACCAATTTTAACTAAATTGGCTTTTATTTGGAGATCTGGGGCTAACACCCATGTAAATCCTGATGGCAAATTTTAATCCCGGTGTGCCTGGCGGGTATTAAATAAATCCTCTTTTGCAAACCATTTGCAAATTTACAGTCCATTGTACTTACTTAAGTACTTTAGAAAAACAGCTCCGAAGTCTCACATTCAACAAGCAGTGTCACGCACACAGAAAACTGGGAACATGATGTTAAGATCCATAAACCTATTCCTAACAAGAGATTTCGACTCTTGGCTGAATGGTTGCTTCAGTTCCATTCCTATGGATAGCATAGGGGCAGGGGTCTCCAACTCCGGTCCTGGAGAGCCACTATCCAGTAGGTTTTCTATCCTACTTGGCTTCTGATGAGCCACACCTGGCCCTGGTATTTACTTGAGAACAGGTGTGGCTCATCAGAAGACAGGTAGGATTGAAAACCAACTGGACAGTAGCTCTCCAGGACCGGAGTTGGAGACCCCTGGCATAGTGATTTCACTTTTGGGTTCTTCAGGATGGGGCTAAAATTGCTGCAGGGAACTGACACTGCTATTCAATTTCTTACTTAAATGTCATTTTGCCCAAAAAATTCTGCCAAATAAATGTAAAAAAAATGCCCGTTTACCTACTAGCCAGTCAAGCCAATAAAGGCGAGTAGTTCAGGGTGTTGTGTGGCTCAGCAGGCTTTTGAGGTGATCAGAAGGTTGCTAGTTTGAACCCTTGGGTTGCCAGAGTGATTTCACCCTTGGACCATGGTGTAAGACCCTTAGGGGCTCCTGTTGTCTCAAAAATGTACATCGCTTTGGGTAAAAAAACCCAAATTGAATGTACATGGCATTAACCCATCCCAGTCCTCAGGGACCCCAGACAGTTCACATTTTTACTGGGAACAAAAACATGAACTGTTTGAAAATCCCAGAGAACCAGGATGGGAAACACTGGCTTAAACTTTGCATTTCCTCCAGGTTCATACTTTGAGATTAGAAATTGGTTTGGAATTAAATTTGGCTAAGTGCATTCATTCGTCCAGCATTAACAATCTTTTCAACCTTTGTGAAGGACATGCCGTTCAGCCGGTCCCAGTTCAAGAAATGTGCAGTAATCGGCAACGGAGGAATCATCAAGAACAGCAAATGTGGGAAGGATATTGATTCTATGGACTTTGTATTTAGGTGAAGAACTTTAATCTGCATACAACAAACAAAAATGTTAATGTCTGTGCTTTTTTATTATGTGGTTCATTGCCTCAATCATATTGTTGCAAAGGAATTCTCAATAGTTTTTTTTTAATCTTTTACCGTTTTTTGTTATTCAGACCTAATTTGAGGAATTAATTAACCATGTATGTTTCGTTATTTTAAAGATGCAACATACCCCCTATTTCTGAAAAATATGCGGTGGATGTGGGTTACAAGACAGACGTTGTGACCATTAATCCAAGCATTATCACTGAAAGGTAAAGTTCCAGCCTCTGACATTGTGGTACTGTGGTAATAAGCCTGGGGATATTGACCTGTCCGTTTTCCCTGAGAGGTCTTATCCTTACTCAGCTTCTGTAAACACAGCACAATAAACCTTAAAGCCTCAGCACTTTTGGGTGACCAATACAGTAGCAGTTGCCTCTAAGGTCAACCACATAACTGAATGGAGCTCAAAATTAAATAATATATATTAAAATAGGCATAGAAATAAGATGCATAAAATGAAATAAAATTTAATGAAATTCAAAAAGAAGGAGAGTAAAAGCCTAGGTCGTATAAACGAAGCAATTAAAATAAAAATTGTATCCATAGAATTAGCTATAGAATTATTAAACATTGAACATGAACATCATAAAATCAAGTGAAATACAGCGTTTTATGTGGTAGTGCATTAGTGTAAACAGAGTGCAAAAGGAATTCTGGACTGTAATAGTAAGGCCATACAGTAGCTAGCTAAAGGCTAAAGTGGAGAGATACATTTACATTTTAGATTAGATGAGATTATATTCGATGCCTTTGATTGTCATTGTACAAATATACAACAAAATTGCATTGCACCCACATAAAGAAAATACGGCTCCTATCTTAAACGAATAAACAAATACATAAAAAGAGTAATGAATAAGCCTAAATTAAGTAAGTAAAAGAAATTAATCACACACATAGTAATTTTAAAGTACCATCCATATGCTACTTAAACAAAATAGTAACTGGCAGAAAATAAGGATAAATGTCATTCAGTGTTTAGCGACTTCATAGCATCATTCAGGGTGGTGATGGCCTTTGGGTAAAACCTGTTCAGAAGTCTTGTGGTGTTTATTGTTTTACTTCCTTTTAAAGATATGTAGTGAGCTAGCTTTTCTGATGTATGTGGGTTGCCTGTTCTGGCAATAGAGCAGCAGCAGTTGATCCATAACATATCTACATACTGTGCTTCTTTAGTTTTAATTGTGAATTTAAACTGCTAAAATCATTTTACAACTAAAAAGATGAAGGGCCAACAACAATTAATGGTAAAATTACACTTTTTAATACTGTATCTTGAAAACCAAAATTATTAATTACATTTTATAATATTAATAATATTAATTAAATTGTTTATAACTTCCACTGTTACCTTGAAACCAGTAATTAATAAAAGGTAATAACTTTGCTGTATTATTGAAGATGTTGAATAAGAATGAATCATTACTTTTCCAGTCATAACAGAATGACCTCATATGATCTTTCTAAATATTTGTTGATATTTGTAGGTAATTATGTTCAGGTATATTATACAAGATGGTTAGAATCACTTTGGGTTTGCATAGCTCTGCACGCCCATTTCTGTGGTACAGTTTGAGTCGCCTGAAAGGTGTGCCCCTCTTCATGACATTTGGTCATAGTGGGTAGGCTTACACGTTGGACATCTTCCAGTCTTAGCTTATGCCAGCTCACTGCTGGAACTCATTTCTCTTTTTTGTACATATCAGCCAAATCGTGTGAAAACCTAAGCATTTTTTTCCATCTCACAAGCCTTTGAATGTATAAGCAAAACCATAGTGCACCTAGTGAAACATTTCCCTGTCTTGGGAGCTGCGTTATCAGAACCCCAGTGGGTGACAGGCTATGACTCGCTACAAAGTACCAGCGCTGCCAGGTGATGTTTATTTTTAAATCAGTTACTCACTAACGCCACTAAAAACGGAGGCATATTGAAACAGTTCTCTTATTATTGCCATAAGAAAGCCAGTTATATAGGGCTGATTAGCCACAGAAAAAAATTAAAAATACATATCCAAAGGGCAATGTACTGAATTAAAAAGCACATTTAATTAAGTTTTTTATAGAGCCGTGCATGTATGTCAAGGCTTGATGTCTGTAAGTTCATGTTGCCAACAGCATTGCTGCAAGTGATATTATTTCTCCTATGAGTATCCAGTGATAAAAACAGGTTTTATTTAACAGTGGAAAATGTTTGAGTGTTGTTGCATAAGCATCTCAGTTTAGAGGAATGTAATGTGATAAGTGTTATTGAAGCATCATTTCCCGTTATAGCTTCGCGAAGATACTGAGCAGCCCTTTCATCTGCAAAATGTATTCCAGTTCCTTGGTTCTGATGAAGCCTCTGATCCTCATGTTTGGGGAGAGAAATAAAAATCTGAATCATTTTGGATAGCATGAAAAAAGGCCATGGCCATGCAAGACAGAAGCATAGTTCCATCCACACCATCCACATTTATGTCTGGAAACAAAAGGTCACGCATCAGTTTTCTATGGACAGGAATCTATTGCACATGTTTACAAATTTATTTAGAATGCGTGTCTTTTGATTGCGGAAGGAAGCCCGAGTAATCTATGAAATCCATCCAAACTCCACACACACACACACACATACACCCACACACACCTCAAGCTAGGAATCAAACCCATATCCATAAACATATCAGGCCACACCATATACTCTAAATATCAAAGGCTGGATGGATTTATGGCAGTGCACTTTTCTGTGACCCACAACTGATAAGCAGGATCTGTACTTCTATGACTATCATTCTATTTTTACTGTATAATTGACTTCAGAGTTCATTGTAATCATATGCCGCAGCTGTCGAAACTGGAGCTATGAAATTAAGAAAAGTTTACAATTAATATTTCATGACAGCAGGGATGGACTGAGATTAAAAATAGGCCTTCAACTTTCACCCAAATGAATTTTACCACCCCACAAACCCATCGACCCACCAGGAAAATGTCTGGCGTGCTAGATGCCCAGTCAAGGCCTGCTTCATGGGCGTTCTTAACGATGGGAGGACAGATCTGGCCCTTCGCCGTCCTCAGTACAAAAATATGGCAATATGAGTATATGGCTGATTATGAGAGACATGAAACCCGGCAGTCCTCTGCATTTACACGATGTGACTACCGTAAATTCCAGTATATCTTGACCCCTCAAATATCCGTTTATTTTATACTCCTCCGTTTCAGGTTCCAGAAGCTGGAGAAGTGGAGGAAGCCTTTTTACGACGTGCTACAGGCTTATGGGAACTCGTCGGTGGTGCTGCCGGCCTTCTACAACACCCGCAACACAGACGTCTCCTTCCGCGTCAAGTACATGCTGGACGACTTCGACTCTCAGAAGGGGGTGTTCTTTTTTCATCCGCAGTACCTGCTGAACGTGCAGCGCTTCTGGTCACTGCAGGGAGTCCGGGCTAAGAGGCTGAGCAGCGGCCTCATGCTGGTGACGGCCGCCATGGAGCTCTGTGAAGAGGTCCACCTCTACGGTTTCTGGGCCTTCCCTATGAACCCTGCGGGTATCTTCATCACGCACCACTACTATGACAACGTGAAGCCCCGGCCCGGGTTCCATGCCATGCCTCATGAGATCTTCAATTTCCTGCACCTGCACAGCAGGGGAATCCTCCAGGTACACACTGGACCCTGTAGGTGACGGCCTGTGACCCTATGACCGTCAGCTGTGTCGGAGTCTGGCTGCACCATTTTTTGTTAGTTGTGCAAAATTTTGATAGATCAATGATGCATGAGGCTTTCCTTAGCTTCATCCACAAACTTACTTTCAACTCAGATGTAAGGTAATACTTCTTTTTGTGCCCTTATTATTTTCATAAAGTGACTTATCTTCATGCTCGATATAATTAATATATTTGTTTGCAATTTGCTTCATACACGTAATTAATAAGGCAATGTTCTCAATCATTTCAGTTTAATTTTGTTGCTTAAATGTTGGTGGTCTAACCAGATAAATGTTGCTTCTTTTGCTAATGGCTGAATTATACTTCTTAGATATTTATTCAAATTTGCAAAAAGTATTCTATCTGGAAAAAAGTGTCCATGTCTCATGTTTTTCAGGATGTGTTCAGAATTGTTCTGAGCTCTTAAATTTGTTTTTACCTAATGTGATTTTAAAATGATACACTTTTTATAGTGTGTTTAAAAAGCAATGGACCACCAATGGTTAGAACCATGTAAAACAAACAAGCTTTGCTCAGTTTTAACCAGTGTTTATAAATATTGGAAATATTTAAAAGGCTGACATTGCTAGAAAATATGCATTCTCTGTCTATTCCTGCCATGATGTTTGATATATAATTTGACCTAAATAAAAATAAACAGGCACATTCAATATGAAATGGTACTTTACTTAATTTTAAACAATAATATGTCTTTCATAGTGTTACACTGCTTTGAGTGCATATTTACCGGCACTTGAATATCTCACTAAATTTTTAATTTTAGAGGAGACGCTGTAGTACATCTGTATTAACAATATATTTAACATGAGGATTTTTACCAGTTTTGAGTTCTTTTTCTTAATACAACGGGATGTGTTGTTTATCAATGACATTTCTAATACTGCTGAAAGTGGTAGCATTCATTTAGTACTGTCAGTTATTTTAAAAAATGAAATTAACAATTGGAACCTTAAGTTGTATATTTTTTGCTTTACTATTAGTTACATAGCTGTAGTTGTTCACTCTACACCTTTTCCCAGCGGTCTTTTCCCAACCTAAAATATGTCACACGTGGATCAGAATTATCCACCAAATCTACTTCTTTTTCATCATCTTCGCACCACTTTTCCTGGTTAGGGTTGCAGTATTTTCAGGCAAACAACGTCAAAAATGAATCTGCATAGAGAAGCACAACAACAGGGATCCGTACTGCTGTATTTTGGTGAAAATTACCATGATGCTTTGTGTTTTTTAAAGTTTACCAATGATATCAATATGTCTCAGCAGGTTTTTAGAAAACAGTGTGATTATACCCTCATACTATAAGTATATTCAGAATTGTGTGGATCTGTGATCGTCTGTGTATTTGTATTACTGTTGCGTATGAATCTCACATATGTGAGAGTGAGCGATTATCAGTTCTGTGAGCCTTTGATGTTATCAAACGCTTTATAATAACCATTCATTTCAGACCTGGAGTGAATTTAACATTTATATAAATTTCTGTGGTAACCTTAAATTCCAATGTCTTCAGAAATGAAACCTGGATTATTTTGTTAAGCATGTTAACATAACAGACTGGGACACAGAGAATATAAATGTGTGTATATAAATGTGTGCATTTCTTGCCGGTGAAGAAGCTTTTGTATATATTAAATTACTTTCCTTTATATTCTTCATTATGTATTTATATATTGCAATATATGTAAATTGTCTTGTTGGAAATAATGTAAAAATGGAAAAAGAATGAAGTTTAGTACTTTCTGTTGCATCTCCATTGTCACTGCATAGTCACTGTTACTCCTATATCTGTTAAAAAGTTATGTTTTATTTATTTAACCATATACATTGCATATTTCTTAGCAAAACTAGCCATACAATTGCATAACAAATGGAATCACTGAAAATGATTGACTGATCTGGAAAGTAGACTGATTTGGAGCATTATTCTATACAAGTTGTTTGTAAATAAACCTGTTGGTTTGTACTCTAATCTTTTTTCTTGAATTTGATTACCTTTGATTTGTCCACGTTCCAGCAGCAGTTTCTGCCCTTCCATTTTTTTTTCAAGACAACACTACTGTCTGTTTTCATAACTTCAAGTTAAAAATCCTCCTTTTGTTACCTGTTTGACAGAAGTAGCTATTACATCATCAGAGAACTGAAATTTATTGCACATTGCCTATATCCTGAGTTGTATAAGTGGTGAATGCACCTGCAATTTTCCTGTTAAAGCTAAAATTTCTAGGTATTTACAAAAGAGTACCAAAAGCCCAAAATTAATTAAGCCCAAAATAAATCAAATTAGCAATGCTGGAGTTGAACAATAAATACAGTGGTACCTCGGTTCTCGAAACTGCTTTAAACCAGCGCTGTAAGGCAGTCGAATACACCCAATAACCGGACTGTGGAAACAAACTGAAATGCGGACTTAATACAGAGGACTAATTACAACAACCAGAAACAGCTGATCACATGGGGATCCCACACAAGGTTAACGATGGGGTGTGGCACACGGAAGGAGCGGATGATCGGGGCAGGACAGAGGTAATGTTGGGATAAGATCTTTATCATTTTGGAAGCCATTAAGAAAAAAATGCTCTTGTTTTATCCTGTTCATTTTGTGTTTAAATGCTAAAAAAACATATTTAGGTGTAATTTTGGGGGGGCGGGAACCAATGAATTAGTTTTCCATTATTTCTTATGGGAAAAATTAGATCAGAACTTGAACTTTTTAGGATTCGATCTGGAGTCTGGAACGGATTAAGTTCGAGAACCGAGGTACCACTGTATATGATACAGCTGTCTAAGACACTGTCCATGATAACATGCATGTGCACCTGCTATGTTACTAAATACTGTAGGATTTACCAGGGAAAGGGAGGCAGCTGCCTGGGGTCCCATAAATTTCCATTAGTCACATTTATGAATATAAGATAAATGATCAGTAACATGTCTGTTTTAGTTGCCCCTTGTACTGACTGTAATGGGCTATTCTGCATGCAGGCTACCGTTTTTTTCAGTGGCACGTGGTACAAAGTAGCTTCACAGAAGAAGATGATGCAAAGATACAAGACTACCTTTACAGCTCTAGTTTCTTTGATGCTATCCCGCTAGAACAGGGCTATTCAACTCACGGTCCTTGAGGGCCGAGCCCTGCTGATTTTCCAGCCTTCCTTCACCTGTGGGCCAGGTGTGAAGCCTCTGACCAATCAGAATCAGTAATTATTAAACTACTACTTGGGACAACTGAAAACAAGGCCTGGATTTGGAATCGAGGGCCTGAGTTGAATAGCCCTGTGCTAGAGTGGTAGACAAATTGTGAATGAACGTGGAGAAAACCCAATTATACACGAGCCTACGGAAAAATTCAAGGCTAACCTTAGCAAAAGAGGGAACAGTTAAACTTAGTAGATTTGGCAGATTAATCCTGGCCGAATTCACCCCCTGATCGGCGAAATTTATCGATAGCATTCCTGCCCCTAGACAGATCGGTAAGTTTTATCATTGGAACCCCGGTCTTTGATTAGCAAATTATTAACATTCTAACGTTTTAAAAATCCGAATACCTCAAATGGCACATTTAGGGCCATGCTAACCGTAGCTGTGCTACATATGGTTCACCTGTACACTCACTCATTATTCCCTCTATTGATATATTATTCTAAAATGTAAATATATAAATATAATATCCTAATGGAGCAATACAGTGGTGCAGTGGTTAGCACTGTAGCCTCACATCTCAATGACCTGCGCTTAAGTCTCCACCGTGCCTTGTGCCCATAGATTCTGGGATAGGCTCCAGAACCCCTGAAACTCTGAGTAGGACAAGCAGTCACAGAATATGGATGAATATAATCTTATTCCATCCATCCATCCATTTTCTCAAACCGCTTAATCTCAGCTGGGGTCGCGAGGGGTACTGGAGCTTATCCCAGGAACAATGGGCACATATAATCGTATTGTACAAAATATTAATATATATGGTCAATTTCAATGTTTGCAATCATTGCTAGTGTCAATATGTTACTTTTAAAAATGTGCTTTAATATGAATCCAAAATTTCTCTTTGTCCTATCTTGTTTTTCATTGCATTATGACATGCACAGCTTTGTGGACCATATCACGGCCACACTACAGTTTGCCATCAGTGTTGGGGAAATCACTCAAAAAAGTAATCCATTAAAAACAGAGGTGGAAAGTTCATGGTCAGAAAGTCAAATCCAGACCAAGGTTTTTTTTTTTTTTCCAACCAACCAGTTGAGCTTGAAGAGTTATAGTCACAGAGTAACTCAACTGGTTGGCTAAAACAAAATTTTGGACTGAATTTGTACTTTCGGGACCTGAACTTCCCATCTCTGTTTGTAATGGATTACTTTTGTAACTTCCCAGCACTGCTTGTAATGGATTACTTTTGTAACTTCCCAGCACTGCTTGCTGTGCATTTTACAGCGCACTGCACTATGACCTTTATTGTCCCCAAGGGGTAACTTCTTGTACATCGACAGTATCCAGAGAAACATCAGACATACAATAATAAATAGATAATAAAACGGACAATAATGAACAAACATAAACATAAAAATCCCTCTGGTTGTTAAACAGAGCTCGACTAGATACCGGCTAAAACATTTCCATAAACTTGGACAGAATAAACACTACTTGGAGACTGGATGCAGTGAAAACACTCAATCACTTGTCTATTGGTGCAGGTGCAGCTTAAATAGGAAATCACATGGCATGGTCACATGACAAACACACCTGAGAGTAATCCACAATAATTGGGAGCACACCCATTAGCCAATCAATCAATCACGACAGATTTCATATTTATTTTGTATCAGATGGTACACTATGTCCAGCACCTTACATGCCCCTTGTGCTGGGGGCAGGAGAGAGGGGCGGTGCTGGCAGTTTACTAATCCATGCCCCCTCAGAAGATGGCGGCTGCCTATGGTGCCTAATGGGTTGGCCAGCACTGCTGTATGTCTACTTCTGTGAAATCCAGAGTTTTCATTTCAATCCAAACACCTAATACACAAGACTAGTCAACAAACATATTTACCATAGTTTACTTTCCAGCACTAATTCTCCTCAAGTAATAAGAAGCAAACCAATATTTCCCAGAGTATCGCTAATTGAAATAAATGATACTGAAGAAAACACATCTCCACAATCCCGTTCAGGATAAGCAATCAGAAAATGGATGATTATACAAGTAACACATGATTCTTTAAGGACATTTCTACCTTCAGTGATCAAAACAGTTGAAAGTAAAACTTTATTTCAACTTTATTGCATCTGTTTCTAAAAGTGAACCAAAGTAATTAGTGTGCAATTCACCATAAAATTGCTAGAATAAAGTTTTTTTGCCCTGTGCTACATAATTACTACAAGACCATCTGGTCAGTTAGATACAGTACAATACTTTTGCAAAATGGCTGCACAACATGACTGTTTAGAGTACATCTTCCAATCATCCATAAAACATGCAACACACTTCCTCCCCCCCATACCAAAACATTAATACGTTAGCCATTACCATGGTCTGCCAGACATTTATGTCACAAATGCTCTGTATGTTATATCTCCATTATGTAGTGTATATTGTCATTATTATTAAGTCAATTATATGCCAAGATGCTGTAATGGTCATTATTGCTATAGAATGACTATGCCTGTATTAACAGAGAACATTTTATATCAAGTAGCACTAATAAGAGTAATGGAATTTATCAACTTAGCAGAGGAATCCATTGGCTAATATGTAACAGTTAACTTGATGTATTAGGTAACTGTCTTCTTTGCATACATACACATTACCTTATTGCCTTCATGAATAAAAGAGTTTTGATAGTAGCTAGAATCGTGTCATGTTTCAAAAACTAAAGAACGAATGGTAACACTTTATATTAACTGCACCTTCATAATGCATTCATAGAAAATATCGTGCACCTTCATAATGCGTTTATAATGCATTCATAGAACAGTCATGAGCAGCATGTAAGTATACCTTAACATGTCTTAATGCATTTCATTTACAATATTTTTAATGAACACTACAGCTGTAATATACATTATTAGCAAATATTATAGTTGTATAATCATAAAATGTTTATTAATGTATATTAAATAATAATAATTATTATTCATTACTATTGTTGTTGTTTGTTCGTTTAGAATGTGCTTAAATTGTACATACACCAATAAAATTAAACAGTAGGTGTCACCATTTTCAAGTTGTGTAAGGAGTCAATAAAAATTTAAATATTCAAGTGCCTTTAAACTCCTGGCTTTTATAAGTCAAAGTGAATTCTTGCTTAAATATAATTTTTTAGATCTAGCATCATTTAAAAAGAATTTTTAAAAATTAGTAGAGTTTATGGATGATGATAATATGAAATAATGCACTTTGCTTAGTAAAACGAAAAAAATGACTAAACATGAGGCATTTTAAAAATGTTTTCAAAGTAGCTCATTTAAAAAAGTACTTATTGTAAACTTTAGGTTTTGCCTTTGATTTTTAAATGGTTACAAAGAATCTGAGCAAAAAGGTAATAACTCCCCTAATATATTGTATTCTTGCAACAAAATTCTGTATTTACTGTTAACAAAGAACAACAAATCTATGACTTTCAAATGGAATTTTTAGCCAAACATCTGTCAATGAACATCTATATCAATGTAGGTCCACTGTTAGTGTAGTAAGGCCCACAGTAAATGATGAGTTATGTACTTCAGGGATTTCTTCTGTTAGTTTGTTGATTTATTTTATTGCACTGAATGAATGAGAATATACAGGCAAAACCGCAACATCTCTGGTACGTAAAGCGATCCTAACACTATAAATAATGAAGCGCTGAGCAGCCTGTAAGATAAGTTCACTTAGTAAGTCTCCTTTTTCACTCGGCTTTCTCTTCTGATCACATGACTCATGCAAGTGTAGTAATTTTTCATGAACTTGCAGTGGCCTCTGCAGTCACAGAAGAGGTGGTTCAGGAGATCCATCCCAACCTGCCTTGTTGTAACTGGCCAATACCCATAAGCCAATGTGAACCCAATTGCCTTGGCCTTGGTGCTATCTCGTTGTGGAGTCATGGGTCAAATGAATTGTCTTACAGTTAGAAACCCAGGAATTGCTTACGAACCTGAGTCGGGGGAAACAAATAAATAAAAGATGGCCACAAAAAAGAAAAAAAACGAAAGAACGAAGGAAACTGAAGACAAGGACGATGACGTTGAGGAAAGGCGATCGAAATCGAAAAGCAAATCAATTGCAAATCGAGACATCCCTGACAGCAAGCAGAGAAAAACGAGGCGGAAAGAGGACTCTGAGGCTGAAGGAAAAGAATCCAGTAAGAAAAAGAGCAAGAAAGGGGGAGGAACAAATGAAGAACTAAAGAAAAAGAAGAAGCAAAAAAAGGACAAAGAAGAGCCTGTACAAAATGAGGTGACTGACAATGAGATTGACAGTCAAGAAGAGCGCAACAATAATGTCACAAGCAAAAAGGAGCAGAAAAAGAAAACAAATAAGCAGTCTGAAGATGAAGTGATTGTTGCTGTCAGAGAGGAGAAGAAAAAAAGAAAGAAAAAGAACTCATCTGCTAACAGTGAGCAAGAAGAAGAAATGGGATCCAAAGATCAGAAGGCCAAAGAGGGTGGTAAGAAAAAGAAGAAGCAAACTGAGGATGAGGAGGAGATTCCTGATGAGGAAGAGGAAGAAAATGAATCTAAGAAGAAAAAGAAAGGCAAAAAATCTAAGAAAGATTCGGCAGACAGTGATGATGACAAAAAGTCCGGAAAAAACAAGAAATCCAAAACAAAGCAGATTGACTACGCTGAGATGTACGAGAAAGAGCTGTTGAACTATCAAAGTGATTCATCTGACAGTTATGAGGATGAGTACTACAAGAAAAAAGGTAACACTGTACCATAACCTCAATGCTTGAATACCCTGCAGCCTGCTCTAGATATGCCTGGCTGCATTTGAATATTACCTCAATGCTACACATTGTTAGCTCACCATAGAAAGATTAATGACTGACCGGCAGGTTGTGGAAGGGATAATAGAAGCCAACTGAAATCTCAGTATCAGTATTTCGCTGAAATACCTCTTGATGTTATTTACACCTAAAACTACCTAAAAAAAAAAATCTCCGATTGGTAGGAAAAGTGATGATGTAGCTGCTTTATATATGGATGTATTCCAGAGCAATTAAATGATTACTATCACTTGATGACTTTGATTCCCTCCTGTGTGTGGCTAAAGGTACACACCAAATTTCACTACTAATTGTCTAGTGTAGATTAGATAAACTTTATTGCTACCATGGGGAAATTCTTAAAAAAAATGCATTAAGGAAAGTACAGAGAGTACAGATGAAAATACCTTTCGTGTAAAACACAACCAAGATGCTAAATACCCATAGTGCAAACAAGTCTACAAGTCTGTTGTAGATTTTTCTGAACTACTATTAGTTATAATAACCTACCTTCTTATTATTGGTAATTGCAATATCCAAAACGATAATCCTAATGACAGTACTGCGAAAACTGTTTTTAAGTTGTTTGATCTGTGATAGCCTGCGAAAGGGCATACTGATATTCAGTGGAATGTCTTGGACTTGGTTATTAGTGAGAGTCTCAGTGCTATATTATGGAGTTACCCCTATTAATATTTAGCTCTGTTTAGGTATTTCTGTAGTTTTATTGACATTTTGAATTGTCCAGGTATCCATGCAGACCCGTCAGTCAAAAAAGGCACATATAACCCAGAATGAGTAAAGACAAACTAAGTGGAAAAAACTAAACGGTGGATCCATTATGACTATAGAGAAAGACTTCAGATAACTCTGAAGTATGACTAGACACTTTTCTCTATTATTAATGGGAACAAAAGGTGTAGTGAACATGCATTTTTTCTGTGATAAAATACCAGGCACTGACAATTTGGCACCCTCCTTTAATGCACAAAAAATGTGTCTGAATTTAGTGCAAAGTTCTTGAGGAGGAAGGTCAATGCCTTAATCCACCTTCTTCTTGATGGTTTGCCATCTGCGTTCTTAATTTGCTTAGAAGTGGATTCATTACAAATAGTGAATGTCACTCACTTTAGCAGAGATTTTCCAACATCATTGAAAATTGTAGTTTTTAAGCTGCTCCAGAAAATAGTAATCTTCCAGTAATAAATTATTATAGACTTATTATAGACACGTTTTGGGGGGGGGGGGGGGGTTGGGAATGGTGCCTGACCACCTGCCCTATTAGCCGGAACAAATGAAAGTGTCCCCCCTTTGGTGTTCCCAGCGCCCTTTCTTTATAACCAACAATCGCGCAAAATCTCCTGAGGGAGATCCCCCCCAGCTGTGAAAATTTACTGAGTGGAACACCCCCATTTCACCACTTGAGTGACACTGAAATAAAGAATTATCATTGTTGACACACCACAGCACACAACTTTGAAGTGGTCCTTAAGCTGATCAGGACTTGGAAGGCAGGGTTTAATTTGCCACTATTGGCAGTTACAAATTTGAGTGACCTGTCTTGCCCCTCGATTCCAAATCCAGGCCTTGTTTTCGGTTCTCCCTGGTAGTTAGTTTAGTAATTACTGATTCTGATTGGGTAGAGGCTTCACACCTGGCACACAGGTAAACAAAGGCTGGAAAATCAGCAGGGTTCGGCGCTTAAATACCATGACTTGAATAGCCCTGTTGTATGGAGTTCCCCAGGGATCAGTTCTCAGGCTTTTCAATCTTTCAGTCTTTATGTAGGTTCCCTGTCACAGTTATGCAAGTGACACCCAGATCTGTTTATCTCTTCCACCTAAAGACTATGATGCTATAGACTCACTGTGTTAATGCCTGGAGAAAATAAACACCTATGTGCAAATAAACTTCCTTCAATTAAATAAAAGCAAAATTGACGTAATTATTTTTTTTAGCCATTTTGTGTCCCCCAGTTAGAAACAACTTAGGTATTAAAGGTTAAAACTCTTCTGTTTTCTGCTGCTATAAATTCTGTTATGCTTTTTATTTATATTTGTTGTTTGCTTTATTTTTATTTCTCATTTTATGTCTTCTGTGTCTTTTACGTCACTTTGAATTGCTTAATATGAGAAAAGTGCTCTCTAAATAGTCTTGCCTTGTCTTAAAGTTTACATTTCCGGCTGACTGCTTAGTAGGTTTATTTCACCCATATCCTCCCGCCTTGTAACTATATTTGAGTTACTTTTCAAATCACCAAAGGTTTTCAAAGGATGAATCATGATGGTCTTTTGCATGTCCTGTTGCATAACAACAGTTATATTTATAATGTGAGCTAAAGGAGAACTTCATTAAGTTTTATGCTGAAATAAAATATCTGAAATAAAATAGAATGTTTAAATCACTTTTAAGTACAGAACATTTTCTATATAAGTGATATGAGGTTGTTATATAACAAATTGCCATAATTAATGATTGTTAATGCTTGCTGAACAGTACTGAGTTACTTATGTATCTTGAAATACGTGGTAACCCAGACCATTGTAACATTTATACTTACCACTGACATATCAAGTTAAAAGAATGTGTATTTTGATATGCAGACTACTCAGTTTCATTTCTTTCCAGAATGTAGTAGTGAACTGAGAGTGCATGTGATCCTGGTCACAACCTCTCTTTTCTTAACTGAACTTGTGAACTTTAACAAAATCTAGTGGCTTATCCGGAAGTCTGCTGTTGTCACTACTCTGTTTATCTGTGCCTTCATGATTTGACTGTAGCCTTTGAATCCATTCCTTCTTCATTATGTTTTGTTTTATTCATTCTCATTACCTTGGACTGAAATTTAAAAGCCCTTTTCCTGTGATGTGAACAGGATTCCTTATGTTGTGAGTACCCTCTGGTAAGTCACCAAAGCATAAATCTCAGTAAGGAGGCTACATTCAACACGATTACACACACGAGTAATACATTTTTTCTTGTATGTCAAGACTCTTTCATGCAGTGTGAAACAGTTTTAATTTGATTATATTGTGTTTTATTTTTAATTTGCTATTTGATATTTGATATTTTGTATAGCATTACATGAAAATGGTTTTTATGGTTATTTAATGATTTAATGATAACCAGCAAATGAAGACAAAATCACAAAATGAGGTTGCTGCGCTTTTTGTTACTTGATATTACAATAACAATGGCAGTATGCGAAGTGTTCCTGGTTTAAAGCTTAGAAGAATTATTTCTAATATCAAAATTTAAATGATCAGGCCTAAACAACATATCATTTCTACCACACAATTCCTGTATAAAAGCATCATTCATTAACAAAAATACTGCTTTGGTTTCCATACCATTATAACAAGGCGTTGCAATGCCATTAATGATATTGATGGATCCTATAACACCAATTACTGCTACTCCTCGTTTAAAGTCACTGTAATCCATGAGTTTCATAATTGACAGGGAGTAATCCTGGATGGAAACGCAAGAGTGGTGACGGCTGGCATGCGGCCATTGTGGATTCGTTGTTGATCCGCTGCATTGAATTCCCTGGCCGTCTTCCATGCAATAAAGTATAGTTCAGCTATTGTCACAATAAAAATTATTCAACTTTGCCTTTGTTAGTTATTAGTAATAACATTTTGCAAGTGAAATCTGAAGTAATACGAATATAAAACTAAGTAGCACGTTAAAATTTAAATTGAAATACAATTTCTTATTGACAATAGGCCTACTGAAGGTATAAAAATACTGTTATTTTATGCATGTGTTTGGAGTACGGTATTGTTTTAATGTTAATATTCTTAATGTTAAATTTAAAGAATCCAGATTGCTTAAATATATATGGAAATGGAAGCTTTACTACATTGCATCACATTGCGTAGTATTTGCAGCTGTACGGACTTCATATCCTAAGAGAATATTCAAAAGCTGTTGTACAGGACTGGGGAAATTAGCGTTATGTCATAACCACTTTACCAAACTGGATGAAATAGCTAAACCAGCAAAGCATTATAATTTTTTTTGACACATTTTGTTTTTCCTCTGTCTCTCTCTCTCTATACACGCATACACACCGTCCTAGTCTATGAGGTGGTGACTGTCACTGGAGATGTCAGAGGGGCAGGCACAGATGCTAATGTTTTTGTCACCATTTTCGGGGAATATGGCGTCACTCCCAAGGTGCACCTGGCCAGCAAGTGAGTTCAGTATTACAGTTACATTCTGTAACTAATGTTTTTATTGCATTGTAAAAAGAAATAAAAGCATAGCATGTATATGTGGTATATGTTCAAGGGTCATACATAAACTACACATCCAAGTAGGCTGATAGACAAAATCAATGGAATAATAAAGAATCATTGAAGCAACAGTCATTCTTTAAAAGAACTAATAGTAAAACATGTTGAATGCTGCTTTATTATACTGAAAACACTATAATCCTTGAATATTCTCAGTTTTACTAAGACAAACTGCACAGTGAAGTAAACATATCACAGCAAATAAACATTATATAACCATTTATTTTATCATTGCATTCACTTTAAAACCTTCATTATTTTTAAGCTGTAATGAGAATAAAGACACATTATTCCAGTCTTTAAATACTCGTTAAATACATAAAAATGTTGGATACATAATTATGTTTACCTGCAGTGTTTTATGTTCAAATTTTTCCAACTGTTTATCATTTTACGTGAAACAGTCAAACTAGCTAATGATTCATTTTTCTGTACCAGTTAACTTGTGGCCTTTGCATTTCTCTCCAATTCTACAGCACAGAAAAGAGGTATTATAATGTTTCTGCAGATGATGGAGGTGAAAGGGAAACTAGTTATGCATTACTCCCTTGTGTTGTGCTGCAATGGGGAGTGATGATGTATTAAATGAGTGCATGGTATATAAACCCTTTTGCCATGGGTTTAACTGGGTACAGTATATAGTTGCCATTGGGATGCAACTATCATGCTGTAGTTTTGGGCAAAGCTAATCTTAATTGTTTTAAAACAAGAACCAGATTAGGTCAATTAAATAAGTGTTACTTGTTTGTTTTGATACATTTTACTTGACTTTAAAGAATTCTAGTGGTAAGTATTATTCCTAGAATTCTAGCTGTAAGTTTTTACTAGCAAAAGTCTTGCTGGTGCCCAGTTAAATTTGAGTACAAAGGCTAAAAGCCTGCAAACTAACATTCTACTCTATACTGCAATCGGAGTAGAGAACAGATGGGCACTTTTAAAATGTAATATTAAAGCCCTTTGATATAATAGTCAGATGGTTAAAGGAAAGAACAAGCATGCATATATATGCAATAAGATGAAGGACACAAATAATACCTGGAAAAGATTGCATTGTAACAATAGAACTTTTCCTATTTCACTACAAATTGAAAAAGACTACAGCATTATTCTATGTGTATTTGTCCCTTGGGCACCGAAGGGTTTGAATGAGTCTGTGATACATGGCATTTCATATTTTGGCTTCCTGTTACCCACAATACAGAAAAAAAGATGAAATGGCATGTGTACCCCTCCCCCAGAGTAGCAAATGGCATTCAGGTGATATTTTCAATAAATTACAAATTCCATTCTGTTTACCATATAACTCAGTTAGTGTAATTTGAATATGTCTGGGAGAGAGGTAGCAAAATATTATTGAATCTTTCTGGAAAATCAGAATGGTGGAAACGTAAATTACAAGTTGCTATGGATATACATATTATATTATATTATATTATATTATATTATACAAAATTTTGATATATATGAATTAAGTACATATTATGTCTCTGCTCAAATATTGTAAGAGTATATAAGAAAACTACAAAAATGTCACCTCAAACTCTATGTAAACTTTGTTTTATACTTTTTACATATATTTGATAATTATATTTACATATAAAAATCATTATGCCTAAGTATAATTATCCCATTATATATGTATACAGATATTGTAATTATAAATGTATGCATATATTAAAAGTATAAAACTAAATTTCATGTAGAGTTTATGATGATATTTTTTTATATTGTAATAAATTGGATAAACATTTAATTAATTTTGCTGAAACAGATCTTTTCCCCTAGATTGATTACTGTCTATTATTCTTCAAGGCGGGGTACATAAAAATTTTTGGACCTCAAAAAAAAAAGTAGGTGACAAAACTCTTTCAACCTTTGAAAGTGATATATATGACATACAGTATATAATTATGATATATATTGTTTAATATATATTTTTTCTTTGTTATGCTGAAAGAGTTTTGTCAAAAATGTCTTCACTATAATATTAAATTACTAGTGAGACTAATGAATGCAAAATTGTTCAGGTTAGAGTTCAAGTTGTTTAATGCAAAATTTTGCTAATGAAAGAAAATGTAATTAAATGTTGTATTAACTGGCTGCTTGTAGATTTACCACATATTTCTGTGAAATGTCTCGGCATTCGGAATATTAAATGAAGTCAGCTTGCTGTAATTTATATTTGCAGTTTTTTATTTATACATTTGCTCCCTTTACCTGGCATTGTCTAGTGGAACTCAATATCACTTCTAAGTGTAACCAAGGGAGCACAGGCTGACATGCGGATAAACGACACTGGCCGGCTCATCAGCCAATGGTGACCCAGAATCTTTAGGTGACAGCAAGCTTAGTGCAACTTTCAACTGCAGGACTGCTGTTGACCTGTTTTGTGGTCATCGAACAGTCAGTGAATAGTTGTGAATGATAGTGAATGAAGTAATGGTGACTGAAATTTGTGTAGAACAGGGGTCTCCAGCTCCAGGCCAGGAGAGTCCCAGCCCTACACATTTTGGGATTCCCCTCATTCAACACACCTGATTCTCCTTCTCTGCTCGTTAGGGGGGGGGGGGGGGGGG
>JABFEA020000119.1:9686858-9707560 GCA_019775915.2 Cyphomyrus plagiostoma | reverse complement strand
TCCATTTCTTCAGTTGAGTCAGGTGTGAAGGAACAGGGAGAACTAAGTGGTGCAAGATTGTAGCTGGAGAGCCCCTGGTGTTAGACCTCTTTGAACAGCATATATTCTCCGAGCGAAGTGAATGTTGAGTTTGACTGTCAAATACATTACCTCATGCTTATTTCCAATGCAGAAGCAGAACAGCTTTCGAGAAGAACAAAACGGATGTGTTCAGGATCAAAACAAATAATGTCGGACCCATAAAAAAGCTGAGGTATGCCATTTAAAGGTTTGCAGCTTATATTAAGCGAAGCACTTGACAAATCAGCATAAATAGAGTATTTTAGATTAACAGAGTGATCCTGATGTAGGCAGAGCTCTTCTGTGCTGAAACAAAGCCAGGTGTCATTTTGGCAAAACTTCTGATTCAGTCAAATACGCATAGAATTTGCTCTTAATTTTGAGGAATTTTAGTCGTTTGTCACTTTTTGTTTGTTACACAGCATTTTGAGTGGTGGGGCACTTTATATATCCAAGTGTTGTGTAAGAAATGAAAAATCTGACAGCACGTCAAAGTTACGAATAAACTCTATCGTATTTTGACTGGATTAGTGGTACAATGGCCTGTCGCTCTGGGGAAAACCTTAGTGCACAGCAATGATTTTATTGAAAGTCACCTAATAATCATCTGTACAATTTCAGTTGTAATGCTCAAGCTGTCAGGTTCATTACATGTGTGCAAAAGTTCCCAAAACATATATAGCAGACATATTCATTTAGGACTCTTACTGTATCTCCTATACCTGTGTTCACACTAGTCTTAGTAACAGGGGTGTAGCTGAAGTAATGTCACTGCGGCCCCCCCATTGCCAAATTTAACTTTCAATGTTATGTATTTCAGAGGCCCCTGTAAAGTCCTGGGCCTCCTGAATCTGCCAGGGTACCCGTGCAAAACTGAAATGATTTCCAGTCTATTTAGTTCACATGACTCATGCATATATGAGGAATTACGTAGCGGGACACAAGCGTCATACTGAAATGGAAGTAAAGAGTGACTCCTGTGTCCCAGGATTGAGCATGACAACACAGGCTTAAGCGCCAGCTGGTTCTTGGACCGGGTGGTGGTGACAGACATGAACCGCCCCCACCTCCGCTTCTACTTCCCCTGCAACAACTGGCTGAGCAAGGAGGAGGGGGACGGTCTGTATGTGCGCGACCTCCTGGGGAGCCTCAACCCCATGGATGTGCCCAAACGTAAGCCCCCCCCCCCCTTACAGAGAACAACAAAAGCAAGCATGTGCCTCCTCTTCCCAGGGGAGCTGCTGGCCAAAATGCAGGCCTCTTGGCTTCTGCGTGCCAGAGCGATTTAATCATTTGTCTTGCTTCTGTAGAAGCTTCTAAAAAGATGCATAGCTTATTTTTTAACAACGAAGTCAAGGAAATGTGTTCTGTTATTCCAATGGATACTCAGGCTCACTTTGTCATATATCTAATCATATCGACCACAGGTGGTTCAGTTACAGTACGTCTTAGAAATTGCAGTGGAATTTACTTCTGTCCTTGAACTGTAGTTGTAACTTTTTGAGGGAAAAAGCAGTGTTTGAAAGCTTTCGTAATTAAATGTTTAAATTATTCTAAATTTACTCAGAGCCTTCTTTTCTGTAATTTTAAAACATCAACTTTGCAACTCTGTTATATACTTATTTTGTTTTGAGTAATTGTTCACTTTGCATCGTTTTCCAGTAAATAAATACATTGTAAGTGTATTTACTGCTGATGTCAAGGGCAGTGGAACAGATGCAGATGTCTTCCTAAATATTTTCGGAGAAAATGGAGACACAGGTAAGGCTTGCTAATAGCAATTGCAATTGCCAGTGATCAAGTTCCTAACCTACAGTAAATGGACAAATGAAGCAGGTATGCTGAAATGTGCATGAGGAAAGAAGTGAATAGGAGTTTTTAAGACACTTCTTTTAGGATAATTTGTATAGTTAATGTAAACGTCTAGTTTTAAAACAATGAGTTTTAGTGTTGCCTTTATTACGGACGTGCCATGAATGAAACATGCGAAAATGACCCTTTTCTGAAGGAGAGAGACGGCTCGATAATGACAAAGACAACTTTGAACGCGGCACAGAGGACAAGTTCACCATGGAGGCTCCCAACCTTGGGCGGCTACAAAAAATTACCATTGGCCATAACAACAAGGGCTCTTCTGCAGGCTGGTGTCTAGATAAGGTGCGTGCAGATCCCAAAATATACGTATATCTGCATAAGTATATTTTTTGTGTACATTCAGTTGTTTAATAGTTTTCTAGTGTGCACCATTCAGACAGTTTTATGTAACAATTGGTGTAACTAATTATTTCCAATTCCCTGAAGCTTTGATGTTTAATTCAAGCTTTGGTTCTGTTGTGGAAACCAATGTACATATTGAGGATAGACCTGTGAAATCTGGTACCTGTGATAGCATAGAGGAAAGGATTTTCAAATTACATGTTACTTGTACATAAATCATTTAAGTCCTGTAAGTTATTTAAACTGGCATATTTGGTAGTAGGTCTGGCATCCTATTCAGGGCATACTGAAGCTTTGTGCTCTGTGCTGCCTGCCATTGGCTCCAGGCCTCCCACATGACTCTGATCAGCATAAGTACTTAGGATAAGGATGGATGCATGAGTGTACTTGCTTATCCTATATGGGGGGTCTGGAGTCCATTCTGGAAGCTAAACTTAAGCATCTCATTTATTACATAATGCTCACGGTAGCATCAGGACTTGGTCTGACCTCTGAGTTCGCCGCTAAGTGCTTTGCATTGTGTATTTCAGGCTTGAACTACCCTGATGGTACAAAAATTCCTTACTGCAGAAATTGCACAGAATGATGCTCCTACCTACAGCTACATCTGAGCATTTTTTAATGTAAAATTTCCATTGACTGGGCCAAGCAATGCTTTCGCGTCAGCTTCCATATTTACAATGTGACCTTGAACGGTCGTATTCAAATTGTCAAGGGGCTTCAAAAAGCACGATTAATCAGCATTAATTTGTTTTCGCATATTATTTTTCTGTAATTAATCAAAATTAATGTGCTATTTTGAGAGCCCTAAATACTGAGACTGTTTTCTGTAGTGGTATTCGTTAGAGTCTCTTTCTTGCCTCTTGTGTTTTCCTGCAGTAGGCTGCTGTAATACCATGGTAAAGTAAGAGCGAGTGGCTTGGAGAAGGACAGCACGTGGTTACTTAACATTCAGGTGTGCCTGGCTGATCTGACTGTGCAGCTGGCAGGCAGCTTTCATAGCTACATGCTCCTATGAGTTATACACAGATTATCCCTTTATGACTTTGAAAAAATATGAGACTATGAATTTTGCCTGTTCTGTAGTTTTACGGTGACTGACTCCAGTTGAAATTAATCGGAAAGAAAATCTGATATATGTGGTTTTAGAAGTAAGGCTGCGTGACATGCATGGATAAAAACAGCTCTGAATTATTTCTCTTGCTTTCCCTTTTAGACAGTTGTGTTTTATAAACATCCTGCAGAGCAGCTGTCTCATATGATCATTCAGTTACTGATAAGGGTTAGCCACTTAAGAGCAGGTTCATTGGCACATATGTAAGATAAATTTTAAAAATCTAATGAGGCAAGAGAAAAAAAATATTTGGTGGTTCTCCAGAGCTTGTTGCAGTATCAAAATGTAGTTTCAAACTTGTAATTGAACTTGCAACTCAGGCTTTATGGTTATATTAAAGTATTCCACCACCCTCATTCTTTAGTGCAAACTCAGTACGTATGATGTACATAAAGTGTCTCGGCCTATCTGAACTTCAGTAGTTTTAAATGCTACTTTGCTCTCTGTAGGTAATAGAATGTGCAGTGAACAGTGACTAACATAGCATTCTCTTCTATACTGCGATTTAATTGCCTGACAAAATCCAGATAGATTTTAGGAAATCGGCTTTTAAGTAAAAACAATTAGCGGTTATCCTGATCTTTAGGGATCAGTCTATCTTTAATTATTGCAATTAGGGGATTGTCACTGGTGTGTCTAAGTGCAGCAGCCGGTTATCTGAAAGAAAGTGCCATAATGCTCTAGGGAGGCGGATCCAAAACAGGGAACAAAACGAGATCCGTCCCGATGGATTTCCAGTCTCATCTTCATAGGAAGTGGAACACAGAAGTGAAGATTACAATGAAGTGACCTCCAGAGTATCTACAGTGTAACTGCATCGTGGCTTCTTGGTGGCTGGAACAGAACAGTGCATCTCCCTAAAATGATGCTAGGGGCTCTTCTCTGTGTCGCCTAGAATGCCAGTCAATGTACAGGCTTACTGGTGCCATCAGAGTATTATCTGCTGCTGCCTGCACTCAGAAATCCTGCCCCAGGTGTCATCATTATTGTGGATTATGTCTCTTTCCAGGTTGCTGTTGATGACTTGGGGAACAAGGCCATGTATGAATTCCCAGTCAACCGATGGTTTGCCATGGATGAGGATGATGGGAAGATTCAAAGGGACGTGCTGGTGGGAAGCAGCCAGCCCACAGGTGAGATTTGCTCAGTAGGAGCTTACAAAATTCTCTGGCAAATGCAACGTCAGCTGTCAGCAGCTATGCCAACGTCTAGGGCATAGTATGCTATACATTCATTCATATCTCCTGTCTTTGACTTGATTTGTAAATGTCTACATAAGTGTTTCCCAATCTGGTCCTTGGCGACCATGAGAGAATCCACATGTTTCCTGCCTTCCAGCTCCCTACCGGATGGTCCACATTGCTGCAAAAATGTGGACTGTGTGGGGGTCCCTAAGGACTGGGTTGGGAAACACTGGTCCAAAAAACAGTGCTATTTCGCCCACCGTTATCCTGAGCTAAATCAGGGCTCCCAGAGAGCAGCAGAGGGAATCTGACAGCACGCTCTGTAACTGGACCCCACAGGCATTGTGTACAACATCCAGGTGACGACAGGCAATGTCAGGGGTGCCGGCACCAACTCCAAGATTCACATAATCATGCACAGCACCAAGGGCCTGAAGAACAGTGGGAAGGTGTTTCTGGAGGGTGGCCAGTTTGAGCGCGGCCTCACCGATATCTTCAATATGGAGATCACCGCCCTGCTCAGCCCCCTCAGCCGTGTCACCATCGGCCATGACAATGCCGGCGTCAGTTCCGGATGGTACTGCGAGAAGGTGGGAGAGGCGTCACGTTTCGCTGACTGTCTCTATCACGTGTGCCTGCCTTTGCTAGCACAATGCAAATGTATTACACAGGCTTAGGTAGTAGTTTTTAAATTGACATGTAGAAAATAATCACTACAGCACTTTTATATATATGTATACATCTATGGACATAAAACGGCCATACTGATACTGTAAGGACTTGTAACCTCCAATTCCTCTTCTATGGCCGGTACGCTACCTGCTGCAGTTTTAATTTTTGACAGATGTGTAGCTTCATAGTTTCATGAAAATAAATCATCCATAAATTTTCCGTGTCTCTTACTCAGCACAGAGTCACGCAGAGGCAGATTGGAGGGTCAAACTGGAGGTTCCTCCATAGTGCCAACACAAGAACATTTAATCAAGTTTCAGACAATGGCATAAGCAATAATAAGTCAGTCCTAAGATTCTTACTGCTGGCAAACTGTCAATGGACACTTTCAGCAACGGTATCCAACAATGTGTAATTACACTATTTTCGAATCAACTGAAAATTAATGATACTTATTAAAATGATGAATAATAGACATATTGTGCTGTCTGAAAGCTTAAGAACATCAGACAAAGATCATACTTAAAAGAAGAGTAGCCTCCTTAGCAAGTGACTGGTCACTGACACTACCTTATTAAAGACTCCATCAGTGTCGTCGTCCCCCACCACCATCGGCAGCACCAACCATAGATCTAAGCTTGAAATCAGAATCAGTGGTATTGCCCTTCACTGCATCTCTGTATCCCTTTAGTGTAACACAAAACATGTTTGTATCAATTTGATTGTTTGTATTTTAGTAGGTGTTGTCACCTCAGTGGTGTTTTTTCCTTAATAGATAAATGCACATGAAGCAGGGTGATACCAGTTGGACATAAAGAGTCACAGTCACAGAGTATTCAACTGGTGGACTGAAGCAAAATCGTGGTCTGGATTTGTACTTTCTGGATCTGAACTTTCCACTTCTGGGACCATCTTCTCATTCACTTAGTGCATGCATATTCAGTTATTTATGAGAATTTTTAAGTTGTGCATTGGAGCTCGACCAGCCCGGAAGCAACACCAGCTCCCCAGGAAATCTCGCTGTTCTCCTGATGGCTATTACAGCCCTAGAGTCAGGAGTTCATATATCAGCCTCTTCAATGTAAATATACTGCAACTTGGATTGATGTACATTTAAGTCTGTGGAAGGGAAATGTTTTGTTGTGCTGTGCTGCAGGTCGTGGTGTATTGCAACTTCACCGGCATTGAGCAGACGTTTCCGTGTTGCAAATGGATGGATGAGGATGAAGGGGATGGGCTAATTGAGAGGGAGCTCTATGAGATGGTCTCACTGCGGCAGAAGAAGCTTAAGAGTAGGGTCACCTTCTGTAAATATTAAACAGCTTCTTTGTACTAAAGTGTCCTCAGTAGATCAAGTTACTGGGGAAGTGAACTTGCAGTGAAGTTGTAAAGCATGAATGCACAAATAAATACATAGACAAATGTAACAGTGCTAATAAATTGTTATCAATTACACATCCTTCATGATTACACATCCTTCATAATTACACATCCTTCATGATTACACATCCTTCATAATTACACATCCTTCATAATTACACATCCTTCATGACTTCATAATTATCGTCAATTGTTATCTGGATTTCTCTCTGTAATATGTCAATCCTAATCCCATAATTCCAAGCAGGTTCTGGTAAACCTGTTTAAAGTTCTGAATGACCTCAGTCCGTTATCCAGTTCAGTCATGTCAAAGTAGACTGTTGTAAAATAAAAGTGAATCCAGAATGATTCTGTGTCCTATATCCCTTTCCAGAATACCTGTGGTCTCTCTGGATCTGGACCTCTGATGTGAAGGGGGCTGGGACTGATGCCCAGATCTTTCTGCAGGTTTTTGGGGAGAAGGGCAAGTCCGACGAAATGAAGCTGGACAACAACTCTGATAACTTTGAACAGGCACAGACAGATAAGTTTATGGTAAGTCAGACTCACTCAGAGCATTTTCTGATTTTGATGAAATGTGAACACATATCTATTAATTAATCATTCACTTTCTGTCCATAGATTGAAATGCCTGATTTGGGAAAGCTTTTAAAAGTACGTGTCTGGCATGAAAAAAGAAATCCTTTTTCTGGATGGCATTTAAATAAGGTACAGCCGTTTTTCACATCATGTAATTAAGATCCCATAAGTTAAATACTAATTCTGTGCTATGTAGAGTTATGTGTCTTGTTTTACCAAAGATTACGCTGTTGAATACACTGACCAAGGAGAAGTATTCATTCCTTTGTGGACGCTGGTTGGATATCAATGAGGATGATAATGAGATCATTAGAGAACTTCCTGCTGTGGGGAAGTGTGTGCCAGAGCCTTTGCCATGTAAGACTGTAATGGCGCTGATGCTTCTTCTGCGTAATTCACATTCATTTGAGTGATCAGTGTGGTAAAGCTACTTCTGTAAAAATGTAAATGTAATTAATACAAAAAAAAAAAATCCAATTTCTAAGCCCAATATCATTGAGATGAACCGGAAACCAGTATATGTGTTCAATGAATGTTTAATGTGTTTCATTTTGCAGTAATAAAGTATCGCATCACCATCTGCACTGGAAATGTCAGTGGCAGTGGGACAGACGCCAGCGTCTTCCTCTGCCTCATTGGGGACCTGGGGGACACCGGGGAACGTGTCATGTTCACCAGCAAGAACAATGTTAACAAATTTGAGAAGGGCAATGTGAGTAAAAGGCCAGTGTGTGATTTAATAATTTATGATAAAGATTCTACACAGACCTGATCAAAGAATGAATGAAGGAAAACAAAATAATTTATATATATAAATATAAAATAATAGATTCAGATAAAAACTGATAATGTATTATATACTCCATTTTCCAACAAATATGTCTCTTAAAATCTTTGAAAAAAACCCATTAGTCTCTGGTTCCTAGTCCTAGTAGTAGATTTAGTAGATCTAATCTTCTTATAATATGCTATTTGTTTCATGCATGACACTATACTGGATATGTGGGAGAAAGATGAATGGATGGATCAAGGAAATTCATCATACTAAATAATGAACTATCCATAATAAATAATATATGTATTATCCATAATATAAGTATTATCCATAATACTACCTGGGAAACTGCAAAAACCATGCAAAAAGAAGATTTTTTTGGTTTGTGCAGGAGATTTTTTTCATAAAATTAAACTGCTTCTTTACAGTTTCATCCACTCTTTCTGTAGCAGTATGGAGGCAGTATAAGGAAATGATCAGTTATTGTAAACTAGCACTTGAATGTTTCCTGAGTAAAAGGTCATTATTCAGTACACTGTACCTCTTTCACACTCTTGTCTGTAAGTCTGTGTCGTTTCTGTCTTACTAATGTAAGTAATTTTGTGGGAATATGGTCACACATTACTTAAGGGAGCACAAATAATATAGTAGTACACTCTTAATGTATTGATTAAACAGTAATAAGTGTTAGTTCATAATGACCTGATGTTCATCATCATTAATCAGTTATTACGGTTCATGTATTTCATGCAGTTACTACATTTGTTCATGATTTGTACTTGAGTAGTAACTGAGTAAAAGTGTAATTGAATACTAATACGGTCTGACTCTGCATGCTCAATGTTTGTCATTGCATTGCACAGGCAGATGAGTTCCTGATTGAGGCAGTGTTCCTAGGACAAGTCCGGAGGGTGCTGATTGGCCATGATGGCCGGGGCGGAGGCTGTGGCTGGTTCCTAGACAAGGTGCTGGCGAGGGAGGAGGGGCAACCTGAGACCATGGCAGTGGAGTTCCCATGTAACAGGTATGAAGACTGTAGAGCTCCACTGCTTCTCACAAATACTTGTATTTTGATAGCCACACTTAACTTAATAAGTAAGGAAGAGTACCATTACAAACAGGATCTAATGCACTTTTGGAAAGTCACTTTCCTGATTACCATAGTTTATGCATGCATATCTCACTAATCCAACTGACCCCAATAAAATGTACCGTGCGGCATTTAAAACATCATATATTTGCAATAGAAAAAATGAACTTTCTTCCCTGCTTTGCAGATGGCTTGATCAGAATGAGGATGACGGTCAGATTACCCGGGAGTTAGTGCCTGCTGGGGTTGGACAGCGCCTTCACAGTAAGGCCAGATCTGTGCCAATTGGTTCGCAACAACACCATTGAACAAGTGGAGTCAAAAGCTCCTATAACTTATACATTTATTAGAACTTCTGTGAAGCTTCTAACAATAGTAACCCCCTGAGAAAAAGATAGATATTTCACAAGTAGTTCAAAGTGTATGTTTTTGTCCCTTTCTTGTACTACATTCTTGAAAACTGTTGCTAGACATTGAAGACAAATACAGTGGTTTGTATTTATTTCTATACATTTTACAGATATCAGCTACCACATAATAGTGAAGACGGGCAACATCAGTGGAGCCAGTTCTGACTCCAAAGTCTTTGTAAAGCTTTATGGCGAGAAGACTGACACAAACAAGATGTGGCTATTAGTCTCTGATAATGACCTGCGCAACTACTATGAAACAGGAAGGACTGATATCTTTACTATTGACACCCGTGATATAGGAAAAGTGAGCAACGTTCATCAATCATACAATTCATGTATTTTTCCAATATACCTAACATCATATATAGCCATTCCATTATATGCACTGCTTAAGAAAATTTAATGAGTTGATGTTTAATTTTGTTGTGATGGAGGAGTTGGACTACCTGTGCAATCTCTGTAGGGTCCAGGTATCGCCTCATGCAATGAGTAGGGCCACTTGACTGTAGCCAAATGTAAAACTAGTGCAAAAACAGTCATAAAACATGAGGAGGGAAAATGTTAGTGGCCCCCACCTGTTAAGTCATTCCTGTTTTGGGGGTTATTTTATTGTTACTCCTCTAGTGCACCTGTTGTTAATTTGCAAAGAAATTGCAAACCTTCCCATGCTGTCTATATGTACATTGCTAATTTTTTTCTAATTTACAATACAGATCAGTCGCTTGCTGATAGGACACAACAACGAGGGTCTGCGAGCCGGATGGTTTCTGGACAGTGTGCAGATCATGGTTCCGGTCCATGGTTTTATGTACATGTTTCCCAGCCATCGCTGGCTGTGCAAGGATGAGGCTGATGGGAAGGTTGAGGTCGAAATTTACCCAAGCGAGATTTTAGAGATTGAAAAATGTAAACAACCCCTCTTTTTCTGCTGTTCTGAACTGTCAGTATATGTCTTGCAAAAGAAATGTTTAAAAAGCCACAAAGCTTACTTAAATGTCTGTTTAAAAAGCTAGGTGAATTCCCAACGTTTATCAAATTTTGTAATTTCAGAATAAGTCCATGCCTTGGAAAATGTTGCAAGTGTTCTGGTTTAAATTCGCTGTTTTTATTTTTTTCATTTTAGTGACTAACTATGAGATTACCGTAATCACCGGTGACCTTCGTTCCGGTGGAACCAATGCCAATGTCTTCATCCAGATTTATGGAGATACAGGAAAAACAGAACTGATCACTCTGAAGAGCAGGTCAAACAACTTTGAAAGAGGAACAACAGAGATATTCAAAGTTTGTGTTTATTTTGCTTGTCTTGTTAACCATAGTTCTGTGTTTTATTGTGTCTCATTAGTAGAATTTGCAGCTTGGCACTAAGGAAAATCAACCAGCAGTGGTCAGTCAAGCAAACAGTCAAGCTCCCATTTGCTTTTAAATAGCATCAAGCACAGGATGTCTTTTATACACAGAAGCAAGGATACTAGTTGAATGGACATGCTAATCAGCTTCATTACCTTTTCAGTTATTTGGGTCAGTTTTGATGATCTAACACAAAGTGTAAAGCACAAAGTAGAGCTAACAGTTATGGGCGTGTCCGATTCCATTTCGCTATTTTGACAGCGGAAAAACCAGACTTGGCGCCAGAACAAGGTGGAAAAAGGTTGTCCTAGCTCTCTTCTTTATTCAGAGGCGTGGTTTGGGCAGAATATGCATGTCACCTCACCTTTAAAAGGCAGTTGCGCATGATTTATTGCAGATTGCTATTTCAATGGAGCATTTGCTCAGCAAGCCAAATTGCTTTTTGCCCAAGAGGACAGACGTGCTTGTGTACAAGGTGAAAAGGCATGAGCATGTCAGCTGCGGGAGCAACACTGTTGTACCTAAGCCTTTCGAGGGGAAGCAGGCGTGGCAGGAGGTAGCAGCAAGTGTGTCCTCGTTTTCTGGCATCAGCGGCATAATGACGTCAGAAGACGGGGAAGCTCACTGCTGAACAAGAGCAACGGCTGGGAATGGGAACTATGGAATTATGTTTGTGTTATTTATTTTAATTTTGCATCTGCAGTTCACAAAATATAAAAAAGTGTGATCTTTGTTCAAACAAAACACTACAATTTTTAAGGTGTTTTAAAATGTTCAAATAAAAGGCAATAGGGCTGTTATTTTTCTACTCTCACAGTTTAGATTCCTTACCAGGCTACAGACGATTCAGCTCCTCTGCCAGCTGATCCCTTCCTTGCCCGCGCTGCTACTGGCATACACTCCTTTGTTGGCATCAGCACATGCAGTTCAGCATCACGCCTTCAAATGTCCTCTTATGTGTCCTCATTTATGTCCAACGGGCATCCATCACGCATGGCAATGTTACACAACATACAGCATGCCATCCATCCTTCATTAATCAGTTCTTTTCCATGCAACTTATTTAGTACAAGGTCACAGTGGAAATCTTACACTGACTGCAAATTGGAATCATTTGTTGCAGATTGAAGCTCTGGATGTTGGAAAGATCTTCAAGATCAGGATTGGTCATGATGGCTCGGGAATTGGTGACGGATGGTTCTTGGAAAGCGTAGACATGAAGAAGCTCACCATGGCCATGGTGAAGAAAGAAGTAAAGAAAGAGGACAAGAAGGACAAGAAGAAAAAGAAAAAGAAGAAAGATGAAGAAGAGGAAGTGGAGGGTGAATCTGAGCTACAGCAGGTGGTGGAGAGCTACTTCTTCCAATGTCAACGCTGGCTGGCCCAGGATGAAGAGGATGGCGAGCTTGTGGTGGAGCTGCTTCCAGAGAGTGGAAGTGACATAGAGGGTGTGTAGCTCAGCTATATACATGTACTGTGTGTACTGTGTTTATAGTTTTTTTTTTAGATATATATAGTTTATCACTACAGTAACCCCTTCACATCCATAAGGGTTAGAGGCAGAAGATGGGAAAATTTGTGAATAATAGTTGGACACCCCTAACCTCAAACCATAAGAATATGCAAGCCTGAATGACAACATACAAGTATATTTATTAACAATATATAAACAAACAGTACTGGACACTTTGCATGTCAAATTTCTTTCTTATTTCTTATCAAGACCTTCATGTATAATATACAAACCATTTAAATTATGGGAACACTAGGTTTTGAACTGATTATGAAAAATATTAAATTAATGGCACTGAAATGTTTAGAAGTTATTGTGAGAAATCCCAGATTCTACAGTCACAAAGCCAGGTAACACATGAATGAGGCTGATTGCCTAGACAAAGACGCACAACCTTCCCAAGCCAAGTCTAGGTCTAAAAATTAAAGCTATGGTACGCGTTTACACTAACAAGTGTTATGTATTACTAATATTTATGCATTATATGATTTTATCTGATCAAAATCATTCAGTATTGTTTTTGGCTTTCACGTCATCTTTGAGTTTTTGCAATCTATTGGCACACTCCAATCATATTCCCATATTCACGGTGGACTTCTGAATAACCAAGACCATGAACATCAGATATGCAAATGTGAAGGTACTATATTATCAGTTTTTTAAAAAAGTCAGTCCATAAAATTATTCATGGAACTAAGAGATCTCTTGGCACACGATAGATTATTTGCTATCACTGTGAATGAGCAATTGTGCCAGGAGATGACTGCAATAAAAAGCAGCTCTCTTTGATGAATACAATAATAGAATGCCCACCTTATACCATGATGAGGTGAAAGGGCACTAATAGGCATCCCTTCCTTTACACAGTTCCAGCAATGAAGATGAGGCATGGAGAATAAAATTGTATTAATGATGTAACAGTCATAGAGAGATTAGTCATACAGACAGAACTCTTCTCAGTTATTAGTGGCCTGTCATTTCATTTAGATATATGGCTGGTATTTTTTCCCCCCAAAGTTCTAGTTCTTTTAGAAATTAGAGAACTTTTGGATCCGTAATGACAAAATAACATGGAAAACAACATGGAAAGTGCTCTGTAACATATACTGAACTGTTGCATGCAGACTTTGGAAAGTACCATCTGTTATTTCCTCACAGAGAACTCATATGAAGTGCATGTCTTCACGGGGAGCATGTGGGGAGCAGGAACAGATGCCAAAGTTTTCGTAAATATTTATGGGGAGATGGGTGACACTGGAGAGCGGTATTTAAGGAAGTCCAATCGCCTCAATAAGTTTGAAAAAGGGCAGGTAAGATCAGTCTCAGATTAAAGAGTAAACACTCAGGTCGTGAACAGTCAATGGGAAATTAATGATATGGGTTAATGAATTAATGATAACACTCATCCAAAATAATGAGTTACATTCAGTTTTTCTTAACAATGTCAACATTTTTTGCAGCAATTCTTATAAATCACTATGATCATTAGAATGATTTTAAAAAGTCATAAATCATAGAACAGTTTTAAAAATTGAAATATTCTCACGCATGAATTCTGGTAATGGAGTATGTTGTCACACAGCCTAGGAAATGATTCAGCCAATATACACATGGCGGGCTCAGCTCACATTAAATGAGATGTCTCCTATCTCTCTTTATAAATCATTTGTTGTTTCTTATGCTGGACAGGAAGATAAATTCACTGTCACTGCGATCGATTTGGGGCCACTGAAGAAGTTGCGAATTCGCCATGACAACAGCCAATGTAATTCAGCCTGGTTTCTGGACCGCGTGGAAATAGTGGACTGCAAGGATGATACCACGTGAGTGACCGGTTTGAGAGAGCCAGGGGGTCCGCTCAGATATAGTTATGGTCTGTCCTGCGTGTGAGGTAACTTACTCCCCTAATGAGAAACATTTACAGTAGATGTGCATATATCAGTGCAATTTAGGTAGCAATTTACAACTACATAAACCGTTAACACACAATAACGTTCATTATTGATTTTAGCGTAATGAATTGTTCCAAGATACTCAGAATAAAAATGTGCTGGTGTCCAGGGTGAACCCCAGCCCTATGCCATATGCTGCTTGTGACTGGTTCCAGGCTCCCCTGCAACCCTGGCCAGTTGGATGGATGAATGGATGGGGTTCATCCCCTAGTGCAGGGATGTCAAACTCCAGTCCTGGGGGGCCAGAGCCCTTTGTAGCTTAGTTCCTTACCTGTTCCCCCACCAATGATTCAGCCGAAGAGCTGTGTGGCCTGTTAATAAATATAGTCCATCAGGGCCAGCACAAGGAGTCGAATCAGATGTGTAAAATGAGGGGAAACTCAAAAATGTGCAGGACTCCGGCCCTCCAGTTTACAGTTTGATACCCCTGCGCTAGTGGTGGATGAAACACACACCAAGTGCTGAAACTGGAATGGTTTCCGAATATTTAAGTTTCATCCAGACTTTTGTGGGAATGTTAAAACGTGCACCAGGTCAGATGCAACTAATATTCACATTACAATGAAGGAAGTTTAAATCGAAAAACAGCCCCCTGAAGATGTAATGTGTTCTTTCCCATGCCTCCTAAACATAATTCTGATATTTCCCTGTTCAAAGATATTACTTCCCCTGCAAGCGATGGTTGGCCATTGACGAGGATGATGGGCAGATTGCAAGGGAGCTGGTGCCAGTCGATGAAGCCTTCATGAAGATGGATGACGATGATGAAGAAAGCTCTGGAGCCACCCTCGGGCTGGAACAGAAAGGCATGTGGGGAGCCCAGCAGGCTGCATCCACCTAATTTCAAATCACTAATTCATTCTTGTGCAGTTATTGGCAAAGGAATGTTCATTTCATTGTTTTGACCCATGTTGCACCTCAGTTGGGTGCGTCAATAATGTTCATTTACATATTTGTTAAACATACAGCCATGTCAACCACCTACACCCTGAGGATCAAGACAGGAGACAAGAAGTATGCCGGTACCGATGCCAATGTCTTTGCTGTCCTGTGCGGTACAAAGGATGACACAGGTAATATTTTACATATACTGTGCTAAAACACAGGGAAAAGCGGCATTAATCCATACTTCTTCTTTCCATCATAGCTGTTTTCATCACTTCAAGTTGCATGCTCCAGTCAGAAAACGAGGCAAATTTTCTCATTCTTTCATTCATTCTCATGCCTTATTTCCATATGAATTTGCTAGAAATCATCTTGCAACTTTATAGGAGGCCCTCCTTAATACTAAAAAATGGAAAAAAACATCAAAACCCATCAGTTCTGCGTAGTACTGTCAGATTTGTATTTCTATTTATGCATTTTCTCTTGTGTTCTCCACATTTGTCTTTATTGAAAGTATTTTTTAAGTAGGTTTATTTTTGCATTAAAAATTAATTTTCTCCACAGGATTAATAAATCTTAAAGCCTCTAAGACACACAAAAATAAATTTGAGCGTGGGATGATAGATGAGTTTACGGTAGAAGCTGTTGATCTTGGCCCACTTAAAAAACTTCGCATTGGACATGATGAATCAGGTAATACATTCAAAACTAAGGAAATCACACTTAGATATCCATCTTGTGTCAACCATAGCTAGTCATTATATTACAAATGAAATCGTATTGGGGAGATTGCTCTGTCATTATCTTGGCTGTATTTTAAGTTCAGCCAGATGTTCTACTTTGAGTTAGGCCAACAGCATCCAATAAAATAGGTTATTTTACTCAGATAGTGATGGACATTAGATCACCACAATGTTCCTTTTTAATAGATAACCTAGTTGCATTTTACATCTACTGTTTGAGGTGTCTATAATAAAATCTATTAAAATATAAAAAAACAGATTGTTCTAATTAAAATACATGTCTGTTACCTTTTGCCAACAGGCTTAATCAAGGGAAATCTTTTGTAGACTTCTGCAGTAATTCAAGGCTGCTGTAAAGGTCAGTTTATCAGAACACTTTTTTATTAAAATATGAACAACATAGGATAATTAAGTACAATTTAAAAAGCAGAATGCTTACATGCAAATTATAACATTCTCTGACTTATGCAAGCCTAGGGTATGTAATTACGTATGCCTTTGCATCACGGTATCATCAATATTGCCTATGTAACACATCAAGAATTAAATAGGTTCTTAAGAACATCTGACATGTTAACCCCAGCTAATCCAGGTGCATAGCGGGGTTAACTGCAGAAAACATGACCTCTAGTGGCATGTGGGTGTTCTGCATTAAACTCAGATTTGCAGCGAAGCTAATGACAGAGCAACTGCCCCAAAGATGAAACCGGTGAAAATATATATATGTCTCATGTTTCTCTGGACTTTTATTGTGATTTTTTTTTTTTGATGTATTCCCTTAAGTAGTCAATACCACCAGTGTAACTTCCAGCAACAGTATGGGTACGAGCAATATGGTAGTCAACTTAGATAACCAGCCATTGTTTTATCAGGCTTCTGTAGCAGTATTGTGCCAGCAGCACCTTGATGCTGTTCTGTTACAGGAAGCTCATCTGGCTGGTTTCTGGACTGGGTTGAAATCGATGCCATGTCGCTGGGCCAGAAACTGCGCTTTCCCTGCGGTCGCTGGCTTGACGAAGGGGAGGATGATGGCGCCATCGTGAGGGACCTCTTCCCTGCAGTGCTGCAGACCGAGCTGTACACTCCCTGTGAGCTCTTCACTTCAATATTCACCCTAATGGAGGAAAACAAACCAATGGCTCGGTGGACTGGGAACACATCACTGTTCATTATATCAAGTTCTCGTAATCCTAGAGAGCCCATAACAAAAATGACAAGTCTCAATATTCCTTATTGAAGGATTGCAAAAATCAAATTATTTAACTATTTCACCATTACGATTACGTGATCCGTAGAGATATTAGCCAATAATCTGCATGCTATTAGCTTTTGTTTCTTCCAGCTTCTCATATTGTGTTACATGAATGTCATGGCATTTCTCTTGTTTGTTGCCGGTTTCACTGGCTTGCACCCTTCTGTCATCTTCTCCCGTTTTTCAATCTTGCAATTTTGGCATCAGTGGGTAAACTGAGCAAGCATAGTTCTCTCTCCCATTGTTTAAATAAGTGCAGATTAAGCATTAAGCTTTAATCAACTCTTACATAAACAACCTAGGCCCTGTTTACACTTGGCTTTAAAATTCTTAAAATACTTGGGCAATTGGATCACAAGTGGACTGCACTAGAGTAAACAACCACCAAGACACATTGTGACCTGATCTCTCAGACCACTTGCCGAGGTGGTCTGGGCCACATTTGACTACATATCTTTTGTAGTATAAAGGCTGATGCATTCTTTTGCGTCCCCGACAAGGATGTCACAGTAACTGTTTAGGTGCCCTTTGACCTTCTAGCAGTAGCGATGTAGGCAGTAACTAAATCTGAAGACAAGTAGTCAGCTGGACACTTTGCAGATGCATGGCAGACACAGGTGCGAAGACCGATGTGCCGCAGTTGTCTACTTGTGATCCTGATCCCGAATATGCATTTTAAAACCAAGTGTAAATAGGCCCCGAGATGAATGTGTTTTAGTTATGTTGTAATATTGTGAAAATGGTAGCAGTTAATAAAAGTTAATGCATGCAGTTATACTCCCTTGTAATAAAATATTTTCTTCTCAATTTTAGTTGTGCCTTATGAGATCAAAACATTCACAAGCGACATCTTTGGAGCAGGGACTGATGCTGATGTGTTCATTGTTTTGTATGGACGAGATGGGGTCTGTACGCAACAAAAGTCCCTTTGTGTCAATAAAAGGGAGAGGCGTATGTACTTTGAGAGAGGTGCTGAAAATATGTTTATTGTCGAGGTGAGAAGTTGAATTTAGGAATTCATATGTATTTAAAATTTAACATTTAGTCCAAATGTAAAGTAAATGTGTAATTCCATAGTACAGGTATATATGCAACAGAATTTTGTCAGAACTTTGTAGGGTTGTGTTCCCACATTTGACCAAAAGGGGGCAATAGTTGTTCAATTGTGGTTTCATTGATTGTCATTGTAGATCCTATATGTAACATGCAGGAATTTTTCCTCTGAAAGTGAAGTCAGACATCTATTTAAAAAAATTAAACATTTTCTGTAATTAAATACTCAAATGCTTGTTATATTTAAACGTAAATTACAGAAATATCCCAATATGGAAGAAAGAAGTGTTATTAAATGTGTAGATATATTACTGCGATTGAAAAACAGAGCAAGTAGCATAAAATAAAAAATCAGGTTTCTGTGTTACCTTTATAGCTGGAGGACATTGGAGACATCATTGAAAAGATCCGGATTGGTCATGACAACAGGGGAGTTAACAGTGGCTGGCATTTGGATCGAGTCGAAATCAGGAGGCTCCTTAGAAAGGGAAAGGTACAGTATGCTTGCATCATTGGCTTATGCTGAAGAAACAACTGTGGATGCTACTTTCAATATGAAAAAGGGAAAAAGATGTGATATTGTCTTGGGGTTGCCTTTATAAACCTAACGTTTCAGAAGTTGTTAGAATATTTTGGAACATATTAACAAAATGTTACTGCGTACATGCAATGCAGTGTTGGATATTTTGTATTAATATGGCTGTTAACTGTGTCATTTACTTTGCAGGAAGCGTGCAGGTTGAGTTTAAATTCAAATGATGATAAAAAAAAAAGAAAATTCAAATGATACTGTAGCAGAAAGTGTCAAATCAGATGGCTTCAAGCGAGCACACCTGAGTGTGGGCTTGGTAAAGCGAGCCAGGCTCAGGTGTGAATAATCCATGTGGGAAGCTGAAGAAAAGAAAATTGGTTTCCGTTTTTAGATTCTATTGTGTCAGACAAAGAATGTGGTCTTTCGGACGTGAGAGACTTTGTTTTCTAATTTTATCATACTTATTTAAAAGATACTTGTTACTCTTGTCTTATTTTTGTCATCCTGCTTTATAAACATTAAAAATACAGCCAAATTTACATTGCTCATTAAATAAAGGCACATAAGCTGTCAGCTATAATATTTAACCAAATAATATAAGAAGTGAATCTTTTCTGAAGCAGTTTTAAACTACTGAAAGAAGTATTTATTTTTTGGGTTATTAAGCAGTCGTGAAGTACATATGTTTTGAGCAATCTTGTTGAGTGTATCATGCTTTTTGATTTGGTAATATTAAATTTTTGATTGCTTTTTTAATTCAGTGCACCTCCATAATGCATTTATAATGCATTCGTAAGCCTTAACATCCTAACATGTTGCAGCAGGACATGATGAACAGACAGACAATCCATGCAGTGGCTATGACAAAAAAGGTTTTTATTAAACAAAACGGAACATAAAGGGAGAAATGGAACACAAAGGGACCATAAGGGGTCAAAACAAGTAGGTACAAACAGTAACAAAGCTATAACTAACCACAAAGTAAAGTAATGCTAAAAATACAACCAAGAATACACAGGCAATAAGACATGTGGGGACAAAGCAAGGAGCAGAACATTAAAAACACAGAAACTAACACAGAGTGCCAACCACATAATGACCAATGGAGGAAACACGACAAGGAGAGGCACATATATACACATGGTTAACAAGGGTCTGGTGTGGGCTGTTACAAACAGACTAGGGGCAATGAGGAGCAGAGAGGGCTAAACACCAAGGGAAACTAAAACAAGGAAAACTGGATGTACTGCAAACAGGGAACGAGCAAAAACAAGGAACTGTACCTGAAATACATAAACACATGATAAACCAAGAAAAAAAAAGCACAAAATAAATGTTAAATAACATCTAGTGGAACCCACAACAAAAGGGGAGTCTGGATAACAGCTGATCATCTAGCCGTTAGTTACACCAAGCGGCAGCCAGGGGAGCACCAAAACCCTAGGTATGAAGGATTCGGGATCTCCAGGATCACATACTGGCCAATCAGGGAACAGACATAACGAAGCGGCCGGATAGGAACCACACCTGACAAACACAGCCTAAGATTAATAACAAATATTATGCAATTATATAATTCTGTTTATTCTTAATGTATTTCAAAGCTTTTGTGGTATGTTAGGATGTTAGGAGGGGGTTTTTGTGGTTTTTCGACCTCCCAAGAGCGATTTTGAATTCGCTTTGTTTTTAGTTCATACTTGGTTCAAGCAAAGTTCCTTTGATAAGTAGTAGTAAATTTATCGGCTTTAAATTTTAAATAAAATAATAATTAATTAATAAAATAATAATTAAGTCCCGTTTTAACGCAAGTAATAACTTGTTATTTTAGTATACTCGGCACGGTATTGCATTAACGTTACGCTAATTAATCTTTAAGTTTACTGGGCTGGGTGTACGGGGTCATAGTGAGTTAGTTAATTATGGGGCCGGCTCAGTGTT
>JABFEA020000119.1:9648137-9660137 GCA_019775915.2 Cyphomyrus plagiostoma | reverse complement strand
ACTGAAGCCTATTCAGGAATCATTTCCAATTTGTATACTTTCTTTTTTAATTTTATAACAGTTGTACTGTATAATAAATGCGTTTAGCTTTAACAGTAAATGAGTATTGTCCCAAAATTATGAGAATAGGGTACTCTATAATTCTTTATAAAAAAAAAATCCATCAATCCATTTTCTACACCCAATTACCAAATGCAGGATCACAGGTATCCAGAACCTATCCCAGAAAATACAGGCACAAGGCAGGGTACAAACTACGACGGGGCATCAACCCCTCACAGGAGAGTAACAGAGATATCTTAAGATGCAAGTGCAAAAAATGGAATATTCAGATAAATTCACTTAAGTTTTTTTGTATGTGCTTCTATTATAAATTACTCACAGCTTGACCTCAAGCTGCAGACATCTGGCCATAAATCACATGTAGGACACTCTGCCTTCCTGGGTGCCCAGCGTACCTGGAGTGGGGGAGGATGCGCCGGTGCTGGGCCTCTAGGATCTGCTGCTGGATGAGGTACTGCTGGTGTAAGGCCTGAGGTAGGAAGGGGGGGGCCGGGACGTCCTGGAACTGCGGGGTCGGCAGAGGCGTGAGGGGCTGCTGCAGCTGTGAGGCGTGCTGGTGTGTGGGCGGCAGGTGGGCCGTCATGGCCGGCTGCGACTGACTCGGGTGGGGCAGGGGGAAGTCGGCGGACATTTGGGTTTGGGGACCAAGGTGGAAGTGTCGGCAGGAGGTAGCATGGTTGTGCTGATGCCTGTTGAAATGGGCCCCTGCAAGAACAACGGTGCAACGGTTCAGCAGCGGAGAATCACCAGACTAGGCTTATAAAGTGCTGCTCGCCAAACCCAAAGTCATAGCCAGTGTAACGCAGTCGCAGATATACATCTTCGGACTGATTTATTGCGTGTAGCAGGCTGCATAATTTAAGGCGCGTGAGGCCTGTACACATGTACCTACAGGAATCGCCTGCCAGCTATACTACGGCCTGACCTTTGACCCTGTGGATGTTCACGGCTGTGATAGCGTTGCAGACATAGACAACGGTCATAACTGACGTTCTATTTTTCCATTAAGAGGGAATGAAATCCAATCGGGGGACATATACTGCTCAGTTTAAGTTTCCATGTTTCCATTACTGTTGCCGCATTTCCAAATAGTTGTGAGTTACCCGATATGTTCAGATTACTTTTCACCTGCATTCTTTTCTCTCCACTTCGTATTTTTTCAATATTCAATTAAAGAGCGCTATCAAAACATTTTTTTGCTCTCATCCTAAAAGCACAGATACGCCCACGACAGATAGGAGCTGTGTACCATACTGGTTATAAACGTTGGCAAATTTTGGTCGACACTCCCGCCAGCTGCTTATAAACAGTCCCGTTGTTGTGATGAAACATAATCCACGTTACATTATCTATGTTACAGAATGAAGAGCAGCTGATGCCTCGCTGCCCGGTGTTATCGTGGCTCTGAAAGAGGATGAGCATGTAAGGTAGTGTACAGTCTGCAGCAGGACGCTGCCTATAAAATATGCAGCATGGATCCCTCATTTCTGACGTTCAGGTTATTCTGCTTGGTGTACCCCTACATTTGGGGATCATCTGTTCTACACTGATACTTGCCCAACCCCTCTGGATGTTGTGTCTTGCCCACACTAGGAACTGATCTGAGATATATAAGCTGCGTGATAGTGGAACAGTTCGGCTGATCCGAAAAAGTAGCACAAAGCTATTAGAATACAACAAGCTCTGAGATTACTAGTGGCTCCAAGGGATCGTATAAAAATAATATTGCCGGTGTTGCGGAATGGGTCCATATTTTTATGCATTGTTTCCCAAGGTATTCAATTTCAATGCAACCAGAAAGGAAGCTTTGACTTGGCACGTGTCTGTCAAGCTAATCCTCTCTTACGTGTTGATCCATTTTGACAGTCATGCCAGAATGCTAGTATTTACTCCAGGGAATGTCTCTCTCACACACACAGTCTCTCTTTTACAAACAGAATATGAAGAATATCCCATAGAATATCAAGATAAGACCTCTCTCCTGTCATAAATAGGTATCTATAGGGGATTTATATCCAATTTGATAAAATCTGCAAAACTCTTTCAAACATGAGCTTGTCTGTGTCCCTCTGTTGCTGTTGACTATGAAAATAGGTTATAACAGCTAATCCAAAATTTTAAAATGGGTGATTAAGCCACTTTTTAAGCACCGTTCAATACGTTATTGTACTTTGATGTGCAAATTCAGCATTACCACCCTGAGGATCCCAGTCTTAAAATCAATATCTCACGCTACAGGGTGCCGGAGCCCAGATGAGTGCTGCCCTATAACACCCGCTCTGCTCACAGCTCCAAAGAAAAACCCAGTGAGGCAGCAGAAATGACACGGCACTGGAACAGCTGGTCAGCCATTACCACTGCGCCACACAGACCCCACAGCAGAATAAATGTGCACATCTCCTAGTAGCCAGTGTTATTTTATTATTATTTATATCATTTTTTTCAATCTTAACTTATTCTCTATCCCATCTGTGCAATAGATAATTAATGGTGTGCTGGGGTGGCGTGACCTCCAGTTCAATGTCATCTGCAAACTACTCCCACCGCAGACACAGAATAGTCTCATAATCAGAAATCACCTAATGAAATAAGCAAGGAAATAAATTATGGATTTATATGACGATCTTTACATAGTGACACTGTAAACACCTTCAAAATGCATCTGGCTTTTGGTATACCTTTCAGTACCAGCCTTTGTATTTCTTAACGCAGATTTGTTTTCAAAGAGCATGATTCAGAAATGAATTCACAAACCGCAGAGGACGATGATGAATATATCAGAATTAATATGGTCACAGCTTAGTGCTGCTATTTTTAGTGTCTTGTCCAGTATCTGCTAAAGCCTTTCTTTTGTGTTTTTAAATCAACGAATTACAAATATTAGTTACCGAATTCTGTTCAATGATTTCTATTGATTTGTACTGATCATCTGTGAAATTCTTTGCATTAGTTCATATAATGAACAGGAATGATAGTCCATTTTGTGCAGCCTCAGTTGAAAAGTCTACATTCTATCTCCTTTTTAACTGACACATGCAGTGCATTCTGTTGTGCTAGAGGACCATCTTCAGAAACATCACTTCCTAAAAGAGACACATAATGTTATCTACAATTCATTATGACCTTAGCTGCTATATTTAATACTGCCCCAGGTCACAAACCAACTGCTGAAGCTTGGACACACAAAAGATATTATGGTTACATAGTCACTAGAGCACAAAGTCCTGTCAGCCTTTGTGTTAGTTTATGAGACCTGCTGGCCGTATCGCAAAGCACTTTATACTTCAGTCAAGACCTTGACACTCTGGGTGACTCACTTGTAACTCAGTGATCAATGTTCCAGTGCGACAGTGTTACTAGAAACATCAATACACCGAACACAGTACATAAGAATATATTCATCAAAGAGAAAATGTTCAGTGAAGACCATAATGAAGGGGTACAGTTCTGTTCAAGATCAGATTTACCTTTCAAGATCACACCGGCATTCAAAGTCACCACTTTTCAGATGTGTTACTCTCAGTCAAACCAGTCATTCATACGCATGTCGACAAACCAATAAAAAGCAAGTGAAGAATTCTGTTCAGCCAACCATACGGCTCTCGCAGTTCAGGTTCACAGCAGGCCTGGACCTTATCCCAGGAAACACAGGGCAGAGGCTGGATGGCATCCTAGTCCATCACAGGGTGCATACTCACACTACGGGCAATTTACAACAATTAATTCACCTATTTTAGATTGCAGCCGGAATAACCTGGAGGGGTTCATCTCAAACACAAGGAGAACGTGCAGAACTCCACGCACACCCAGCCTCCGGGGGATGTGACCCCCCCCCCATCCGTAGAGGTTCTTGGTTACAGAACTACCCACTGTGCCACCATGTCACAGCTCAACGATTTTTAAATAAAACTTAAATGCCTTGCATGCTTTGAATTGCAGTTACCTTGCAGGATCCCAGAATACCCACAGTGTAGCAAAGAGATGCATCACCCACCTTAGGTGCTCTGAGACGGCCTCAGCTGATGGCAGGTTGATACACACATGTGTGTACCTCCGTTTTCCCTCCGCTACACTTCTACGCAATCCACACAAATATTTCGTGGTCAGTTTTAAAAAAAAAAAAAAACTACCCTCATACGTGGGATGTTTACACAACTATGCCTTTGGGAGCAGCGGAGAGCAGCGGAGAGAGCCTTGACAACCAGCTTTCACATCATTACTCCCCCGCCCCAGGTTATCGTCTGGGGCACCCGCACACCAGAACGACCCAAATTACCGGAAAAACTTTTTAAAACGGCAACGTAATTCATCAAGACTGCGTTAGCGCTGCCGGAGTGACTACAGTGGGCGTGCATGTGAGTGTGTATTTGTAATTATTACATTGTGGGAACCAGATTTCCCCACAATATGATAAAATTTGTAACTGTAATTTTTTTCGGCCCCATAAGGATAACCGCAATTAAAAAAAAAAAAACAGTCCGAAAACTAAAAATCCCAAATTCTTGTGTTTTGTTTGGTTACTTGTGGTTAAGGTTAGGGCTGGGTAGCTGTTAAAATCCTTACAGACGGGATTAGGGTTATGCCCATAGAAATAAATGGAGAGGCCCCACAAAGGTATAGATACCTAATCTCTCTCTATCTACCTGTCTATGTATCTATCTGTCTGTCTGTCTGTCTGTTGTCTGTGTGTGTCTGTGCTTGACAGAGTAAAGAGAGACAGAGACATAACAAGTCTATTTGCCATTTTCAATAACCGTATTCTGCCTGGTCATGTTTTTCATTGCCTTTGTCCAATCATTTTTGTTCCATTCTGTATTCTGCCTATTAATAGAGTGAATTCGCATAAATGACTTCCTTTGAGAGGTTACTTATATACCCACAAATGCTAAAATAAGAATGATTCAGCAATAAAAGTGTGCATTAATCACTTACATGCATTACACGTAATCATCTTCAATCACACGCAGTTTGTATCTTTCCCAATCAAACCTAATAGCAGGGCTATTTGTTGTGCTGCTGTAAATTAAAATGACCTAACTGAAGATCATACGTACAATACGATATAACATGGCCACGAGGAAAAATACTGCTTCAGGACAGCAATACTATACAGTTAGACATTTCATACTAATTAAAATGAACATGCTACTATTTTGCTAACAAGCTTATTACTATATATGGCTATACTGGGTGTATGTCAGGACAATAAATCAAAATGACCACTCTGAGGTAAGCTGCAGTGTATTTACTAATGATATATATACATATAAATCGCTGGCAATAATGTTCCTGCTTCTGTTTTTTTTTAAAATACCCTCAGTGGCCATGATATAAAACGTTCCACTAGGTTCAAGCTCCTACTAACATTAACAAATCAGCTGGGTGTGGGACTAGCAAGTGGGTTTCAGCGAACTAAGAGACAAAAGTTTAGATTCAGCACAAACTGTATTGAATAAGAAGATGCATGATTACATTTTTCTTAACACCACATTCATGATTTCAGTTCCAGAACTGTTGGCTTATCCTGTCAGCAGTATATTTATTTAAAATTGAATTAAGACATCACAGTTGGAAAATGTCAAGGACGTGGAAAAAAGTATTCTACAGATGGAGGGTTTTTTTTCACATTTCCATATTCGGCACCTTGTACAGATTTAATCAGAAATTTTGAATGCCGCACGTTACTTATTGATTAAATGATATTAACAAATTATTCATAATTTATACATGTATTAAATCTCCATCAATACAAGGCTACTGTAAGTTTCAGAAATATGCTGTTATGACTTTAGTTAATTCTCATTAAAATCGATTTTGTACTTTATCTCATACAACATGTCGTTTATGGTTAAAATGGTATCCACTGTAATTGGCGCAGAAAATTTGCTATCGCTGTTTGTAGTCAGACCCTGATAAAATAGCGCACTTCCCAGTACATGAAGAGAATGTGTTAATAATGAATGTATCAGATGCAAATGTAATTCAGCTCTCTACTTGATAACAGATACTCTCTAAATATTTAATTCGCTCACATTCGGGCTTCTAACAGGATGCCTGGTACACGCTGGATTGTGGGACCCAGTGCACATTAAAAACAACCCTCATGGCTTCTAAGACTCCTGAAAAGTACTTCTGCCAGCCCTTGTAGGAAGGTGACAGGGCCTTTCTTGGTTTATTTTAAATATGTTATGTGGCAGAACTGTGAATGCTGATGATTCCCTCCTGTTTATTTGATTGATATGTGAAGATTTTTCCCAGGCCAATTAACAAACCTCTTCAATCGGAACCAAGTCAGCGCCAAAGAACACTTATATGGGATGGTACAGTCATAGGCCTAAAACTACAGAATATGTTTGCATTTTAATTATTCGACACTCAATTCTAATTCACATAGGCACAATTAATACTGGTGTGATTAAACAGTGTTGTGCTTTGACTATTCAAATCAAAAGACATATTAGGTTCTTACTGTGTTTGAAAGGTGTTGAATGGCTCTGCTTACACTTGTACCTGGGCATTCATCAGGAGCTCAGCCTAGCCGCGCTTATTCCTTGCCATTTCCTCGAAATCTGAGTGCTTGTAATGTTCTATCTGCCTCCTTGTAGGTTTCTTCAGACAAAAGTGCCTGCTAAATAAAGTAACTGTAAATGCAAATACTGGTCTACAGTCTATCCACAACATTTCATTTCCACGCATTTGTATTAATCAAATTATTATTCAGGTGAAAACTTGTGCTGGCCTAATCATATGGAGGTTTTGCATAAAATGAACGACATTTTGCAGAAAGGCTTTAATGAACGTTGACCTGGTATACAGTGCAGCTATTTTTGTAGGGGTTGTGTTCTGGGTCATTGATATGGTTTAAAAATGCAGTTACACTGGAAGAAAAGATAAAGAAAAAATACAATGGTGTAAAAGGTCCCTAGCATCTCACATTCACAATAAGCTGTCAGGTAATATTACTTATTATTATGCTATGACTGACCAGTGTTTATTTTGAATGTTGTATAAATGAAATGCAATTGGATGATGAGTAACTACCAAAATGTATATACATGTATGCGTACATACATACATATGTTGATAAAAAATTATAATCAAAAGATTTGTGTATCCTGGGACTTTGCGGGTATAGATTGCGTTTAGCACTTTACATGGAGGAACAGGCGGAACGGTGTAAACAGCGTTAGCCTGACAACCTAAATGGCCACAAAAAAATCCAATAAAAAAAATTTCAAACCAGCGCTGATTTGTGGATGAAGTATTTCTCTTATAATTTATATGTTAAGCAATTGGCAGCACTTACACAAATCTTTTATTTTTATATTCATATCTTTTATGTTTGATTGATCAGTTGCTCACATGACTGACTGGTCTCCTGCTAAGTGCTATGTGAAGACTGTAGGGAAAAAGGCAAAGAAATATGCCATAATGTTCAATAAACCAAGCAAAATTATCCAGTTTTACTAGGATAATTACATGTAAGTTGCATGTTTATAAGATTATATAATGTATAGGTAGCCTGTTTAAACTGACAAACAACTAAAATACTAAAGTATGTGTGTGTGTGTGTGTGTGCGCGCGTCATGATGTTCTGCACATGGCTTAACTGTATTAATACAGAATGACTTTCATACAATGTCAATATACATAATTTTCTTTGTTAGATTTCAACTGATCTTTTTAATATACTGTTATCCTAATTAATTTATACACTTTACCTAAGTTACCAGTCTTAATAAAGAATTTCAGTAATACATATCTGAAAATATACTTGTGCATTCTAGATAATTAATTAATTAAATTTGTATTCCACATAAACTGTAAGCAAAAACAAACAGGGCGCCAGATTGAGTCGTGTCCTTTGACCAGGAGTAAATCTATATTTCTTGCATAAGTCACCGGGCGGTATTTGTGTCATCAGCAAAACAAACACGTGTGTTGCCGAGAGGGAACACATCGCTCAAGTTGAGTATAAAGACTCTGTCCTTCTGCAGGAACCACTCGATCTCCCCGAGACAGCCCTTAGAGTCTCCAGATCCTTCATCCTCCTAGCCCAAAAGTGCGATATATAATGCTGAACTGGTAGAACCTTACTGGCTAATGCCCTTCACCTGAGAATAAATAAGTGAAACATGGAGCCAAGTGTCTCCGTCCCCCCTCCCCTGAACTTGTGAGTGCATTCTGGGAATGCCTGTGCTTTTCCCAGACCACAAATGTCAGCGGCTCTTGCCAGTTATGGAATGAGAGCGGCTGAGAGATCGGCATCTGTTTTGCTTTGCAAAGCACATGCCACCCCATCCAGAAGCATGGCAGGGTAGACTCTTCAATCAGAAAATAACCTACAGCATTCGCCGGCAACAAACAGCCCTCGATGGCAAAACAACAGCACAGTCTCTTAACATTTCTAATTATTTTTCTAAGAAGAAGTTTGCTGTCCGTTGCAGCAGGATTTTTCTTCAGCATAACCAACCATGTGCCCAAAATGGATCAACAGCAACAAAGGCAACACATCATCTAACTTAAGCGCACTGTCCCTAGGAATTACAGTTCCAATTAGTTCACCTCAACCATATCTAAAAATGCTACACCAATAAAAGTACAACCATTTAACCAGACTGAATACTTTTCCCAGGGATGGGAACAGTATGGGTCATATCTAAAGTTCATTTTCCAAAGTATTTTAAGACTCTGCTACTAAATGTTAAGGTCAGAGTTCTAACTATATGAGTGCAATTCAAGTACAAAATCATAGTAGGAATTATGTATAGAGTAACTGTTACAAATCATCACGGTCAATACAAATTTCCTTATTCGTCGACACTAAATCAGAAGGCAGTAGTCAGAAAAATTATATAGCAATAGCTTTTCACTCAAAATGGCTTCACGGCATGTCCAAAACCTATACTAGGTTTGTAATACCATACAATATGTATCATCTCTGACAAATCCTGACAACCAAACTTCACTTGAGTGCCCTGTATCTAGCTGTGCAGCTGCCTGTGTTCATGTGGCTGGCGAAACTATGACAGACGTGTGATGTCAATCCCGGATCATATGTATTCAAGTCACACACAGATGCCAACCTCACGTGACAAGGACTCAGAAGGTGACGGCTAATACGACCAATGTTCCAACAGCGGCAGCACGACAGAATTTTCAAGCACCCTGAAGATGTTTAAAAAGCAGCACAGAAAACGAGCCATTTTCAGACAGTCCAAGGGCCACATGGAATAGGAGTGAAATTATCTGTTATTTGGTCAGAATAGATATATCAAGCACAGATGCTGTCAATAAAACAAAAAAGAGCGGAGAGCGAGTTGTGGTCGCTTACATTTCAGAAAGCATATATTACTAGTCTGTGTCTTAATTCCTTGATTGGTTTTTATGTGTTCTGTTAATTATATTATTTGCTGCATGAGGAATCGAGATTATACATTGCCAAAGAAACAATACCAGAGGAAGAGTAATTTATAATGCTTGAATCAGAATTGAGTTTACACTGTTTCTCTAATAAGTCAGAGTATGTGTCAACATTAGGTCATACTCATTATAGAGTAGACCAGTATACTTTTTTGTTTGTTAATACAAATATATATTCCCATATGATATAACTCTGTATAACGAATGCTTGCCTTAACAAATATTTTCGAGCACCTGAGCAAAACATTATAGGGCCTGCATATGTCTTATATTTCAGATTAGGGATTTAAAACCCAGTTCTCAATCCTCTCTAGGTCATTAGTAATAAACTGAAGGCTGTGGTGAAAAACAAAGTCCTGACAATTTATTTTCAATTCAATTTTCTCCTCACTAGAACAACTTAAAGTAAAAATTAAATTAATTAAATTACACGGTGAGATTATCAATTTAATATAATCCTTATTTTGCCAGATTGATTCTATATTATGTATTGATGCATTTTATCAGAAGCGATAAAGGTGAATAAAATTGCAAAGCAAAATTGAAGTTAACAAGATTATCTCTACATGGTTTCATGGTTTGTTCAGTGCTTCACAGATCATTTCAAGCTCATAATGTCTGCAACATGGAGGCCATTAATGCCAATGTTTTCTCCCCCCACTTGTCCACACTGACTGCTGTTTTCTCTGTCTGATCAACACAGGAGAGACTAATAAGAAATCAATATCTATCAGTCAGTTAGACATCCAGCGGCACACAACAACCCATAATGGTTCTGTACTGCACAGATGGGAATTGCCTGGACACCAACAGAAACAGCATAAGGTCACTTTAACAGCGGACTTAACCATCTATGTATTTCTGGCAATGCTCACGGCTTTCTACCTTTCTTGTTAATCAAGACATTTCCACAGTTAATGTTAGGTTTTCATTTGGGTATCTCCCCAAATTTTTCTTATATGTTTGGATGGCACACAAGTTATTAAACATAAAGTTCTTTGACATCCATTAGAGGACAAACTGGACTATGGTCTTATAGTTTAGCTATCAATTACCCATGAAGTACCCTCTTATGTTAATGCAATAAGTTATTGTTATAATTACCAAATAAAAAATATAGAATGCTTAAATTCTAAATAGAACATGCTAAATAAATATTACTATGACAACATTACCAAGTTACTCCCTTAAAAGTTATAATATTCTGAAAAAAATAGCAATTGCTGATTTTTCTTAATATGACCTCTATGTTATATGGGCTATTAATAATTTGAAAAACATGGAGGTATCAATGCTAAACTAATTTAAACTGCCATACCTTCTATTTGTATATTAAAATGTTAAATAAATTGGTCCATGTTTTGCAAAAATCATCAGCATATACATGTTATAATACTGCAGCATTTTACACATTTAAGTTCAATGAAAATATAAGCAATTCACTAAATAATAATAAAAACCAACCAAAGCAGTTTACATACCTGGAAATGACAGAGATGGAAGACTTTCAGCCTTTTGAATAGACAGATTAAAGAATTTTGCTCGGTTGATTTTTCTCCCTGGACTTGGAAATATAACTACTAAACAACAGCCCTTAAGTCACTAAATACTTGTTATGCCCAGATAGTATTCAGTTGCTTATAGTTTAGAAAAAATAAAGAAAAACATCAGCTAGAACTACCACAAAAATACCTACAACAATATTACATTTTGTTTACTTAATAAAAAATAACATCCTTAGATTAAATCAAAGTTTATAGTTTAAAATCCATTTATAAAATATTGAAATCCAAAATACAACTGACAGGTTTAGGAACCTTAATTATTCTTCCGTTTTGTTAAGAAGAACAATAGGAAACCGAGGTAATATTGTAAAATGACATAAACCGGCAAATTCTACATTGCATTTGCATCAGTGCTGCTGTTTGTTGAGTAGAGAGACTTCAAGGTGCAGTTCACAACCTTCTCGCTCGAATGTCACAAACAACCCCGTCCACAGGGCTTCAGGAGCACAATGAGAGGACACGCTCTCTACCTATAGACACACAGCTCCGGTGCTAATTATCCCACTAAGAACCAAAGAAGCTATTACAAGTAGGGTCCCTTTGACAAAAAAAAAAAGAGGAATTTAATGAATAAATACAGCAAGTGTATTAAAAACAGGTTTGTGATGACTAAAGCACAAAGAGGTAGCTTGGTGAGCTAGTAGCACAATAGAAAAGGTACAATGAAAGGAGAGTCACAATGGAATTTTGAATTGATTGTGAGGCAATGAACAGATGCCTTTGCTTACGTTTCTTTCTTACTTATCAAGCTGTATTTCACAGCAATACATTTTTTTTTTTAATCCTAAAATTTAAAAATCACTGCACCTTCAAGTGCCTCAGCACAATTATCACAGAGATGACTGCAGAGATCAGCTCATTCAGGCCTTATGATGGTGAAAGTGAGGAAATAGTCTATCTTTGTCACAGCAGGGGGGGCGGGGGGGGGGGGTAAGACAATAAATGGAAA
>JABFEA020000119.1:9610896-9633543 GCA_019775915.2 Cyphomyrus plagiostoma | reverse complement strand
CCCCCCCCCCCCCCCCCCCCCCCCCCCCCCCCCCCCCCCCCCCCCCCCCCCCCCGCCGGCGGGACAAGGGTGACCAACAACAAAGAGGAAAAACTGACGCAAGTGAACCATGTCACTGTAACAGAGATATGGATCAGAAGCCAAGTCGACAAGTCAACACACACAAATGCAGTGTTTAAATACATTATTTATTTTGTTTTAAAATAGTTTCATTTTATACTACAGAATTAAAATTTCAAGGAAGTCAGGGACTTGCACAAGCAAGAAAAGTAAAACACTCATTTGTTAACTTAAAATACTGGAAGTTAAAATTAAAACAATGAAATACACGGTGGGTGAGCTATTAGGGACAATGTTTAAATGCAAGCAAGAAAAATAACTTCCATTTAAATGCTTTTTATGTATGTGCATCATGCTTGAGCTTTGATTACCAAGTACTGTAAACTACTGTACAATAATTAACCACCAAAAATAAAGATGTTAAAATTAGGATTGTTGCACTTTTGTTCTCCCTGCCCATAGAAATTGTGGTGCTGGATGGATCTTTCTTTTTTTTTTTTTTGGTTAAACAAATATTCCACACACCGTTTTGTGAAAACATCAAGGTCACAAAAGTTAGAAAGTCACACTCTGATCTCTGCAGATGAACAAGTGTCGCAACAGGAAGCGTATTGCAAATTCAATTTTGGTTCCCTACAGCTGGACTAGTATACAGGCCAGCGACAAACCAGAAGTGCTAGTGGAATCCAGTGGTTAACACTAAAAACAGAATTGTGTGGGCTTTTGCAGCATCTTCATCTGAGAATCTCACACACATACATCCTTAACAGTAGATTTAACATGAGAGTTTAAGAAACAACATCCATTCCTTTCGGTCAAAGATGTTGCTTCAGCTGTACGTTTCAGAGTTAAGTTTAATTCAAACCAGGGACGAGGGATGCAAAGTTAGCCATGTGGTGTGAATCCTGTCCCATTTGACTAAAATTTAAATCCCCCTCCCTGTTAAAATGACCTAGAGCCATAGTTTGGTGAGAAGCCCCTGGATTTCAAGTTTTCCAAGGGATAGTTGGATCCTGTGCTGGTAAATCCAATAAAGAGGCCTTACCGATTCCCTTTATGTATATACCGAACAGACTTCTGACATCTCATAAGTAACCCTCTCAAATCGAGTCTGTTTAATGCCATCTGTAGCAGAAACAAAATTACAGGATGCTTCCAAGCTCAAAATGAATATTTTAAAATTTCTCCAGCTTCTTTAAGCCGATACTACCTAAAGCAAAGACTCCTGTTTAAACACACTGACAAGCATATCACTCTGCGTCCTTAAGTTCATCTCACACACCCCGGTCTGATATCCTGATATTTAGGTAATACACATCTATCACTAAAACAGGATTTGTATAGAGCGCAAAGATGATGCTATGTAGGGGTGACTGGGTAACATAGATTCTCAAAATGAATAGTGCACATCGTGAGGTGATCGGCTGGCAGCACTCCGCAATCAAAAGGCTGAGAGCGGAAGGTACAGCCTATCCTCATGTACGTAAAGGGCTGTCGGGGAAGTCGAGGTAAGGCGCACTGCTCATGCTGGTGTTAAGACAATCTAGTTCACGTCCGTCAAACTTGCACTGAGCTGGTAAAAGAGACGAAGTGTGTCTGTACATTCACTTGGCTAAAAGCAACCGCTGCACTGTTACTGAGATACTGGGACAAAGCATAGTTTGAGTAGCATGGGCTCAGTGCAATGCCTGTTTCTATGACAACACACTGATTCCATACACAGAATGTGTGTATGACAGTACTGCAGATTTACTGGGTGGGGGAGTAAAATGATGCTTGTCACCTAAACCACACATCACAGTACTTTTCTCCTCCTCAATTATTAATCACAAAGCAATGAGAGATCTGGTCTTCCAAGACTGAGGTGTATTTGCTACTCGATTTGCAGATGCTTTAAAATATTTTCAGAGATTCACAACAGTAATTTATTAACTACTCATGTAAAAAGCTCTCACGCAACTGTACCACGAAAACATGAAATTTAGCTCACAATGAATTTCCAAAATATTTTCAAACCACATCAAACTTCATAATATTTCACAAGTGTCTTTCCTAAATCAATTTATTTTGCAGGTGAGTTTTAATCGTATCTAATGTAACTGCTACCGGTACTAAATTAGATTAATTGAATCTGAGTATTTGTAGATTCGGATGCATGTCCACTGGAGAAACAAATTTAAAATGTATGCCTACAGTACATTAACATCCGTGAATGATTACATGATTTTGTCCCATTTTATAAAATTACATTCTCTTAAAAACAGCGATGAAATGCAGTTGTAACAAGCAGGTGCATCACAGCATATTACATGTGAAGCCAGCATCCGTATTGCAAAGAAAAATAACAGCACATGGTAAAAACATCTATCCTACAGGCTGTGCCAATCCCACCTGCCTGAAATGGACACTTCAGACAGCACTGCAGTCGCAACTGAACACTGGCAGTGCAGTCACACTGCGCACTGAATAGCTGTAGCGCCCTCCCTCAAATGCGTTTTGTTCCATGTTGTACGAAGCCTGGATGACAGGGGTGCTGCCTGAGTTTCAGTCGCCATCCTGTAGTGTAGCGTTTTTCCGAAAATCATCCAGCCATCTCGTTAACTCAGATGGGAAGTTCTTACAGCTCCGGAACTACTACTTTTTTTTTTTTAATGCAGCAGCTTAAGTTGTTTTATTTTTAATTCTTATTATAGCTAGCTTAAACAGTGCACCTACTTAAAAAGATACCTCTGGGTCACAATAGTAAAAAAATAAAATAAAATATTGCTATAATTACCATATAATCCTGTGCATAAGTCATGTCTATACTAGGTCACTCTGCCCTTTGAGACAAAAAAAAAAACTCCATAGAAAGCAGACTTGTACACCAGATTTTACAGTAGGTTCAAAGTAGACAGCACTCAGAAAGGAAGTTCTAACAAGTTACAAGTTATCAGTAACACCCAGATGGGCCTCCTGAGAGGGAAGGATTTCTTCAGCGCACTTCAGGGAGGTGGGGGGAGGAAGATGGGGAGGGGGCTCATCAGTGCTTTGGTTGCTCACAGTAGGTATTTGCATCTGGCATCCTCGTCCAGAGTGAGGTCCACTACTTCAGATGGGGGCACCCAGTTGGGCTGGATAGAGACTGCTGTCCACAGGGGAGGCTGCCTTGTGCTGTTGCACTGAGAGACGGGACCATGTTTCCATGATGACACGCTCTGGATCACACCTCCTCTGGGGTGAACGCACCTGAACGCAACCAGAGAACACACCTAAAACAGTACATTCATGCAAGATGGTGTTGGATATTTAAATCCTTGAAACTAGCAGAGCAAATACCACAAAATACGATCGGCCAGAAAAAATCTACAGTGGGACCCCCATATCCGGGGCTTACTATGGCCTGAGAAGAAAAAAAAATTGAGGTGACAAATTTGACAGTTCATTATTTTCAATCCGTGCATGAATACAGGCTATAAGCCAGTGAGTACCCACAATAGGCCAAGATGTTTTTAAATGATTTTCTCATTACAAGTTACGTTCAGGTATAATACTTCATGTGTTTTTTCATTGCTCCTTCGTCCTTTGAGAAGTATAAAACTCATTGCTCCATCATCCAGTGATACACGATATATTTTTTGATTGCTATATCGTCTTTTGAGGATTAGGCTAAAACATCAGAATCCCATTCACTCGAGAGCACAGTACAGTACTGTATAATGCTCTTTATTATTACTGTATTTAATGTCGGTGTACTCTGTCGGTTTTATGTCGGTTTTACTCTGCATAGTTTATCAATTACCATATGTAAGCGCATGAAAAACACAGCAGGCCTTGGATATCACCCGCGGATTGGGGGGGGGGGGGGCTGCTGTAATCAGATTCAAATCAAAAAAATTAATCAGAATACAGAATAAAAAGTTATTTTTATAACTTTCTTCACATCACTAAATGCTTGTTTTCATTCAACAGTATAAAGTTACATAAATATGAATCTGGGCAGGATTACGTCTGTACTAAAGAAATGCTGTAATCTAAGAGATAGAGTTTGTCCTGATAAGACTTATGTATGGATTTATGTATTATGTATGGATTTATGTATGGATGTATGTATGGATCTGATGTATTACAAGTTGCCTTTGGAGCACCAGAGAAAGTCTTTAGCAGCGGAGAAGGATCTGGGTCCAAGAGGATGTCCCAGTACAGCTGGTGCATTAGCACCCTTATGGATTGGCTGCTCAGCATTAAGATGGATGCCAAGGATACGAAAGACCTGAGCTAATCACTTAGCCACACATCTGGAGACCATGATGAAGACAACCAGTCAGAAAAGGCGAAACATCACGCGGCTGGCACAAATACATTTACATGAAAACAAAGCACAATTTCCAGAAGAATTTGATGTCTAATATTTGGTAAATTTTTACATATGACAGCATGGATGGATGGAGACAGACATGCATATTTCTGAGGAATTAATCAAAAATAAAGGGGTCTTCTAAAACTCAGACACCACAGTCAGCCGTTAAAGCACACGGATGATGAGCAGGTACCTAGGGTCGGTGGCGACTTCCTCACACTTAGCACTCTTTTCTAGGACTAATTTGTTTTTAAAACATCTTAAAGAATTCTGCCAGCATGCTCAACAAGTGTGAAAGATTAACGGAGCTGTGTTTGTGAAGATGGGATACAAACCTTGTGTTCTCCTGCACGCCAACAATTTCTACCTCGCTGTCGGAGGAAGGGACATCTATCTTCTCCTTGACCTGGTGGGGGCCACGAGTGGGGGCATCCCCATGTGCAAACGTTGCCTCTTTCTGACCTGAAACAACAAGTTCAACAAGTTGACTGAGACTGATGGACTGTGTTCACATCTTGTGTTTGTTCTGAGGCAGGAAAGATGGACCCAACCCTTCAGGACAGAGGGAACATTCCCCCTCACCTTGGCTCAAGTGTTAAATTTAACCAGAAGTATCATTTTCAGGTGTAATACAAATAGTACAAAAACAACATGTATGTACAAAAATTTATCTTCCAACACTGGTTAACAAATTTTAACTAAACATATCAGACAACCAAAAACATACATTAACATGCACAACCAGAAATAAGCAGACTTCCAGTAAAGTATTTCTTTCTTGGTAACTTATCTAGTTGCACTGCAAAAACTGAACACGGGTGGCAGTTTCACAAATAACACCTTATATTAAAAAATTATATATAAATACATTTACTGCTAAACCATGTCAAAAATCACAAAAGCAGAAACGCAGTTTAAACCAGCTATTTTAAAAAAACACTGACATCTAAGATCACAATATTGGATAAGACTTGTTTCCCAAAACCAATGGAGAAATCCTGAAGTGTATACTGCCACAGTATCTTCTCAATGCACCATTAAAGCAGCCTTCAGCATGGGACGGGAGACCACCCACTGCTTTGAAGGCTTGCAATTTCACAGGACGGAAAGGAAAGATTCAATAGGCCACATTAACTAACCTGTTTCGGAGCTTGAACCAAGATGCCCTCTTTCTGCCCAAGAAATTGCTTTCATATCCTGGGTTTTGAATGTATTTAGTTCTTTAGCTACAGCGGCTGCAAGCAGATTGTCCACATTTAACGCCTCCGGGTCAGAATTAGTGTCTGAAATATCATAATGTGCAATAACTGGAGGCCCATCTGTAGAAAACACAGAAAACACTAAATGTTACTTAGTGTCACCTGACCCTGGATCATTCATGTCTCGGAATACCCTGAACTTCTGCAGCTAAAGTCACCTGTGATTCTGAAAAAGCAACAGCCCACCCCATCTCAGGAATTTTCATTCAAAAATCAAAGGACTCAGAAGCTTATACCAAGCACCACTGAAAAGAAGAGCCACCAAACTGTTGAAAGCTTAGTCCCAAACACATGGGAATCCTAACACATATTGGCCTTATTGCAATAAGGACAATTAATGCATGAGGAGGACTGAAAAACCCTAAAGCAGGTTATGTTATCTTATTATTTAAAAAAAGCAAAATGTAAACATAAGGGATATTCAATTATTTAGTTTTTTTGGAGCTAGTAATCTGTACAAAATAAGTTCTCCATTAGGAAACTATTAACAGTTTAGCAAACCTCTAATAGCTAACTTCACCTTTCAATCAAAAGGAGAAGATCAATTTAACCATACGCAAGGATAGACTTCATTTAACCATGCCACAATCATGAATACAAACATGCTTGTATGTAGTTTAGGCTGCATATTAGTTTTTTTTGGGGTGGGGGGGGTGTTCAACATAAACATTCTGAAGAAGAAACACAGTTGAACAGGTCTCAAAAGCGTGTCATGCTCTGATTCAAAATGCTGAAAACTAGACTGACTTTTCTTTCCAGGTCAGTGCAGAATAAAAGCAGAACACCTCACCCAGTTCACAAAACAGACACAATGCAGGATGCAGGCAATATGACAAGCAGCACCCATTGTTCAGGAGAGGAGGAAAACCCTCACAGACGACCGGAAGTTAGAGATGTGGCATGTTGTAATTACAAAATCCCATGCTTGAAATGTCAGAAAGGTAATGCCATGATGACGGTTTCAGACACTCCGGGTTGGGGGTGGCATCTTCATTTCCATGCTTTAAATAAATGCGTCGAGCCAAGCGAAATGTACGAGACATCGCATTTACACACATACATATTTCACATAATGAATCATTTTCTCACTCCTTAAAAATTGGGGTTTAAATGGCATTGGTGCAAAATTACTGCATATAATGCAGGAATAACTGTACAATACACATGCATAAGACCCATGCAAATTAATATGTTAACCACCTACCCAGAGTCACATCTGTATTTGGACATTACTGCAACTCTTCATCAGTAGCAAAAGTAAGCTCTGCAAGCAGGACACTGAAACACTTCCTACTGGGGCCTTACAAGGTAAAGAAGCACTGTGTTTCAAATCATCATGTTAACCTGATATGTCCTCTCACACGTACGTGCGTGCATACACACACACACACACTTCTTGGCACACAGTGCAATTGTGTTCAGACACAGTACTCATCCACTGCAGACATGTCTTACAAAAGAATTGCCCGAAACATAGGCTAAAATGAAATTCACAGTAACTCACAACTAGTGTATCAAGCAGTAATGGCATGCATTAATGTGCTAATAAAACTGCTAAAATCATGATAAATGGGCAGCCTGTTTTTCCCCTTTGGGGTAGATGAAATTTACATCTTGGAAAAAGTGTAACCTTCCACAATGGATACTTCTGAGAGGCAGAAGGCCAACTGCATCAACAGTAGGTTAAAAATTGCATGTTATGCTAATGTTTAATTAGCAAAGTCAAACAGCACCTACACAACATTCAGATTCACGATGCATGCCCATACCTTTAAGTCTGAGTAAATCTGATTCCAATATAATACATACGTCTGACAGGTAACCAAAGAAGAGTTCACTGCTTTCCAAACTGCATTTATAACAGACCAAGTATCCAAGAATTTTTGATATGTTTCAGAATTTTTAAAGGCTTGACATCATTTGGTTGGATAGTGATTCCTATTGTACTGGGTGAGGCGTTTGCTTTAGAACTTGTACCAGTGACCGGAAGGTCACCGGTTTGAATCCCGGGGCCACTGAGCAAGGCCCATAATCCCCTTCAGCAGGGGGATGCACCCAGCATGTAACACGTCTGTTACTTGTGTGTCTCACTGAGAGCAAGATTGGATACATGAAAAGACTCCATGAGGATCAATAAAAGTAACACTATTCTGTTCTACTACACTACTCTAAATGAGAAATCTAGAGACCCCACCTCAAGATGATCTAAAAAACTACTTTTGTGACCCTTTTGGAAAGAGGGACAAGGATCTTTGCTCTTACAAACAACCTGATACAGAACGACTAGATGCGTGACAGTAACTTAGAAATGCTGCGCCAAGAATATTTGATCAGTCTCTCTCTAATCTTGGTCATCTCTCACTTTGGGTCTTTTTGAGTTATTGCCCTACTATCTTCATAAGTTCCTTAATAGTAATAATTTAACACAGATGTTAATTGAGCCAGAAACACCATCACCTGAGGCTATCAAAATATGATTTAAAAAGTCATTACATAAAATTCTTCAGCAATGGTCGATAACAACTTGATTCACTGCAGATTTACAACCTTTCATGCACATTGAGGAAAAAGAAATTAACATGTAAAAGTTAGTATTTAGTTTCCAGAATAAAATGCAACATTGTGATGAATTAAGGTAGCGGTTCAATGCATTGATCTGTAAAGCCAGAACTGATTTTTCCTGGTAAAATAAAGATACTACTACTTCCAAACCATGTGCTTATGTTCTCGTGCTGCAAGTAGCCAGACAAAGCAGCAGGCAGGAGTGCAAATCTCAAACGTGGGACGACAAGGGAAGGTTTATTAATATTCATAAAAGAACTACTACCTGATGATCTTTACACTTGATAGTATTAGTACTATTTTGTAGCGCAGAATGCTCTCTCTAAAAGTTAAGATAATCTACATGCTACGGTGCTTGATTTGTAGTGTGAAAAAGTTGTTCTTTTAGCAAACAATGGGAGCACTCAGAAGTAGCTAACTAGCTAGCCAAGTATGACAAGTAATGCTAGCCTTAGCAATGCATGACATATTGGTTAAAAACTGGTGTTAAAAAAGGGAATCAACCAAATAAATAAATATCGGTCTGATATTTAAACTTTTGTCATCATTCAATGTTAGTGGCACCATAGGTAAATCAGCTCATAAGGTAGTGTTTCCTTAAATGCAATTTTTTTTCTGTACATTTCAGTAACTTGGAGCCAATGATTTACATCCCTTATATTGATATTTAAACTTACAAATGACTATTGTTGCACTTCCCAACAAAATATTTTATTGGCAATACAGAAAAATCATCAAATTTTTAAATAAAAAAAATAAATGAAAAATCCTTTGAAGTAGAAGCAACTAAACTGAGCTATAACTTCAAAATGACAATATGGAAAGGGGTCAGATTAATTTTCTGGGACATTTCTAATACATCTACAGACAGACAGGACTTGATATGAACCACTTCCGAAATGTAAATGTTTTCATCCATCATAGCACAAGTGCAATCTGATCTCCAACTCTGAGATGCCCATCTATGACCGTCTAGCACCCTGAGTCGTCATAGGAAATGGTCAACTATAGCAAACTTTGGCATTTGGCTCAATGAGAAGCCATAATGAACACCCACCCAAAAGGCATGCTCAATTATAGCAGCACTGTGAAACATTACAGAAAAACATCACTTATGTGACATTAAATGTTATTTTCTAAATACAAATAACAAAATTTTAATGAATCCACTACAGATCTATACGGTGTATCTTGAAGTGTCAGCAGACAGAGAAAATATTATGAATTTTTGCTTGAATTAAAGAATGTAGTTAAATGCAGTTTGCTTGCACTCCAAAAGATACATCCCTTTTAACAGCATCCAGAATTCAAGACTTACACTGAAAATTCTTCATAAAAATCAAACACCTTATATTAGGGCTTAACCTATAGACAATTATATCAATTTAACGATTCATTTTCCTTCTGAAAATCAAATTTACCATCCAAGTTGATTTCATTTTGACAAGAAACTATCATTGCAGGGCTTTAGATAATAGACATTGGCTTTTTAGCACTATATGGACATAATTTTAACCCTCAATTCCATAAGGAGATTAATAGTATGTATAAAATATTAATGATATGCATATTGTGAAGCCCAAAAGGTAATCTGTAGAAATTCAAGCAATTAAAGAATCACTTTACGTTTATTAAATTCGGTTAGTGGAGTTCCCTAATGCTACTATTTTATTAAATCATGGAAACAAACACTGAAGTGGCAGTAACAAAAGGGACAGCTTAACAAGCACAACATCTTTTAAAAGAGTAGATATTGTGGATACACAAGGTCAAAAGATGCTGGCGGTACGGCAGTACTTTTTGCTGAATTTTTTTGGTAGTTTCCATTTTTATTTCAGTTCCCAAGTTATTTTCTTTAATTTGTTGTCAGTTTTAGTTTACAGTAACAGCGATCCCAACAAGCTGAACGTGCACTAGCACACACAGGCACCGTCAATCAACAAAGAATAAGCCCGGATCCTAGCTACACGTTTTCTTAAACACTAATTCAATGGAGATTCGAAGGTAGCAGGCAGACAACTTTATGGTTTTAATCATGAGTATATTTAACAGCTACGAGGATATTAAGTATAATTAAAATATTAAAAAGCTCGCTGTACTTGATCATTTTATTAAATTAAATTGACAACACAGTGGTTTTGCCTTTTCTGGAGGTCCATCATCCAGAATAGCACTGTGCATTTCCTCTTCAGGTGCTTATGCATAGCTTGTGCCACCCTGGTATGCAATCACAACTTTGCAGAGTGCAAAACTATCTTTTTATTTAGTAATAATTTGAACTCTCATAATGACAGTGAAATTAACATGGAAACAATTAATGAATTGAAGCATTTAAGAAATCAAAAGGTAATTTCATTGAGACGCATCAATTTAAAATATCGCTTCACATAATCACAGCAGCCCTACCAAATACACAAACATTTTTACACAAACATTAATACAGTGGTACCTCAATTCTTGAACTCATTAGACTTCATTTCTTAAAAGTCAAACCAACCAGTTTGAAAAAAAATACCTAGAACTCGATATAAATCTCAGAAGTCAAACCATGAACGCCAACCTAAAAACTTGTACGCGCAGGGAAATGAGTCTCAGCGGAAACAAAGGATAACGCTTCGGTCTCAGCCTCGCATTTGCGGTGATATCATCGTGTATGCTTACACTAGCTGAATACATATATTTTGACAGTAAAAAATACATTTAGACAATGAAAGACAGTAACAGTAATTATATGATACATTTTAAAAAGATTTCTTAATTATTTTAATATTAATAAACCATTAATACATTTAATTATAATAATATTGTCGTGCTGAGCGGAGACTGAACAGAGACAAAGGCGCAAACGTCAGGGTATGGGGGAATATGGGGTTTAATTACAGATAAGACAGGCAAAACGCACAAACAATACAATGACCGGACTGGGGAAACAAACTGAAACGTGAACTAAATACAGAGGACTGATGACAACAACCAGAAACAGCGGATTACACGGGGATTCCACACAGGGTTAATGAGGGGGCGTGGCACATGGAAGGATCAGTCGACTGGGGCAGGACACTTGTTTTTTTTTTTTTTAACTTTACACATTGATTGCATACATTTATTTTCTTACTTTACAAATTACTGTTTTGATAAATGCTTAGATGTGTTTATTACAGTATATGCTCTTGTTTTATCCAATTATTGGTTTTCCATTATTTCTTATGGGGAAAATTCGATCACAACTCGAACTTTTTAGTATTCAATCCGGAGTTCTGAACAGATTAAATTTGAGTTCTGAGGTACCACTGTAAATATGTTAAAATAAATGTTGAACATAGTCATGTATAATATTCATATTTATGGCCTAGTACTACATGGTAACTAACCCAGGGTGGGGTATGCATCAAGTTTCTACAATGCAGCTCATCTTCCAATTGGTCGTACCGTAAAAAATGTAAACGGCTGCCAAAACTCACACTCACTCTAGAACTCTCTCCTTAAATTGATAATTACAAGATTTTATTCAATTACAGGCAGAGATGTACAGTCTCAGTAACAGCCCCACATTTACTGCTAAACACTAAATATCTATGCACTGTATCAACCTGAAAGTATAACTTACTTCCCATAGAAAAAGCATAAGTCAGATATTCACAGCAGATGAACCGTAACCCAAGCATCTCGGCAACAAACCAAAACTGCATTACCAGAAGACAAATTAATAAGTTTTATCAACTGACTCCTGTTTTCATTTTCTTCCCCCGACCCAGACTAACATGCTAAAAGGAAAGAAAGAAAAAAAAAAAAACACCTTTCTTGTAGTTCTGGCCAATGTCAAGATGTCACCTTTCTTGCTAAACTTAATTCTGGAGAACTTTCCCAAATATATATTAAAGACGTAGTTATTTGTTGCGGATCTTTAGTAACAGTGTGTTAATATTTCCCTAACACCAACAAAATTACTACCATTTAGGGCAGACTAATTAAAAGCCATGAAACACTAATATTATGAAGATTTGTGTCATATGTCATTATTATGATTTTTATATTATATATAAAACATGCAAAACATTATATTGCATGTCACAGAAAAGCACAGTGCCACCTGATCATGAATAAAATGGAAAAAAAAAAAACAGTTTCCTTGAGACAACACACAAAAAAAGTCAAATTTATAGAAAGTGTATGGATATTAATTTCTTTTTAAAATCAATCCTCCACTAAAGTGGGGACTTTACTACAGCCTGTGTGCAAGCCATAAAACTAGTAGAAAGTACTCAAATTGGCACATGTAAATGTATAGCTATTTATAGCTCAATCTGAAAGTGCACTGACGTAACACCAGGGAAGCATCTTTTGAATGAGGGCAACAGAATCAAAGAATCCTGGCAGGGTCCCCACCATACCGAACGATAGTAGACAAATACATTATCCCCAATTTGAGCATCACAGTCTTTTATTGAATTCTAAATCAAGATTAAATGCGCTGACAAGTTACAAAATTATCTACAGATTCAAAAGCATAGTAAAAATAATGTTAAAAAGGCAAACAAAAAAAAAAAATATACAAAGGCACTTAATGCACCTTCAACCATTTTAAATGCAGCTTTGCATGTCTGGATATAAGCAAAAAAAGAAAAAAAAATGTGCATCTCATGCAACATCTGCCGAGGGTGAAACAATGCCTCGGGCCACAATACATGTCCATGCAGTATGCAAAACACAAATCAAGCTGACAAACCAAACATGTCAACCATTTCACCAACAGTGGCACTCAATACCCATCCCTCCCAAACCAGAATGATAAAGGTTAATATAAACCACTTCCCACTGGAAATGCCCTGAAACATTACTGAACGCATAAATCATATTTATGAAGTATTAATCTTCCATTCTTGACATTTGACAGTTTTTTGCAGTTTCATGAAGGTAAAATGTGTTAAATGTGTTAAACATTCCTTGAAACCAACTGTTGATTAAAAATATGGCAACACAAGGTATTGGCACTTAGACGTACTATATAATTGAGGCCTCTAACTGAAACAAAGATCTTAAAATTGTCTAAATTAACATATCACCAAAAATGCACCTTTCTAGAACAATCTTTAATAATAAAAAAAAAATCAGCAGGAGCGAACAGCTGTGGGTGTGTGCACACATCTGTGTCATTCTGGGCACACAAACAAGGTTGTCAATAGTAAACTTTACTTTCCTTCTGCTTCACTTCTTAAGATCAAAAAAATAAAGTTGGCAATGAGAGGGCAAAAAAAAAAAACTTCAGCTTCTTTGGAGGGGGAGACCGATAAGTACAACTGTCAATGTGCACACTGTACGTGCATGACTGGTGACCAAAATAAGCAACATGAACTGAGCCCAGGACAAAAGGATAGAGCCATTATTCAGTCTGTAGGTAATTTTATACTGGCTATTCAAGCTGGAGTTTCTGGTTTTAAGGCTAGAACTTCCCAAGTAAGGTACAGGCTTCACAGAACGTGCACAGTTTAAGTTTTTGGTTTGCAATGAAGTACCTAATTTGGTACAGGCCAAAATAAAGGTTTGCCATCTTGTGTGCTTTGCTATAGTGAATCAAACTGTAATTCAACCACATAACAGGGCAGGTATATTGCCAACTGGTGTTAAACAGGACTGCACAGTTTGATGTTTACAAAGCCTGAACTGTGGTATAATTGACCACAAACAATTATACTTAAAAACAATTCTAAACCTATGTAAATTTGAGCAGAAAATGTGACTGTTGCATGTATGCATAAAGATCCATCAGCAGAAGCCAAGATGGTGGCTTTCAACCTACAGCCTAAGGAATCCATTCTCTCGTCGCTGCTCATCAATATGACAATTTTAGCAAAGTTAAACTGCAGTTTAGGGAACACGGTCTTTATTCCTTCCAAACAACAACTAAAGTTTCCACTAGAATACCTTCTGTATTTGTACCTACAAGTTTCAAAAGTGACACACTGTACAAACTAAAGTATCAGCGCTGCAGAAGCTGAACCACAAATGTACAGAGTAACCAAATCAAGCATATAAAATGAGAGAACAGGTAAGGCTTCAGTCACGCTTCCCCCAATGCAGGTTCTCACAGTGATTTGGTGACCAGGTGCCCCAAAACACATGCAGTGGTTAGGCTGGGTCAATGAACTTAGTGCATTTCAGCCATTTTTATATTGTAACAATTTACACATGAAAAGCAACTTTTTTGGTACAGAGAATGGTCATTTCGACCTATCAGGATTAACTGCTGCTTGACCAAATTATTGTACAAAAACAGCCTAAAATGCAGCACAAGGGACTTATCCATTTAAATGAAAAGGCAGCAATTTGAAAATTAATTAGTTCCCACTTCCAGTTGTTTGCAATATAGCTTCCTATATGTTTCCTACCACATACTAAGGAGACTGACAAAATGTAATGCAATTCCATCATGGTGACTAATTTACGACATGGGATGTGGAATAAAATTTAAATTTAAAAGATTAACAATAATAATAAATCCACAACAACTCATTCTGTAAAGAACTTTTTCACAAGTGGCAAAGCTTGGCATTTTTTGTGATGGTAGCTAGTACTGAGTTCCAGACAATGGATGCATATTGCCTTGTGTCCCCAAGATCATGCTTAAATGTTCAAAAGATCAGGGTCTTGACTGGGTGGGTTTCCATTCTGGGAAACCAGCCCCGACGGGTTGTTAAGAGGCGAGGGGTTGGCACCCGCATTCTGCCGGGCCATCATATATGCCGCCAGAGTCTCAGCCGACTCTGATGAGGGCAGAAATGAGCTGGGCGGGGACGGACGAGGTGCCCTTTGGCACCCTGACGGCAGTTTCGACTCCCTAGCATCACCAGAGTTCTTGGACGAATCTTCGTCCGAGTCGAGCCGCGTGAGTTTCTCCATCCATAAGCGGAAACGCTCCTCTGTCTGCCGCTGCATGGCGGCAAAGCGCGTCATGGCCTCCTCCAAGACGTTGCCAATGCTGTTCCGGTCCCAGGTCGCGCCGCTGTCCAGCAGGCCCTGAATATGACCGCTCACTCCTTCGGCACGACGGAAGCCAGCTTTAAAGACATTGAGGCCATTCGAGAATTATTTCAGCATTTTGTTGGTAAAACACGTTAAAGTTTGGTTGTATCCAACCCCACCTAAATAAACCAGTGTTCTTGCATGATAATAAACATGCAAAAACACACAAAAAAAAGCAGCACCAAAAAAAAAAAAAAAAGTGTGACCGCACGTGTTGCCAAAAACATGTGCAGTCTAAACTGTATCATTGTATAGAAAATTAAGGAAAAACATGACTGTCAAATTGCTAAACTAACCATGCTCAAAATCTGCTCATTCAATAATAAAAATCTTCGACTGTTTCACAACTCAGAACTCAAATCAGAAAAAAAAAAAAAAAAAAAAAAAAATCAGTACTAAAACATTTCCAAGATGCAAGTAAAACATACCAGTGATTTTCAATGTTGTGACCCTTAAACCATGTGTCTATGGACAGTTCCTTTGCAAAATGTTTCAGGAATTTACCAAAAAAAAAATCCATGGTTAAACTATCCAGTTTTCAAAACATGGGATGCAACCTGAATCAAAGCTGCAATGTGTATGCAGTACTGATGGTATTAACTTCATTTTCCAAAGAGGTTGCAGAGCATGAAAGATGACCAAAATACTAAATAAGGATGCCAGCAAAAGTGAGTACAACTTGTAAACTATATTGCTATTAAACAACCTCTTTCATGAGAAATCAATTTGACAATGCCCTTAAGTTTTGATCACACCAATTAGAAAGGTGTTAAAAATCAAAGCTAGATTTGTACGGCTTCTTTGATGACAGAATCCGCTCTTGGAAGAGAGAGACAGAGAGAGAGGGAAATGTCCTACATTCAAAACAGGAATGTTGTACACAGACTAGTAATAACATACTGCAAATTACCCCCCTCTAGCACTGGACCTCACAAACCATAATCAGCCAGTGCTACCTCTGCATGTTTTAATTTAGGTCAAAGTAAACCCCATTTATAGAATCAATTTTCAATAGCAATATATAGACCAGGCAAGCACTTCATTAATTTCATGGGGAAGAGAACCCTTGCATTTTCCCCATTTGCCAGGGATGTTAATTAAAAAAAAAAAAAAAAAAAAAAACACATTCTCCAACAAAGTGACCTTACCCCTAAAAATGTGGTCATTTAGGAAATTACAGCAGGACATTTAACCAGAAAGTAATTGGGCTTTTTACAGAAGTCAAATGGGTTGGGCAGTGGTCATTTACACTGAAAGCTGCCATGAATTCCAGAAGACCCATGCAAAATACTGTCAGTATGCGGAAGCTTGGCGTTCACAGGGACAAGGTGATACGGTAATATCTGATACAACATACAGGATACAACTGTGACTCAAACCCACTTTGCATAAATCCTCCCAATGAGTCAGCGAATGGCCAATTATCATGGAGACTGCAGGCCATAAGGTGGGGTACACCCAGGACCCTTTCTGGTCCAACACTCAAAAATATGCACGCACACACACGGCCACAACTTTACCTGAACAGTATCTCTTTGAAAGACTGGACCATACCAGAATACTATGAAAACTCATGTAAAAGTAGTAAGAACATACAAACCCCCAGGCACAAAGCAAAATCACAGGATTTTAGCCCCAAATTCCCAAAGCTGTAACTGCACACTGCCAAACTGAAACGTCTTAAAACACCTTTACATATCAATTTAAGGTGCTGAGTAACTGCAATCGAAAAGCAGAAGCAGCGACGTCATTTAATTTCTCAAAACTGTAAAGGAGACACACAGCACAGTACAAGTCTAAAGACACTTGAGGAACAGACACCTATTTTACTGATCACAGCATCTACACTAATATTTTCCTGATGGAGCACAAGGTAATACCACAAAAAAAAAAAATCCATGTCATCTTAGGATAACTTTGCAACACAATGCAATTTTCTTAAAATCCTTACCTTTCCCATTTCATGTTGTCAGTAATAATTCTTAAATGATATTGTCACAAGAATGAGGCCATGACTGACCAAACACATGCACACAACTCAGCAGTGACAAAACTGAGGGGAGCATCTTTACTGGGTCGACGTGTGAGGTACCTGGTATATCCGTGGTGATTGTCTTGCTGCTCCCTGACACCACATCTTCATCATCCGAGGAACTGGTGCTGGACTCGCATGTCAGATCGCTGTCACTTGTACTGCTGTCCTGCAGCAGGTTGTACTTTTTCCTGGCGGCTGCCTCCCGCTTCTGCCTCAGTAAACGCATGCGCTCCTTGTGCTTCTGGCTCCGGTGCCCTTTGACCTTGGCCAGCCGGCCATTGGGCTGTCTGTCGCTGCCGCTGGGTTGGCAGCGATTCTTCTTGGCAGCCATCGCCGAAGACGTTTCGCTTTCGGAGCGCAGACGCCGAGACTTCCTACCCCCAGCTGCCGCTACCTGATTGCTGGCCCCTTGGCCGAGATCGCCGGCCTCAGTGGCCCCACTAGCTTCTGCCTGCACTGCACTGCCTTCATCCCCAGATGACAGGGTGTCAGAGTCAGCCAGGTGTCCGCTGGAAGAAGGGGAGAGCATGCAGGGGTTGGAGGAGTCACTCTCATAGGCATGGCCTGAAGATGGAGGCTTCTCGCTCTCTGTGGAGGCCTGCTGCGACTCCGGCGAGTCTCTCCGCAGCTCCTTCAGCAGACAGGGCATGGAGAGCAGGCCTGGCTCGGCCTGCAGGGGGCTGTCGCCTTCCTTCTCAGACAGGGAGGTGGTCTCTGTCTTAAGGGGCTCGTCCTCTCCCGTCACCACAGCAGCTGCACCTGTAGCCGCTTCCTCCGTCTGCGGCTTGGAGTCCACCAACTCTTCAGGCTTTTCAGTGTCGGCCATCTTCATGTCAGTCAAGTGGAGACGCCCCCGTCTGTCTCTGGTCTCAGAGCACAGGGCGGTGGGGTGCGGCAGCCGTGGTAACAACAGGAATATGACTGCAACACAGAAGAGGTACTACTGACAGAGTATACTCAACGGATCCGCTGATAAGATGCCCTGCTTGTGGAAACACTTCAAATTGAGGACCTGCATCAATTAACAAAGCAGCTCTGACAGTTGTTACTTGGAGAATGGGCCGTGGCGCTGCAGACATAGCTGCCAATCATCTAAGCATTCCCAATATAGTCTGCTGAAAAGCAAAGGATCCATTACATACTAGGGATAAGATATGAAACGCTAGCAATATCAAAAGGAAATTACCCCCAAGAAAAAGCACTAAATCTAAAGGATAACTGGTTTTCCATGAGCAAGGTGACTTGTGGGGAACAATTCCAGTACAGAAGCTATGGAGGGTATAAACAAGGTCAACCCAAGACACGACTTTCGTATTAACAGTTTCAGCAACAAACAAATGCACCCCACACAAGAACCAATTCAGGACAAGGGTGGGACTTATTACCAGAGGTTATTCATGTACTGAAAGAGGAGAGGTTTTCTACCAACTTCTGTCTCCAGAAATTTCAAACAGATGCAAATATCCAAAATAAATTACTGGACAAGAAATGAACATTTGAAGATAATGTGGGAAAGTAGCAGACCAGATTTCAAAGGCTTTTACAGAAATGATTAACAGTAAACCAGAACAGTCAAGAGACAACAGTCTGCCATTAAAAAGGACAAGGAAAAAAATGACTGGTGGTATATTCACACAGGTTTCTTTGCAAGGTCATGGCCCTCAATACAGTTTCTGCAGGTCCTATATATTTATGCACCAAACAGGCACAGCAGGTAGCACAGCAGATTTTAAAACTAAATACGTCCAATAAATTGGCAAATTTCACTTTGGATAAAGGCATTAAGGAAGCAATAAAAAAAAATGCCCAAACACTTGCCACAGTATGAAAATGGATTTCTAAATGTCCCAAATCATTTACTAACGGCTAAATCAAGTTACTATAAGCCTAAATATAAATGTTTAAATATTTGAACATAACAGCACGGCGACCCTACACAAAAATGTCAAAGTTGGAGAGGACCGTGTGTTTAAGTTCTGGCGGCTAAACATTTAGTCAACATTGGTCACAAGTAGACTGCGATCAGAAACAGCCTTTGTGGACAAAAATCGATTTCTAAATTCCACATATTAACCCCAGACATGCCAAGTGAAGAAAGCAGCAATTACTTATTTACTGCATGAATTTAGACTTAAGAACAGCAACATTGTTACTACAAAAGCAATTCAACAATTGGGTCCTACCAACCTCAAGCAAGCAAATACCAATTACTGATGCTACTCAACGTAGTAACAGTATCAGTATTGGTAGTTCAATATTTGCATGTTTGGTTCCGGAATTGTCTTCTAATTAAGAATCAAGAAACAGGGAACATACAACTAGCAGTAAATCGCTACTTTTTTGAACACTCCCCGTTTCTGCAGGCCATGTGTCAGAAGGCCATTTTAATTCAGAATTCCATGCAGATCACTATAAAAACATTACCTAAAAACGATCCTTCACTCTGAGGTTTCTAGTTCCCCAGTACTACAAGCTATGGAACAACTAAAAAGGACTAAATACTGAATACTTTATAGAAGATAAGATTAAAATTAAATTACTCCGCTATTTCAGGTATCCATCAAACTTCCCTACAATCTAAGGAAGTAACAGAAGCAAGAGGCTTTTAAAAAAGCGGAATTCCTACACTCTACGGCAGTTTATGCACTCTCTGGGGGGAAAAAACCTGCAAATACGCCACATTCAGATACCTTTAATTGTAGCTGTGTTACTACCAACTAAAATGGCTGTAAGCAAACAGGAAACACTCCGCAATCTCTCATAAAAAGCAATCTAGAAAATATATTTAAGTGACTGAATGAGCTCTGTTCGTTGTATAAACAATAACGATTACTTTAAACGACAGTTTGGTGCAGGTTCTGAGAGGTGCTACGTCTCGCCTTCCCCCCGCCAAATAGACGACAGAATTTTTTTTCTGGCTCTTCGTTTGGATGCTCCTAAACTGACCGCATCCCAGACGAAAATACAATTACGCCGGCGCTACTGCGTTATAACGTTCCCGACTATGGATGCCGCGAATACCCGGCCTGCAAAGGAAGCTGACGACGGCCGCCTTAAGTCGAGCTCGCTGCAAGTCGGCAGGGGTAAAAATGACGCACTGCAACAGCAACCGCAACATCGGTTGCTATTTTTTGCCGCGCCCAAGCAGACCGACAGCAATTACGCCAGAATAGCCAATGACCGGGACGACAGAGCCTACGTGCCCCGGGAGGCCGCATCTGCGTTTGAGAGCCGCTTCAAAAGCACAGACCTCCCCTTGGGGGCCAGCGTGTGACTATGCTTTTTATGGGACAGCTTCGGACAAGTGAAATTCAAGCGTTGAAAAATTAAATAAAAAACATTTCTCTCCGGGATGCTGCGGCTCATTCGGCCTGCCTTTAGGGGTTCGCCGATATCCCCATTCAGCCGCGCAGTGCGCCTTCAAAAGTCCCGAGAAGTTGTTTAACGCTGCTGGCACCACTAAAGTCCGACGATCTGCAACACGGAATATAACCTGCAGCCACCGTCAATCCCAGGGCAACCCCCCTCACTCGGTAACTAGAGTAAAAAACAGGGATGCAAATATACAGGTAGCTTCACTTTGTATTACCGCATAAATTCGGAAATGGATATAGCGCGGCTCATGCGCTTGTCAGCTACGTTAAAATGCTCTCGTTCGCACATTATTTTGGTTTTGTAAGTTTCGTGCCACTTCCAGTTTCCGTTGAAACTGCAGTTACTAACTTCACTGCGTACTAATTTAGAGTTATGAAACAAGGCCACCGACCTCTTTCATATCAAAAATACTTCGTTTGCTTCGGCTGCATTTCGAAGTTACACGGCAAATAATCGCAGCGACAAAATGGAAGGGCACAGCTAGCCGCACGGCTAAAGGACTGTATGCTAGCTAACTAGCAATACCCACATTTCAATATCGTACACTAAAACAACTTACCTGATTATTTAAGTATTCGTCTTTACGTGCCCGACGTCTTTAACATCTTATGCTGTCAATTTTTATAGCTTTTTACATTGTTCGAAATAAATGCTTAATATCAACAAACAGCGTTAAGTTAAACCTCTTGCTTAAGTAACTCCTAGCACCTTGTTCTACTTTATTTTAAAATGTCACCACCGGCCGTTGTTCACGTCATATACATGCGTAATTTCCGGTAAAAGTGCCCATGGTTGACTAAAAGGAAAATGGGGTAGCGCCCTCTCTCAACCAGGCAAGGAATAGGTACTTAAACCCATCAAGGAATGGTCCTCAAAAATGCCGCAGCTCAGACATCAATCTCATGATTTCCGTGGATGGGATTGAATGGTTTTACCCCAAATGAAAACTGGGTGCAGATTTCCATATCACTTTGGAAACAAACTTGCATGAACAATGCAATATAAACTCCCACTTTAAGGGAGCAGTTGACAAGATTTGCCCATGTCCAAATTTTGATATAGTTTTCTATATTACAAATTTAAGTGACTGACGTGTGTATCGATTATACATGTGTATAAATAGGAGGAAAAATCTCTTGGTTTATTACACTCTTATTCTGTAACTTTCCCTACCACTATACAACAGTGAATAAACAAAAAGGATAAAATCATATCTGGAAATTAAAAGGTGTTCATATTTAGAGAGAAAAAAATGCTCTATGATATTTGAACAATATAAAAACTGAAATGGTTTTTATTGAATCACTCCATTTATTGGAGATCAGACAGTTATCCTTTAGGTTCAGTTGAACAGCACTTTTAGTACATATGTTCCAGTAAGGCAGTTAAAGACATAAGTACAATACTTTCTCATTATGTTGGAGGTATTTTTATAAATAAACTACAAGGCGTTTCATATATTTGAAAGAGTCAATTACACAGGATTTAAACACACACAAACAAACTCCTCCCATATACAACCCCCTCTAATGACATGAAGATGCTAATTATCATATCAGTGCTCTGTACTATTTGGGTGTTAGGTTCATGATGTCCACCTTCATTTCTAGCTCGGCATCAATCACAGCCTTGAAGATCACAAGAGACAAAATGATGAAAGGAAATTAATTTAACATCTGGTTAATAGTTTTGCATTTCACAATATGAAACTTCATTCATTTCACTGAGCAATACAAAATGGCACTGTTGACAAGATTTGAAAAATACGATAACCACCTACCAACTCTCTTTTTGCCTCTTCGACCTTTACTTGCGCAAGGGAAGGACTCTAATAAAAATAAAGGTTCATAACTTAGGTGGAAATTAGCGGGAGGACATTTCAAACTGGATTTAAGGAAGCACTTCTTTACGCAGCGTGTCGTTAGAGTATGGAATAGTCTTCCTGATAACGTAGTGCAAGCTGAATCCTTGGGTTCCTTTAAATCAGAGCTAGATAA
>JABFEA020000119.1:9593094-9606454 GCA_019775915.2 Cyphomyrus plagiostoma | reverse complement strand
TCAATATGGGCCAACATTTTTAAAGAATGCTTTCAGCACCTTGTTGAATCAATGCCACGTAGAATTAAGGCAGTTCTTAAGGTGAAAGGGGGTCAAATACCGTATTAGTATGGTGTTCCTAATAATAATGTATAATCGATATTACTACATGGGCTCAGGATTAATTTGGCAAACCTTTGTCAAGCACTAGAATATGTATAGTTACATCCACAAATGCCAGTTAAAAAATGTACTTTATCAAAAGAAAATCTCATGTTAATTGGGTCCAGAAGTGAATTCTCTGGGCTTAGAGGCACCTGGGATAGACCATGAGGTCAGGTCAGGTTGGGGAGCATGCGCTGATGCAGCGTGTTGCAGCACCCACCACACAGCAAAACTCCTCAGGATCCCAGCCAGTGACCCCGCAGGCAGACACATGGTCCAGTCCCACCCTCCGGAAATGACCATCCATCTACCCAGCCAGGTGTTACGTGGGCAACCCCTTGGCCTGGTCCAGCCGCTCGGGTCCTCAGCACTGAGGATCCTGTGAGCCGGATCACCCACAGGGAAACGTGTCACATGGCTTTAGGGCTGTAACTGACGCTCCCTCACAGTGCAGGTAATGTGCCTCATTCTGGACTCCCTGAGCTACTGCTCATTCAACACCAAGTCAAACCAGCGGTACCCAAGGATCCTCCAAAGAGACACAGTACCAAAGGAGTGCTCCACATGGACCATTAAACATTGAAAATAATATAAGAAAATATAAATAATAAAATATAATGTGTATAAGTCAAGACAAGTCTTTTTTTTTTTACGAAATTGATGCAGTGTGTTCTAGAGCAAAGAATGAATAGGGCCATCCATACTGTAGCCGGCGATATGTCCAACAGCCAGGGTCTGTCATTGCCTGGGGTTGTGTCAGCGCTGTTAATGGTAAAAAGTACATAGAGATTTTGGAGCAACATAGGCTGCCTTCAAGGACACATATGCATATTATGACAAAACAAGAAAAAAGTATGTTCTGCACTCATTACGACGCATGGATGTGCAACAGAGGTGGAAATTTCAGATCCAGAAAGTAAAAATCCAGACTAGGATTTTGTTTCAACCAGCCAATTGCGTATGAAGAGTCACTGTCACAGAGTACATAGCTAGTTGGTTGGAACAAAATCATGGTCTGGATTTATACATTCTGGACCTGAAATTTCCACCTCTGATGTGCAAAAAGTGGGTGCAGACTGGCCTGTCTGTAACCCCAACCTCTCCCTAATCGGCACAATAAGACGCGGTCTGCAGTCCATTTCCAGGATTTATTTTGCTGTTTGTATTGTTCTCTTTGCCAATGCGTTGCTCTCCAGGTAATGTGAGCTGGAGGTGACATGCCAAACTGCTTAAACTCCTGTGTGTTGCACCATGGCCCATTGTCACTGACAACTTCAATTGGTATTCTGTGCCGTGCCAATGATGCTGTTAGTTAGTGTATGAATGCCAATGTCTGCTGATGTGGTTGTGTTGTTCAGGTGTTCATCTTCAAAGAATATATTCAGGCAATCAACCATCACAATGTAATTCTCATAGTTCCAAGTGAAAAGGTCAGTTCCTTCAACACAGCAAGGTGTTCTTGGATGGTTTGTGTCTGCATTTGCCCTTCAGCATTTGAACTGCAGCATTTTTTTGCATTGCTGCATTTACTTGCTCATGCACATGCTGAGCCAGAACTACATCTATTTCTCTGTGTGTACTGATGTCCCTGTTTAGATGACCTACACTGATGCACTGCAACATGCTTGCCCTGAGCTTGTGTAGAATGACGACCTTCTCACCTTTGCCAAAATAATTCATCATCCCTAGGAAGGTCTTCAACTTAGCTTTGCTCTGCTGGCGCTGCATATTTCTGTTGGCCTTTATTTCGAGGGGGTCTGGTTAGAGAACATTAGATGTTCTCAAAACATGCAGGTGCAATTCCTCCAGCCCCCGAAATTAAGTTCAGTATATTTCAATTATACTAGACAGCTATATGTGAAATTGTAGCATGTGTTAGTCAAATAAATGTGTAATGAACCATCCATTTTCTGAAGCCGCCTATCCTCTTCAGGATCACGGCAGGTCTGGAGTCTATGGGCACAGGGCCGGGAACAACACAGGATGGGGCGCCAACCCATCGCAGGGCACACTCACACACCAGTCACACCCACATGCACACCCATGGGCAATCCGACAACTCCAATTAGCCTCAGCATGTTTCCGGACTGTGGGGACTAACCCCACGACAACACAGGGAGAAGATGCAGAACTCCACATACATTGAACCTTGGCAGAGACCTGGGTTCCAGAGGTGTGAGGTGACAGTGCTAACCACTGCACCTTTCCATGTGTAATAATTTACTGTAAATATGTTTTTATATTTTTCATTTATTTTATTTGTTTTTTAAAAACAAATTTATTTATCTGGACCATTGACTGGTTGAGCTCTCTCACTTTGCACCCCTGGGGGGAAAGGCCAGGAATCCCCTGTGAGTTTTTGAGTCTTAACGATAAAGTGCCTGCAGTGGTGGAACAGTCCCAAAAGCAAAATCCTAATACTATTAATCTGTGTATTAGAAGGAATATCTATATAAAATGGCGACCCTAATACCAGCATACTATATCACATGCCACACATGACCCTTTACCCATTTTGCAAGAAAAAAACATCTCCCTGAATAAGTTATGTACAAAAATTGCATTTTTTTCTCATAGCTGTCTTATACTACACCATGTTCGTTGACATGTTAATCTTTCTAGACTTAATATCAATTAAGGATTCACATGCAAGGAATGACGCATCTGATGTAAAATTCATTCCGTAAAATAACTTCCGTGAATACAATGAACTATAGCTATCATGAACTATATTGATAACGGCATATTCTGCATACGAAGCCAGCGGACCTCAGCAATCTGCGTGACTTGTATACAAGGTGACAACGCCGTCGATTGGCGCTTCGAAACGGAAGCAATTGAAGAAGTCAGTGCAAATTATGTTACAAAATCAGTATTTAAAGCTCTCGGTCTATTATACAAGACAAAATATTTTAATTGGGGAGGGGGGGGACTTTGTTAAACATGTTATATGTTTAACTAATGATTTTAGTGCAGGTTAGTGCTTCCGGGTGACGGGTGATTTTTCCCTGTTGAGCAGGAGCCGGACATCGTCCATTTTCTTCACTCTGCTCCGCTCAGCGCAGCCGCTTGCAGCCAGGGGACTCGTCCGCATTTACACTGAACATGCTGTCAGTTCGGGTCGCCGCGGCTCTCGTCCGCACTCTCCCAAGACGCTCCGGATTCGTTAGTATTTTGCTATTGTTTTTACTCGTTGCTTTTTACTGTTTGTATGCTTTTTGCGTCTGGTACGTTGTGAATGTCACTGAATGGCGAGGACATGCAATGCGGGCTGCCATCTTGCACTTAGCGGCCTGTGTGCGCGGCTCGAATGGATCGAAAAACCGGTTTAGGTTTTGACCTTGTAATTAATGCTTCATGCTAATCAGTTATCGCATTGTGCAAAATTTAATGAAATTACCCTTGATTTCTTTCGCTACTGACCTTGTAGTGTGTCTGTATGCATGTATGTAATTGGCTAAGTAGCCTGATGACTATTCAGCCCCGGCTAACTATCGGTGAAGGTCAGGCTAAGATTGTCTGTCTGTCTGTCTATTGCTGAATATACTTAACAGTGAAGAATGTAATTCGGGTGTTTTCTGTTATATTAAATCTCATTTTAATGTGCTTATCGTGCTGATCTTTTTGTAACGGCTGTTTGTAAGCAAAGAAATAGGCGTAGCGATTTTCATTATTGAATACTCTTCTAGCTGTATATGCAGTGACTTTTGTCGATATGAGAGCAGACAAGTCTTGCAAAAACAATATATATTTTTTTTCTGGATTACACTGGTGCTGTAGTCCGCTAGTAGTATCTACACCGGTACTCTGCCTGAGTGTGAAGGTCAACCGTTATTAAAATACACTATTGTGTAGGAACCAACATGTCAATTATCGTTGACGCTGATGTTTTTTTTTATATTAACGGTAGTAGCACCAGAAGCTTAAATTTATATATTTTCTCTTGAGTTGCAGTACAGCTTTCGTTCTGCTTTGGTGTATATTTCATGGTGTATATTTCGTTCATGTGAACATGTTTTCGTTGTTACATGTGTTATATATTTATGTGTGTTACAGATATTCAAAAATATTGCGGCAGCTTCTGTTTGCGCCAAGAACCTTCACACCAGCAGACCATGGCTGCAGAAAACTGGTATGCATGTTTAGAGATTGCGTTGATGGGCCCAAAGTCATCTGATGTCGTTTTTAACTGAAAAAATAAAACCATGACTGAGACACTTAGGGTCCTGCAGTAATGAATGTTAAATTTTAAATTCAATGACTTATGATGTGTGAATTTTTTTTTGAAGGCACTGCTGAGGTATCTTCCATCCTGGAGGAGAAGATTATGGGTGCGGACACAACTGCTAACCTTGAAGAGACCGGTCGTGTCCTGTCCATTGGTGACGGTATTGCCAGAGTGTACGGGCTCAGGAACGTGCAGGCCGAGGAGATGGTGGAGTTCTCTTCTGGCCTGAAGGTATCCTTGACTGGTTTATGCACCTGGAGTATAACAGTGTAAATGGGCTATAAGGAATTCACATATCTATTTATAGATGAAGTATAATAGTTGTCGAACTTGAAGCATTTAATCGGCATTAAGGAGCTGTATTAAATCATTGCTTCGTGGTTCTAGAGCTGCAGAGTAGAATGCAGCCATAGGCCTACCCATCTTAATTTTGCATTTCTTATGGGATTTTGTTTCCCTCCACTGTAACCTATAGCTATTTCTTTCACTTGTATGGTGAAAATAATTTTATGTATTTTTAAAGCCTTTTTGTTCTTTGGATCACTCTGACTATAAGTAGCTTGTATTTTTTAAGAATCACTGAAATAACAAAAGTACAGTTTTTCAAGCTCATGTACCTTTTTTTTATTAAATGTCTTCAGATAATTAGGCTGCTTTTAATCAGATCTCGATCTTCTCCCCCTAGGGTATGGCTCTGAACTTGGAGCCAGATAACGTTGGTGTCGTGGTGTTCGGTAATGACAAACTCATCAAGGAGGGTGACATTGTAAAGAGAACTGGCGCCATTGTGGATGTTCCTGTTGGTGATGAGCTTTTGGGTCGTGTTGTAGATGCTCTGGGAAATGCTATTGATGGGAAGGTAAATATGGAGGCTCCTGGCCTTTTCATTTATGTAGAATTTGAGTATTTTTTTGTATATTTGTATCTCTTCTTGTGACACTTTTGGGTTTTAAAGCTTGCTTTCTTGTCCATCTTTTCCTACCGTAGGGACCTTTGGGGTCCAAAACCCGTAGGAGGGTAGGACTTAAAGCCCCTGGCATCATCCCCAGGATCTCTGTGCGCGAACCCATGCAGACTGGAATCAAGGCTGTCGATAGCCTTGTGCCCATTGGGCGTGGTCAGCGCGAGTTGATTATTGGTGACAGGCAGACTGGGTAAGATGCTTAATTCTCTGTAGTCAGCACTTAAGTGACATAAGTGGCTCACTTGCAAACAGTGCATTAATGGCCAGTGTTTTGCAGCAAAACTGCCATTGCCATTGATACAATCATCAACCAGAAGAGGTTCAATGATGGGACTGATGAAAAGAAGAAGCTGTATTGCATCTATGTCGCTATTGGCCAGAAGAGATCTACTGTGGCCCAGCTAGTCAAGAGGCTGACCGATGCTGATGCCATGAAGTATACCATTGTGGTATCTGCCACTGCTTCTGATGCTGCCCCTCTACAGTACCTGGCCCCTTACTCTGGCTGTTCCATGGGAGAGTATTTCAGAGACAATGGCAAGCATGCTCTTATCATCTATGATGACTTGTCCAAGCAGGTGAGTTAGTGTTTCGTTTCAGCTTTTTGCAGCTGGTTATGTATGAGAAATTCTAACATACATTGTTCCCTCCAGGCTGTTGCTTATCGTCAGATGTCCTTGTTGCTCCGCCGGCCCCCTGGCCGTGAGGCCTACCCCGGTGACGTGTTCTACCTGCACTCCCGTCTGCTTGAGAGGGCAGCCAAGATGAACGACAACTTTGGTGGTGGCTCCCTCACTGCACTGCCTGTCATTGAGACCCAGGCCGGTGACGTGTCTGCCTACATTCCTACTAATGTCATCTCCATCACGGATGGTCAGGTGAGCAACGCTAACTGATGGTGCTTTTGAATGTTTCCAGTCCGATTTCATGCTGGTTATGAGTGATGCCTCAAGTCCTAATAGCCTGTCTGTATTTGCTTTTTGCAGATCTTCTTGGAAACTGAGTTGTTCTACAAGGGTATCCGTCCTGCCATCAACGTAGGTCTGTCTGTGTCCCGCGTAGGATCAGCTGCCCAGACCAGGGCTATGAAGCAGGTAGGTGTTTTTGTGTGTGTATTAGGGGTGTAATGATACAGTTTTCCCAGTTATGTTTGTGTCAATTTGTGGACAGCGGTAACAATACAGTTTTGCTATGTTAAGAAAATAAAAATGTGTTATCCTTTAAATGATGACCTTTTTTTTTTTTTTAAAATGCAAGAATTCTCCATTCAGAAAAATAGCAGCATGACTAACTCAGACTAGTTTCTCTACTCTGAACTCAAAGGGAAAACATAAAAAGTGCTTCTTAATTTTGAACCTTGTTGGCGTTTTGTCTATATTGTGTTAAAATAAGTGTGTAGTATGTACAGTACCTGCACAGACAATATTAAATACATTTTTGGAAGAACTTTTGGAATATCAAGTCTTCATAAAGAGATTTTTATTTAACAAGAGTGTATATGAAGTTAAGCATATTGCTGTTAAAAAGGACCCATAGGCAATCGCAGCACAGTAAGTGTGGATGGATAATCAATATTACAAACTCCACACCCAAGAGCATGCAGAGTATGTGGGTCTGCCGCACCAAAAACAAAGGGTTGCGTCATTAAAGATGACAGGTCTTTTTATTTTTTATTTTATTTAATACTAGCAGTGGCACAGACAAGAACCAAGTTTACGTGTCAATTACAGGCTACTGAAATGCGCGTTCCATGGCAAACATTAGTTATGGCATTAACATAACTCTGCTGTCGCATAATGACATTTAAATTCTAGTCCTCAAATATGACAACCCCAGTTTTTTTTTTTTTTTGTTAAAGACAAGCTGTGCATTATGTAATCTGCATATGCCCCCCCCCCCCCCTCAGGTGGCTGGTACCATGAAGCTGGAGTTGGCCCAGTACCGTGAGGTGGCTGCCTTTGCCCAGTTTGGCTCTGATCTGGATGCTGCCACCCAGCAGCTGCTGAACCGTGGAGTGCGTCTTACTGAGCTGCTGAAGCAGGGGCAGTACTGTGAGTGATCTCATGGCGGCCGAATCGCTCGTGTGCTCTGGCTCTCTCTCTCTCTCTCTCTCTCTCTCTCTCTCTCTCTGTCTGTCGCCCCGGCCTCATTGCATGCCTCTCTGCCACAGCACCCATGGCCATCGAGGAACAGGTCACGGTCATCTACGCTGGAGTGCGAGGCCATCTCGACAAGTTGGAGCCTAGCAAGATCACAAAGTTCGAGAAGGCCTTCCTGCAGCATGTTCTGAGCCAGCACCAGGACCTGCTGGCCACCATCAGGTATCTGCCAGGGCTTTGCATAAGACATGCTTGTATTTTTAATTGCGTGTTGCCTGCTAGACATGTGATAGTCCTAACCTTTAGAAGCAGAATTACACAAGTGCTTTGCTGAAGTTTGCCCCTGAACAACATCTTATGGTATAGTTTTAGAGTAGCGCTATTGGGGATAGAAGACGTGACTAACTTCAGACCTATTCTGTTACAGGGCCGACGGCAAGATCTCAGAGGCAGCAGATGCGAAGCTGAAGGAAGTCGTGTTGAATTTCCTGTCCAGCTTCGATGCTTAAACTTGTGTGGGTTTTTCCAGTGGCCGTCTTGTCAATGTTTGAAAAGTGCTTCAGTTAACTTTATATGAACCTTAATGATTGTGGCACTTCATCTTCAATGTACAGATCTCCAAACAGAGAATAAAATGTTAACTCCAGAATTTATGGAATGGAATTTCTTTGTTTTATACAATGGAAATTTGATTGCATGCGAGTGGTTCCTTGCAGCCTTTTTTTTTTTTTGTGCCATTTTCCCATTTTCAGCTTCCATCTGGAGGATGGGTGATAACGGTATGGAGATGCGGAGGGAATTGAGTTGGCAAAATATTTGGAAAAGCTTATCAGTTCCATTGTTGAACCTCATTCAATTCTCCATCTGTCTAGCATGTAATGACAATGGAACTGGGTTAATCAGAACCTGTTTTTTGTTTTTTCATTCCTATCCATACACCAGTGTAAATGTAGGGTGTTTTCTTAGTTGAACTGTGTTTAATGTTTCTGAAATGTGTATGGGTTTAATGGACTTTTTCCCCTTTTTTTAAAAAAAAAAAAAAAAAAAAAAAAAAAAAGGTTTAAAAGACAAGGGTTCGGGGGTTAATGCTAAGTGTTTTTGGTGAATAAGAAAACCTAAAAAAGGATCGTTTGGGGTAATGAATGAAGACAAATTTGCTGTCAGCTTAGTCGTAGTTTGGTTTGGTTCTTCATTATTAAATTTCAGTTAATGTAAACTCATCTTCAGTATAAAGTGCAGGCGTGTATCAGGCAGAAGATTATTGGGTATAACGCTAGAATCCAAGTTCATTCTTAATTTGAGTATGATGGCAACAAAGACTTTAAGAATCGCTGGGTTTGGGACCTTGAAGGCAAATTGCAATGAAGCCAGTATGAACAGCTGTTACTGGTGTAGATGGTTGATGTGTTATGGAAATGGAATGTGTTAGGGAAAGAAACTTCCTAAAAATGACTTTTTACACACTAGTGACAGAATCAGGTTTATTTGGCCAGGTATGTTTGCACGTGTATAAGTACAAACATACTTAGGCCTCGAAAAAAAAAAAAAAAAAAAAAAGAATCACAGGACGAGGGAGTTTTGGTTCCTCTCAGGTAGGGAAGAAAATAATTGGGGTCCAAAGTCATCTTGCTGCCTCATGCTATGTATGTGAAGTTGAACAGGATTTTCTGAATTATGGCTGACTAGCTGTCGCCCCCTATAGCCCTATTTGATGCTATGTGGCAGCCTCTCTAAGCCAAGTCCTGCAGGTGTAATGCTGACATGCTGGAGTCAAGGGCAATATCATGTGTCTTCAAGGACTGAATACTACTGCAAATGTTTAAATTGGTAATACACCCATGGTTATATTCTATGTATTGCTGAACATCTTATGTGGCCAATGATGGATCCCCGTCATACGAAAGACCTCAAGTAGCCAGCAGTCAAGGTAGTGCACTATATGCACACGATATATACTCCAAAGATTTGGCAGGGGTTTTCAGACGGCTCACTTAAAGCAGAAGAGGGTGTAGTCTCCCTGTCTGCTGCCATAGCAGCGAAAACCCACAATTCCCCAAGATAAACAATAGGATCCTTTTTTGTTTCGTGGAGTAATGTGTGTGGCAACAACTGTTACGTGTCAAAATTATTCATATGATCATTCATATGCTCATATACTAAGAATTATACTAAAGACAGGTAACTGGGTATTATTACAAATAAATACTTTTTATTTAAATACGAACTTTTTATTTAAATGAACCATGTTAGGAAGATGCATGTTTCACTTAAACTGAAGAAAAAAGACACGTGATGCTCCGTCAAAGCCACAAACACTAATTATGGTGTGTTGGGAACCCGTTGCGAAGCGTCCCCGGGGGGTTCGAAGAAAACACTCCGCTTCCGCAATTCTCACTGGACTTTAGAACCCAGCAGATCATAAACTAGTTTTGTTTGAGGAAGTTCAGGCCGCTATTTCACATGTTTGTAACTGCCCAGGCCAGCTGCACCAGCGCACTGCGTCTCAGTCGTCGGTCATTTTCCATACGGACGAACGCAGTTGCGCTGCAAGTATAGCAATTAATTTCTCGGAATGATTGAACTTCACTTTAAAGACAATTTCTGGGTGAGTAACTAGTGTGGTTTTCATTTCAGTTATGACAATCAATATAATAGCCTAAATTGAGTTATAACTCAATAAATTTGAGTTATAAATTGAGTCATTGTTATAACTGATTCTAAATTTCCCGCTTATACACCCACTTGAAAGAAAATGTTCTTGAATTCTTCATATTTTGCTATTTAATGCAACTCTAGTTAATTCTGCGATCATGGATTCGTTCAAGAGCTAGTTCTATTCATTGCTTCACATAGGTCATTTCACAGAAGGAAGTGCTATTATTTTCTCTAAAGATCTTGTGAAAAAAATATGAAACCGCTCAGACTAGCCATTCTCGATTTCATTTCGCATTAAAATCACATTTAACGACAATTGGCCCTTGTCAGGTAAATGCTGCTTTATGTTTTAATGCGAAATACCTGATTAGAAAAAAAGAACTTAAAAAAGAAACGAAGATTTTCAAGGATTTCTTGAGAAAGATTACATGGTTAACTATACAGGCTGTTAAATGTCTAAATAAAAACACATTCGGGTTATATTTCACAACTGATTCTGACTCTGTGATATCTATTAAAATATTGCTTGCTCTTTTAAACCTGCTGTAGAAATTATAGCTCTTAGCCTATTATGGGTATGACTTTAATACAAGTCGAAATTACTTAACATAAGTCCATATAGATCCATCTCCCATTTTGAAGACGGATTATTATATGTCTATATGTGCAACCTTCAAGTACGCATGAATTACATAGCTAGGTCTACAATTATGCTAAATACCATAATCATGGTGTAGGGGAATTCGTAATTTTGATTCCTGTTAGACTTCTCCAGCCCATCTGTTTTTATTCCTCACCGACTACTATTTTTTAAAAATCTCCAAATATACGTTATACATGTGCATTTTTGCTGGAGAAATGTACGTAGGTGGTTTGTGTTTGGGGAAGAGTCTTCAGTAGACGAGGTACCCTGTTTTGGGGCCCGTGCTTATTGAAAGTAGCCTAAGTGTGTGAATGGGATGATGATCACTTAAAAATCCACTTGTGAAACATATGACCACAACTATTTATAAGAGGAAGTACGCTGCCACCATAATCCCTTTCTGACCCCCTTAATTGTTCACAGACTGTTATGAAAAATACGAACTTTTGACATGCCCAGAAAATTCTGTTGCATGGTGCAGATGCAGCCTGTGTCCCCGCCATGATTCATGCCAGTGGCTGTTCTTCATATTGTTGATAGGGTGCAGATATTACCAGCACAGCCGGGTACGACACCATCATTCAGCATCTGAATGATGGCAGGAGGACATGCAAGGAATTAGAGGACTTCATAAAGGCCAGGCAAGTATCTGCCGCATCAAGCCAAAAAAGTGTGATCAGCAGTCTTCGCTGTTCGTTTTTTTTCTTTTTAACGTTCTCTGTTCTCACGCTTGTTAGTTGATGAAAGAGCACTAATAATAGCTAAGATTAATTTACAGAATATAACAGCTTCTTTGAGTGTAGCAGTTATGTTGTAGCTGTGTCACAATAAACACAGGGGCATTTTCTCCTTATATACTTTAAATGTAATTTTGGAGATTCTAGGTAAACAGCCCTTAACTTACATTTCCTCTTTTCAGCAAAGTTTCCCTAAAAGATTGATGAACTTTGTATTCTATTTACTAGCTTAATCCTTAAAGGGAGCAACAAAATTATTACATTACATATTTTATCACATCAGTTTGGGCTTCTGTGTGTATTTTTAAAGACAGACCTAACTCTAACTCATTATGCATAATGAATAATTCACTCATCTAAGCATTTTTGCAACTATTTCTCACATTTCACACTGCAATGTAGGCTCTGTTTTTTCTGCTGGTGTCATATGCCGTGACAATGAGAATTTCCCACTTGTGGGACTAATAAAGGATCATCTTATCTTCCATCCATCCATCCATTGTCCAAACCACTTATCCTACTGGGTCGTGGGGGGCTCCAGAGCCTATCCCGGAAGCAACGGGCACGAGGCAGGGAACAACCCTGGATGGGGGGGCAGCCCATCACAGGGCACACTCACACACCAGTCACTCACACATGCACACCTACGGGCAATTTGGCAACTCCAATCAGCCTCAGCATGTTTTTGGACCGTGGGGGGAAACCAGAGTACCCGGAGGAAACCCCACGACGACACGGGGAGAACATGCAAACTCCAGGCAGAGACCGGAACCCGGGTCCCAGAGGTGTGAGGCAACAGTGCTAACCACTGCACCACCATGCCACCCGCGATTATCTTATCTTATCTTATCTTATATTAACAGCATAAAAAGTATTACTGTTGCAGCTGTATTGTGGGATGTTCATTTCAACTTAAAACAATACCCACACAGATGTTGTTTGAGAGCTACCCCTCAAGCAAAATTTCAATTCACAACCTGATTTAAACCTGATTTTCCAGGTTTGCCACCACGCGTGGCTCTGGCTGCTCCTGGTTTTTGTTTGTCGAAATAAAACAAAAACAAAAAAGCAAGTGAACTCTCCAGTTTTTTTCCTCATTGAACCTGAATCAGTTTAGGATGAATTTACTCATATGGGTGTTTTTTTGGATCCCAGGCTTCATACCAACTTTGTTTTGATAAGATGATTTTGGGGGTAATATTGTCTCCTATATAATAGAATATGGTTGGTCTGGAAGGCAAAATTACAATGAATGTGACTAATGAATGTGACTTTCTCTGCTTCTATTTGTCGACAATCTTTACTACTATAGAACAACAAAACATATTGTTCCAAATTTAAATGTGTGTATGGGTCTTAATTTTGTCATCATATAAATACTGTGTTTATTTTTATGTTATATTGTAGGGCTTCTGTAGAAGAAAAATATGCCAAAGAATTGCTTAATTTATCAAAAAAGGTCTGTGGTCAAAATGAAATGAAGTAAGTGATTTTTGTCATGACTTTCTATAGTTCCATCATTATATATGTGTGTGTGTGTGTGTGAAAATTTCAGGTCATTTTCAATTTCTAATATCACTAAGAAGGAGTCCTATAATACAGACATTAGGACTATATTTATGAAAAATCTTGGCCTTTTTCAGCCACCAGCAGATGTGAAAATTATTGTCTGCATTCTGGAGCAGTGATCTCAGTAACTTCTGTACTCTGTATTTCTACTGTCTGTAATTACTATGAGGAAGAGTGTACAGGTCCTTCTCAAAAAATTAGCATATTGTGATAAAGTTCATTATTTTCTGCAATGGACTGATACACATTAGACTTTCATATATGTTAGATTCATTACACACAACTGAAGTAGTTCAAGCCTTTTATTGTTTTAATATTGAT
>JABFEA020000119.1:9571750-9582689 GCA_019775915.2 Cyphomyrus plagiostoma | reverse complement strand
GTTTAATTGGCATCTTTATTTCAAACGACCCGACCGACCGCGACCCGAATATCATTAAAAATATTTTTGGATGACTCATAACCGCGGGTGACCGCGGGCACCCGCTCATTTTGGATCAACCCGCGCATCACTGCTTCACACATATTTATATACGATTTAGTACATATATGAAAATGGATTGGCACAATTTTAATAATTTGGCACGATTTATACCTACTTTAGCCATGTTGGTCAAAATGGATTATATAATTTCCACTGTCATTTTACACCTAAAACGTATGCATATATAAGATCATCATGTTAGCCAGCACATACAAAACGGTTAACCAAGCTTTTAAAATGATTCATTATATATTCCATAAATTACTATGATACAGCGTTGTTGTGTTTTTGATTTCGGCATAACATCTTGTATTTCTTGATCTTGTATTTCCATTTTTCTGTCTTTGTGTTACACAGTACTGTGACTTTTTTGCTTGTTGTTACACTGTGACTTGAGATCTGAAAAATGCATACAGGTGCTTTCTTTCAACAGTGAACTGTAGACACTGTAAAATAGAGCTTAGCAAAGTTGAAATGGGAATCTGACATGAATAAATATCTGCTGAAGAAGAATGATCGGTCAGCGACAATGAGAAAGTGGGAACAGACTATGATTCAGAGCTGTGGAGCTCAGGAGCAGACTTACACTGACATACTGACAATGTATCTAAACATTTTGGTGACAGCGACTAATTCATTGGTGGAGTTACTTCCTCTTGAGACGCAAGTTTTGGGCGAGTTACAGGCTTTTGCAGCTAAACCACAATGTTGCACTATATGCAATAACTTGAGAAATGCACCTATAGTCTTGATTATGTTAAGTATGTTTCTTGAGATAAGCCAAAGCAAATCAAGAAAATCTGTAGAAGAAAGTACAGGACAGAGACATTGCTTAAAAAAAAAAAAACAATGCCCTAACCTGGAACTGAATCCAGCTGTCCAGGGAGACGAGTCTTTCACGATGAAGAACGTCTATGTCTCCCCCAAACAGCAGCATTGGGAAGGGTGATATCAGGGTGGTATCCCTTAGGTACACCTTAGAGTACTTCACCTGTCAATAAAACATGGGGGCTTTTGGTTATGCTTAATTCCTTCCAGGTACAGATCCCAGTGGATGTTGCCCCCCCTCAATATTTAATTTAGCTTTATTTGTATTTTAAGATCTGGTAACATTTTACATGATCTGCACTTTCATGATGACTCTTGTATCTTCATAATGCATTCATAAGCAGCATGTAAGTATACCTAAATATCCTAACATACCATCACAGATTTAATATAACAAACATTATATCATAATACGATTATACTGTTTATCATCATCATATAATGTTTGTTATTAATGCGTATTAAAGTTAACACATGTTAGGATGTTAAGGTAGAACTGGTCAGTCAGAACCTGTATACAGTAAGTCTATTTGGTTCCAAGTTGGCCCTGTATTTTATATGCAAAAATCATCATGTATAGTATACTGTATAATAAAACGTTATCAAAAGTCACACTGTTTGCTGTTTTTTAAAGTTCTTATCATCACTTTCTTAGCTCTTTGCTGCCAGCAGTTGTGGCCACATATCTGCCATCTCGGGACGGTCGGAAACACCATCAGTCACATTTTGCATGGGTTGCAAGACAACAATGAGCCGTACTTACAAGCTGTTTATGAATTTCATTAGGACAGCTGCGATTAGTCGGTAAATGCCGAAAATGCATCAGAAATATTCAAAATCGACGTGTTTTTAAAAATTATTCGAATAAAATTACCCTTTTGATTTGTGAAACGCTTCAATACATTATAACAAATGCTTTCTTTAATATCACTATGTAATTGTGGGAGAACTTCAAATTATCACAGAAGTGAAAGATGGTTTTACACACTGCAAAGTGTGAAGGGTTATCGCAGAGGCATGAGCGCTATGCATTAGCACCTGAAGAGGAAACGCACAGGCGCTATTCTGGATGGTGGGCAAGCCACTACAGTAGGCAAAACCACCCAAAAATATTTAATAAATTAGCACTAGAATGGAGAGGTTTTAAATATTTTTTGTCCCTGTAGCTGCTAAATACACTCATTATTAAAGCAATAAAGTCTGCCTGCTACATTAGAATCTTCACTGAATAAGTGTTGGTGAAAATGTTTAGGCTAAAATCTGGGCATGTTCTGCATTGACTGACAGCGCCAGTGTGTAAGTTTGCTTGCTGTAAGATTATAAATGGAGAGATATTATGAAGGTGCAGCTAATGTAACGCGGTACCCCCCGTCTCAAACTCTACCCTACACATTTGACAGGGTTCAAAAGGGGAGGGTATTTGACAGCATCATCCTTTGTGGTGCTGCTGTGCTGCCGACCGTGAGCAGCAGACATCTATGTCACAACATCAGGAAAGTGGAAAATAACAATCATGATCTTGAGATACTGTAACTACTTCTGATATCTTGAACACAAGAAAAATAAGCTATGATGAAAGCAAGCCTGTATGTGTCCGGACTATAAGTTGCATACTGTTTACTTTGATAACCAAGCTCTACATATAACCAGTTACCTTTAGCAAGCAAAAACTCTAGTTACATTTTTTTATTATTTATTTAGCAGATGCTTTAATCCAAAGTAACAGAAAATTAGAACAAATCGTGCTCAAGGGTCTTGCTCAAGACCTCAATGCTGAAATCACATTGCTGATCAGATGCCACCCCTCTACTCATGCCACACACCACCCCAACGTTACGTAGTTACTCTGAAGTTAATCGGAAGCGGCTCATTCTGGACGTACTTTTTCTTGGTAGAGCAGCCAACCATATGCCTGTAGGGTGCGATTCACTGAGGACGGGTGCACCTGAGCCTTGCCCTGGGCAGTCTCCACAGTGCAGGTGGTCTGTTCCAGTATGTCCACCGAGGGGGTGTAGAGGATCCGGCCGACGCTATCATACAGGCCCGCGGTCAACACCGCCATCAGGAGGGAGACCTGAGGGGCTGACAGGGGAGCCGAGTAGATTCGCCCCCGGGGGCACTGGTCCCGCTGCGCTTTGGGGGTGAAGAACCCAGCTTGGTCCATCATCCTCATCAGCTCCTGCTTTACGTCCTGAGGGCAGAAATCACACCACATAAAGGCCATGCCAACCGATGCAACAAAAACTTGTTTTCCACTGGCGTTTATGGCCAGTACAGAAGTGTAATTTTATAGAAATGACCTCAATGGTCAGAAGGGCATTGCGATTCAGGAAGTGTTTCTTGCAGTATGCTGCCTCGGCACGCAGGCCCTCGCCACGCGCACGCTTCCAGCTGAAAGACGGAACAGAAGAGGAACATCAGCAACCTCTTCCATCTGTGTGCATATGCATCTTCCAAAAGCTAATCACAGGAAGGAAATGCACCTTGGATGGGATTACAATCCATCACAGGGCACATATACCCACACAATGAAGACATAACAGTTGGATTATCTGCATGAGGAAACCAAAAAAACGAGAGGAAAACCAACATCTCTCTCTCTCTCTCTCACACACGACTGTAGTCATAACTTTGAGGGCACTCTCCATTCATTTATATGGGCAAAATCCTAATTCCAATCACAAGACCCTTAATTTTATAAAATTGGATTGGACCAAAAAATGGTCCCCACGACATAAAAAAAAACAGGTTTTTTGGGCATTTGGTCCCCACAATGTAATGTATACCTTTTAGCAATGGGTCTGTTTATCAGTTAAACATTATGGAATGGCACCCACCCGATATATGCATTATAAATGGTCAGGTGGTCTGAATTAGCAACTGAGAGCGCTGCTTTAGCCAAGTTAGCTTCCTCCTTCCTGTTCATGGGGGTGGAAAATGGTGACTTCTCCGATATTGCAGCTGCAATGGTTGCCTGTTATATATATATAAAAAATCATTTCAAACAAGCATCTCTGACACAATAAGCTGTGTCTCACTGTAAATTATGCATTTTGTTTTTACACTGAATGTAAACACCAGATTAAAAACACAGGAAAAGTTAAGCAGTAAATTCTAACTTCAAACTTTGCAACCAGAAAGGCTTAATTTGCATACAAAATAAGCATGCAGCTCATTTGAATTGACCTTTGTAATTATTTGTGGTCAGTGTTACGTCCCGCTCCGTCCGCTCCTCCTGTTTGCCACGCCCACCTCGTTACCTCCTGTGATTGCCCATTGTTTTCACCTGTGCGGCGTTGCCGCACGCCTATCCTGTGCCTGTCTAACGTATTTAGGTCTGCGTCTCTTCCGGCAGACGCGGCATTGACGTTGTTCAATGTTTTGGTGTGTTGTGCGAATAAACCCTCGTTTCCCCGTCTGCCTGTGTCATGGCAGTTCCAATACTGGCACTACTAATGTGCACATGCCAGGCTTGACAAACTTAAATTTTTTGTGCACGTGCATTTTTTTTCCTTTTCATACGCAATTTTTTTCCACACTAAATTTCATTGGTCAGGCTTTTGATTTTCACCTAGATATGCCTGCATTGCAAGCACTGGTGTTAACACATACTGGCTGTAAAATGCCTTCTGAAGTGTGATATATTCTTGGCAACACAGCAAACTCATTTGAGAAGATGGCACGCTCCCGTTCTTGCGAGCCAAGCACAACCGCCAGTGTAAGTGACACATTTGCATCTGCTTGAATTGTACAATGGATGGTGGTTTCAAATAATACCCTAATATTTCACATTGACTATAAACAGAAATAGAAGAATTAGCAGCCACTCACGGCCGGCTCCAAGCAGCCAAAGATGGCGGCAAAAACCAGCATCTTTCCAATCTTGACGTTGACGGGCAGGGTGGCCAGGTGATGCCCGAGTGGGGTCAGACGAGACTCCTCTGGCTGACAGGCCCCGATCCTCCGCAGCAGGCCCATAGCGTTACTCACAGACTGTGTCTGGGGAGCATCTAGGGCCTGTGAGAGGAAGCCCTCAGGAGAGCCGTACTCGCACTTCTGCAGGGGCACAGGCAGAGCGCACAATGAGGACAACATGCTTTAGAGCAGGGCTATTCAACTCACGGTCCTCAAGGGCCGCGCCCTGCTGATTTTCCAGCCTTCCTTCACCTGTGAGCCAGGTGTGAAGCCTCTGACCAATCAGAATCGGTAATTATTAAACTAACTACCTGGGAGAACTGAAAACACGGCCTGGATTTGGAATCGAGGGCCTGAATTGAGTAGCCCTGCTTTAGAGAGTCATTGTAACTGTGGCCCACAACCTGAGATAAAATGGTTAGAACAACCCAAAAACTCTTCTTTCCCCATCTCTCTCTCTGTCTGAACTCCCATCTAAAAGTATTTTTCTATGTTTCCTCTTCTGTCTCGTCTACTAACGTCCCCTGTCAGCTCCGGCTTTGTGGCGCAGTAAACTAAAATGGTCAATAAAGAGTATAACTCAAGCAGCAAGAGGAGCTTAATTCGAAGCTCCACTAGACAAAATAAAAGTGTTGGCACAATAAAGCACCCAGAGCAACATCCTGCTTGCTAAACTGCCGGACACGACAGGGGGGAGAAAAGAAGAAAAAAAAAATGTGTTTCGCCCAGCAACATGTTTTGTTCCTCCTTTAAAAAAAAAGCTGCTGGTCATAAAGTGTGAATGTGGACCATAAACTAAAAGACATCATTTACCATGACATGCAGACAGAGCTCCTCCAGTGGAACGCGGAGAATCTCAGGCACAGAGTAGTCCATAAAGCCTTCGAACCTACGACCATAATCACAGCGGCAAATCCCTTCAGCTCAGTGAACTCAATGTGAAAAAGAGCAAGTGATTCATGATATTACTTTTCCAAGGATATTCCTTGGGCCCCAAAAAATTACATCTAGTATACTTATTTCTTCAATTCTGCCCTACAAAGGCAAATCACATTAACTACGCTGACAAAAACTGAACACATGTTTTTACACTAGTTTTAGTGCGGAATTTGCTGTTAAAGCTATTTTCACACCTGAGCACAGCTGGACTAAAATATTTGGTCACATGATAAAACCCAAAGCCCATCAGAGAACTGATTTGGTGCTTTGGTCACGTTTCGATAAAACATGCACTTAGTGTATTTTGCCTTTGTGGGAAAAATCATTGAACCACACAGCACCTTGAAGGCCAACGAACTGTGTGGGAAGCCACTTCCAACATTACAGCACAAGTCACTATCCCAGAAACACACCAGAGATGGAGGGTGTAGCTTCCTGAATGTAAACAGCCGGCATTCACCTATATTTAGTGTACAGGCGGAAGCAGAATCCTTCCCTCACTCTCCCTGCCCGGCCCTGCCTCTGCAGGGCGCTGGCTTTGCTCACGAACGTCTCTACCAGTGAGCTCATCTGACTGCTCTCATGGTACCTGCAGCCAGGGGAACATTCATCATACATTCCAGGTCATTGAAGCCATGTGATGTAACCTGAGTTGCATTTTGCAGAACTTTCATTACCATTAGGTATTTCATAAACCCTGATGTACAGGATTTGTACGGTCATGAAAATCATGGAATTAACTGCGGCTGTATAGCGCTAATTGTTTTATATTATAGGCAGTCCCAGTCTTAAGAACGTCCAACTTACGAACAACTCGTACTTAAGAACAGTCTGCTATAAAGTGTTATATTAAAAATTCAAGTTAAATACAGTGGTTTGTAATAATGAACTCACACAATACTTTGTGACGCTCATGAAAACATTGCGCGGTTTCAAAAAGTTCATTGGCTTGAGGTACAGTACAGTATCGAATGCAGCTACTTTTATTATTACTGTATAATAATTATGTACTGCATTATTACCATTTCTGATTCACCAACAAATTCGACTTAAAGGCAGACTTAGGGAGCAGATCTCGTTTGTAACCTGGGGACTGCATGTACAATATTTCATAGTGGTTTTATGGCAAGTATGAGAAAAGGTTACCTATTCTCTTTTGTCCTTCCGGTATCGATGACAAAAACAACATCTGGGATTGTCACTCCTGTTTCTGCAATGTTTGTAGACAGGACAATCTGAAATATAACACGGGAGGCGTAAGTGAGCAGGGCTCTGACTTAATGGCCAATGTAGATACACTGTTTGTTTACGTATTTGGCAGCCATACTTTCCTGACTCCAGCAGGAGGAACGACGAAAGCGGCAGCCTGGTCCTGAGAGGACAGTGTGGAATGAAGCCCCACCAGCTTGTACCTGCAGCACATTGAGATGAGTCTGAAAGTGCACGGGACTCCGCCCCAAGAAACACTTATCTGAGTAAAGTCAACGAGGCGGCTGCATCTCAGATTAGACCCCCCTGGTTGAAATAGCAAAGCATTGTGGATAAGCCCATCAGAATCACCTCTCTTTGACCCGGAACCTCTGGTCAGCGGACAGAAGATCATACAGCTGCTGGATGTGGGCGAGACCAGGCAGGAACACGAGAACGGCTCCGTCAATATCTCTAAATTGTGGAGATTTATCTAAAAAAATGAGAAATGGCAATGAATAAGAACTGAGGAAGTGAAAACAAGCACGTAAAATACCATGTGGTTTCTTATACAAAACCGTCATATTTAGAGCTTAAAAATGGACTTACCCAGGTAAACCAAAAGGTCCAAGATGAGCTCCATGTTGACTTTGTGGGGATTCATGTACTGAATGGCATGGTGGGTGCGACTACTGTAGCTTTCCAGGCCACAGCTGCTGTCCCAGCCCCCCCCAGGGCATCTGGAAACAAATTCCTGCAACAAAACGGGAGTCTCTGTGATATGGGTGGGGGGGATCCATTCTAAGTCGAATCGTATCTTACAAACGAGCGATCTCGCCTAACCTGGTACGCTGTCGTCTTCCCTCCCTTCACTGTGACATTGAGGTTGACCTCTTCCTCTTCCTCCAGGTACTGCTGACTGTACTCTGAATCCCGCTCCAGCACGTAACCCGTCTCCTCCACCACATCTTCCAGGTGAAAGACCTACGTGAGAAGAACTGACGTGAATCCATTTCTAAATAGATTCCACTACAATAGGCACAGATATCCACAAAAACACAGGCCCACTCATCCCTGAAGCCATGCTTCAGCAGGACAAATCCAAACAAAAAAGATACAGTTTCATTAATAATGAAACCATTTGCAGACTTCAGTATAATACTTACACCCAGGGTTCATACACTTTTCAGTTAACAAAATTCCATGACTTTATCACAACTTAATTTCATGACTAAATTTCCAGGAATCAATTCAAAGAAAGATTTTTTGTTCAACCCTTTCAGGAAAAGTGTTCCAAGTTATGTGACCATCACCGCATGACACCCTTACAGACATGCTGGCTTGTCTGCACATGGTGCATGTTGCTTTTCTCTCTTGTTCAGACACACACTATCAAAAAACTGCACAGTTTAATTTCCTTCTGGTTGAATAATGGTGAGCTGAACAATTATTAACCACACTAGACTCTCGCTACCCTAATGTGGCATAAGCATATTGCTATATATGTGAAATTCGTGTCAGAAAAGAAAGAACGAAATAATTTTAACTTGAAGTATACCCAACGTTACGAAGTGTACAAAGGTGAAATATCAGATGTTATTAAAATATAATAATGTCATAAACAAATAACAGCACAGAGCACTTAGCATGTAAATACGCAGGAAGGTGGGTCCTTAGGTGGGCTCTGCAGCTGCCAGCATGTGTGTGGAATTAAGGTATAAATAAACACTCACAAAAAAGCTTCACAAAAGCTACAGAGTTACTTCTATACTAAATGTTTAAATTCCAGTAACCACTTGAATGACACAGACTCTCTCTCTCTCACACACACACACACACACACACATCTATTTTCACACTGTCTCGAGGTTGAACCGTGTCGAAGTTGAACTTCACTCAATGTCTAAATTTCTGTGCTAGCTTGTAGCAGAGTAATGGTTTCTCACAGGAAGTACATTAACTGTTTATATGGCGTCTCAAAACACCACGGACAATCGCACACGCATGAACGCTCACGTCTTTTGCACGATCTGATATTTGGACTTCATGTGGTCTTTACATATTCAACTCTACTAGTTAACAATATTTATTATACAAAAAATATTTCTTTTAGCACTTTCCACAAGACCACACTACATGTATGACACTGACCACATGAACACACACATACACCCTTTTAATAGCATTCAATATTAAAATTTTACAGATTCTATAATGTGTTGGATACACTTCAAGATAAAATTATTTAGTTCTTTTGTGACACATTTAGAATGCATATATTGCGCTTATGTAGGGCAATTATAATGGCATGCACAAGTAATTTGTCTTTTAGCACAGACTTTCACAAATAAAAGCTTTTACAACTTAAGAACATAAGACATTTACAAATGAGAGGAGGCCATTAGGCCCATCAAGCTTGTTTGGGGAGAACTTCACTAATAGCTCAGAGTTGTTAAAATCTTATCTTGCTCTGATTTAAAGGAACCCAGGGATTTAGCTTCCGCTACACTAGCAGGAAGATTATTCCATACTCTAACTACACGCTGTGTAAAGAGGTGAACAGATTGTTACCCTTTTTACGTATAAAATGTAGGTCACCATGTGTTTTTGTGGCAATGCCCCGTCGGAAAGAGCAGTGCTGAACTGTATAGAGGGGAAAAACACCGTGTTTAAAGGGGTAAAAATGTCATGATGCACTTTCATTTTGTGCTCCAACCGCCTTCCATACTCATGACCTGTGCCAACACGGAAAGTATAATCAAGATGCTGATGGAAAGAGACTGAGTTATACTGCGAATGTTGATTTAAAAAAAATAAATAAAAATTATTTCCATGATTCCATTCCATGATTTTTCCAAAACTTCGATATTTTTTATTTTACATAATTTTTACAGGTCTGGAAAACATGATTTCTTCTACGATTTTTCCAGAACTGACTGTAAAAACCCTGCACGTCAGGGTTTATGAAATATCTAATAGTGAAATAAGCAATGAAAGTTTTGTAAAATGCAGATCGATATGCACATATCAAATTTTCTGATTTAAGTGTACATATCAGAGAGGGGGAATAAATCTTCCAAATATTATAAATCTCAAAGGTTGTCCAATCCTACTTCATACTGCTAAGACATTCTATGCAACCGCATACCTCTCTTGCTGATCAACAAACATAATAATGGGTAGACCAAAGAATAAACACAGGGGTATTACCACTTGCCAGAAGTCGTCTGCATAGATGATCCCTTACCTGCACAGGAAAGGTCCTCCCTGGGATGGTCACCACAGGGCAGCGGCCAAAGTAGCCGGCAAACTTGTCACAGTCGACTGTAGCACTCATCAGCACCAGGCGAAGGTCGGGTCGCTTCTGCAGAATGTCTCTCAGGATGATCAGCAGGAAGTCCGACTGGACACTGCGCTCATGAACCTGGCTCACGGGGAGCGGCGGACCCAGAAAGCAACCAGATGCCGCCCTTTCAGTTATAGCACAGATGTCTTTTTGCACAAGGTCACTAAGTGCTCCTGGGTAGACGTTTTGTCAGCTAATACCCCAATACACTGCTGAGCATAAATGAGTACAGGCCAATAGATTTGTCAGAAAACGATGAGTACACCCCATTGAAAGTCTTAGGAAAAATGCAAAATTTTAGACTACAAAATTCTAATTAGCAAGAAATTCATAGGTGAGTGTATTCATTAAACAGGCATTTTGACTATAAAGGCATTACTTCACAAAGGAACCTCTTCCTATTCCATACTGTCAGCAAAGGCACCACATGGAAGAGAAAAGTCACAAGACCTGAGAAAGAAAATAATTTCTTTACAAAAAAGTCTGTCTAGAATTCGCCAGGGTCCATCCATCCATCCATTCATTCTCTCCCGCTTATCCGTAATCGGGTCGCGGGGGCAGCAGTCTCAGCAGGGAAACCCAGACTTCCCTCTCCCCAGCCACTTCCTCCAGCTCCTCTGG
>JABFEA020000119.1:9554038-9567233 GCA_019775915.2 Cyphomyrus plagiostoma | reverse complement strand
CATACATATACATACATACATATACATACATACATACATACATATACATACATACATATACATACATATACATACATACATATACATACATATACATACATACATACATACATATACATACATACATACATACATATATATATACATACATATATACATACATATATATACATACATATATATACATACATATACATACATACATATATATACATACATATACATACATACATATATACATACATATACATACATATACATACATACATATACATACATACATATACATACATACATATACATACATACATACATATACATACATACATATATACATACATACATATACATACATACATACACATACATACATATACATATACATACATACATATACATACATACATACATATACATACATACATATACATACATATATACACATATATACATACATATATACACACACATATATATACACACACATATATATATACACACACACACATATATATATATATATATATATATATATATAGAGAGAGAGAGAGAGAGAGAGAGAGAGAGATAGTAATCGCTTCATTAAGACCAGTGTTCCTCGCACCAATCCTCAGGGATCCCCAGACAATCCATGTTTTTGCTTCCTTACCGTAAAAATGCAGACTGTCTGGTAGGAATCTGGGAGGGAGCAAAAATGTGGACCAGCCAGGGTTCACCGAGGGACTGGGTTGGGAAACAAAGATTTAAACACACCTGCACTTCCAGTATCTACCAACAGGCACTTTGTGGAAAGAGGGTGGGGGGCTTCTGGGGAGGTTCTTCCTGCACCAGTCAATGAGGAACTGCTTGGGAGACTTTCCCGTCCAGCTCCGCGCCGTGTAGTCAAAGTTCCGGATATCCTTAGGCTGGTTCTTCTTCGCTGCTGGCCACGAGAAACGGACAGTCATTAAAACACAGCACTGACGCCCCCATTAGCAGCCAGAGGTTAGCCCTCCTTACTCTTCTCCAATTGAGGTTTGTCTTCCTGTTGAAACAGGTTGAAGTTCAGGTCGTCCGGAGCTTCCTGAACCGCTGCCGGCTTCTTTGCCTCTTTCGGAGTATCAGTCACTTTTATGGCAGGATTGAACATCGGATGTGATTCCAAAGGCTTCATCTCTGAGATACGTGCAAAAACAGAGGTAGGAAGTTCAGGTCCAGAAAGCAAAAATCCAGACCAAGACTTTGTTTCAACCAACCAGTTGAGTATAAAGAGTCACACTTACAGAGTACTCAACTGATTGGTTGAACCTAAATCTTGGTCCAGATTTTTACTTTCTGGGCTTGAATTATGCGCCTCTAGGCAAAACAACTATATTACTATTGAAAGCTTAGGTGACTCCATTACCTCATTAAGTGCCAATAACAAGCCCTTTATTATTGACAAAGGGCAATTATATGATGAGCGCCAAGTTAAGTTGGGATCAGGGAATATTTAGGAAATATGACAACATTAATCCTTAATCCTGCGATTTCAAAATATAATTACGAAACAGTCCAAAATAATCACTACTCTCCAGGTACTGCTTGACACAGGAGTGGAAAGCCCTAGGCCCACCTTGGCGAATCACTCGAATTCGATCCTGAGCCGCCCTCTGGTTGATCTTATCCTGCTTTGCTCTTGCTGCCACGGCAGACTCCTTTGCGTCATAGAGCTGAGCTGTGAGCACCAGATACCTGTCGTTCTAAACGAAACGGGTGGGAGAGCGGGATGAGTGACAGCCACATCCATTATCCGTGGCCATTTAAACAGTTCAGGCATGCGGTGAAACCTGGGTCTCTGCCAGAGGGCAGGGGGCAAGAGGCTGGGGACACTCTAGATGAGATGAGGTTTCAAGTCATTTCATATTATTATAGAATAATAATATGTAAAACCCCACTGTAAAACCCCAACCCATCCCCTTTTTTTTCTTATCCGTACCGTCTCTTTTTTGCACAGCTGCATGAGCAAGCCAGCTTTCATTTCACCAGAAGTTGTACCAGTTTAACTGTGCGTGTGACACACATATAATCTTGAAGTACTATGTATTCATTTGCAGAGCACACATTGCCTGATCTTTAAACATGATTTCCTGTAAATGTGGTCTTCATATCAATTTTTAATAGTATCCTTTTCAAACTAAGAACAGTTTACATATAAACCAGTGTGAAACATACAATTCACATAAAATAAACTCAGCAAAGAACATTATTGAACTAACAAATCGTTTCGTCCTTCACAGTAGCTTACAGCACAGTATGATAAGGTCAGTATGGTTGGACAGGTCTCATCCCAAATTAAGGGTATTTAAGGACCAAGAAGTTTACACATCTGGGTCAGGCGCTCCAAACCCATTCAGCTCGCATAAGTGAGAAACTATATGCTGACTGTATCTATGCATATTGATGTCCACATTTTTTGACTGTACATAAATAACAGCAACCAAAGGGATCTAAAGATGGCATGAGTGAGAAACGTCATCAAGTTTAAAAGTCCCTGAGACTGACTTACCGGGTCAAATTTCTCTTTGTGTTCCAGGTCAGGTTCCGGTTTTTCTCCTTCCTCCTCGGCCTCATCTTCGCTGGACTGCTCAGCATATCTCAGGATCCATTCCTTCATGGCCGCATCATCATTCTTCCCGGGAGCGGCCTGCGGCAAACAGGAATCCGCATCCAGTTAATAATTTTATTCCAGTCCCACTCCAGTGTACTGAAGAAGTATCCTAGGTTACAAAAAAGTAGTACGAGTATGTTCATACACCATGGTTTATCAGAATAATGACTGCACATCCCCCTAGGTATAAACAACACATACGTTTTTTTGTTTCTCTAGCATCTTGCAAGCTTCTATTCTTGGTTGGGCCTCCTCAGGGGGTAGCTGAAATTTTGCTTTTTCAGTAGGTTTCTCCTCTTGCATTTTTTGACTGAAGCCCTCTGGAAGCTCCTCTATAGGGAATCAGAATCAAAAGCATAATTACCGTCTTATTCAGATCAAATCTACTCCCTGCCTGTGTATCTCACTTTCAAACAGAATTTACCATCCCGGAGGTTTAGGCAAAGCCAGTCAAGGGCTGAATGCAAATCTCCGCCATACAACACACTGCTCTTCATCGCCTCCTCGATGTGCTCCGTCTTGAAATGTAGCTTTTGCAGGGCCATGTAAAGATCCTGAAAAGATTATTTAATCAGAAGTCAATTCAGCTGTAACAAGCCATGGTATTGTACCAGGTTATACTCAAAGTCACCTGATTATTTGTAGCAGCAGGAATAAGAAAAAAAAATATTGAAAATTGGTAATGATATGCCTACCAGCAGTTTTTTTGTAGTGAGTCTCCTGGATATTGGTCCTTTATCTCCATTTTCTTGTCTATAGTCATTGATTAGCTTGATTATCTTTTTCTCCAAATCTGCTTGGATAACAACCTTCAAAAACATTTAATACTCTTGAAATTGTTGATCCCAAAAAACAAATGTATGATGAAACACAGTAAAAACCGGCTTACTTTCAGAATTGACTTATCGTGACTGGGGGCTCCACCTGATTCAGCTTGGGCGGTGTTGGCGAAGCTATATGTTTTCGGTGCTTTTATGTGTAGAGAAATAGACAAAGTCATTCAAGGACCTCAGGAAGACTAAAATCATCATGGTCAGTGTACCCACATTTGAAACATCCAATGACCCTAACACGAACAGCATTTTCAATTACAAATACAGCAGATGACATGCAAATGTATATCAGTAATTAAATTATTGCATCCTTTAGCTATTCAGTATCAAATTGGTAATTAAACGCCTAAAATAATGGGTAATTTGATAAAAAATATTCACATATCTAAATTATCAGCATAAATAGCAAATACATTTTGCGTCATCGATTTATATTTAAGAGTGGGACACCCCACCTTTAGACTTGTTATCCCGAGCAGATGTTTTGGCGGAGTTTGGCTTCTGCTGTGGCCTTTTGTTAGCATTTAGCTCAGGTGCGACACTTTCACTTCCAGCACCTGAAGGGTTGCCTGTTGCTGCCGACGTCCCCGTGACGACGGGTGCCGATTTCTTCTTTTTCCCCATAATTAACAAGTGATTTTTTTTTTTACTAAGACGAAATCAACTGCATTGAATCATCTGTTTACTGCTGCATTAACTCCACAGCTACCTACTATCACTGACGTTAACTAGCAGCTGTCTGCATGCTCCTGTCTGCTAGCTAAAGTTAAAACTCATTTCGCTAGGCAAGCGACTGGCGCTGGTCAGATTGGTAACTAACAGCACTTCAAGTTGAAGGGGAACATATATCAAAATTTAAAACGCACCTATACATATCTTTATATAGTAAAATATGTTATATAATTTTTCGTGAAATACTACGTTCTTGAAATCAATGGACGGTATCATGTACTTCCACTGTTCCGATTAGCAAAATTGTCCTCTTTGGGACGCCGTAGCGGAAGCGGTTTAGCTCGAAGTGCATTGTGGGAGTTGTGTTTCATACAGATGTTTCGGAACTATGGCGGACGCTTTTGGAGATGAGCTTTTCAGCGTGTTTGAGGAGGACCAAGGAGGTTCCAACAAACGAAAGAACGTTTCTTTAGGACCATCGTCGGGGTAAAATTAATGATATTTGACAGCTTTAATTTTAAACATCCTTAATACTTAATCTGTATAGAGTCGTAAGGGTAGTTTGTTACAAGTCCACTTAGCCTGTACGTTCTTGGCTACAATTCCGTAGTTAGCTACCATAATACATCAGTAGGTTGGTAAATGGTATGAGTGGTATAATCTTGATAGTTACTCAATTTAGAGGTAGGTCTTGGCAGCCACCTGTGTAAATGTGTTAAACCGCTGTTGTGGCATTGCCTTAGTTAGCTTCATTTACAGGCTAAACCACGTGTAAGATCTGTGGAACTGGCTAGGATGTACGCAACTCTTCAGAACTTGGTAGCAGCGTAATTATTGTGGCAAACATATTAAAGATTTAGCGACCAGGAGAGTCCTATTAATTACATACGCTGTTTTCCTGATTTTTCTGCTGTTAGCCATTTTCGGTGGTTGATTATTAATGTGTTGTTTCGTTTATTTAAATATATTATTTCTGTTTAGGTCAATTTTATAACGATAAGGAGTTTAATCTTGTACCCTTGTCGCTGGGTGTTAAATGGAAGCTCGGACAGTTGCAGTGGTGCATAGCTCACTCATTGACAGCTGTATCCTGGCTTCGGACAGAAACGATTGAAATAAATATGATTATTCGCCATCGTTCAGACAGATTATGGAATTACATATTTATATTTACAATGTAGACGCATAACTGTGGTGATTGTCTCTCTTTTAGGAAAGCAGCCCATGGGAAGGATCTGGCTGAAAAGGGCTCCACCTCACAGGCCAAGCGGGAATTTGAAAATGACGGCGATGAGGTCATTTTTGGGAAAAAGCCGAAGATTGACACCTTGTCTGCTGATGATATAAAGTAAGGGAATATATCTGCACTATTGTTGCAACTGAGGTAGCCGCTGCTGCCTTTAGTTTTGGATTAGGATAGTTTGGTTGGTTGGTTAGTACAGGTCCCGGATTTAGGTCTGTGGTCATCTTCTGCCAATTATGTCCAAAAGTCCTTCGTTAGGCTTGCGAATGGGTGGAAAAATTGGGGTCAATTTCTGGAAACTTTCCGGAACCTTTCCATAGGAAGTAGGGTTTTAAAGGGGAAGTCAAGCATTGGAATTTTGGCAATATTGTGAACTGTGTGAAATCCATGCAGCCTGTGGGATACGGCAAAGATAGCAAACAGTATTACAATACAACATAGAATATGACTTCTAAGCGGTGTGTTTTGATGCAGATGCTTATTTTGGGGTGTTTTTTTCTGCCCACATAATTACTCAAGCATTTGGCTGCATGATGAATTCACTATTAGTGCCATCAAGATGTTTTTTTCCAGCTACATCTAAGTTCCTTGTTAAAGGCTGGCCTGCAAGTTTCTCAGCTTCCCACAATTTTGCAACCCTAACCTATATTACTGAACCTTGACATGGAAGCATCTTCCCATTCATGGTTGTGGGTGGGGATTGTGTGCCGTTCCATTTCCTACCTGCTTTCGTGAAAATGAAAGTACTATAGCAGCCTTCCAGGGTCAGGATTTCCATAGCTCTGTAAAGTTTAGAATTGGATAATTATTTACGGTTGAAAATCATTATAGTAATCTGATTATTGCAACTGCATTATATAAAATGACACTGTCTTCCAGTGACCCCTAAACTTATTAGAGTTTGACAGACTTCTAAGCACACATGCCATTCATTTTCCAAAAATAAATGATGGATAGTTTAATTTGTCTATCTGTTTGGATCTTTTTGGTAGGATTTTTGAATTGATGTCTCTAAATGGTGTGTGATTACATGTGTTCAATTCCTGCAAAGGACTGGCATTTATTCCGGGGGGTGACTCCTCTGCTTCATGGGATAGGTCACTGCCACCCTCTACTGGACATGTTTTCCTAAAAACATGGATTCTGTTTAATTGTAATGCTAGAACTGCTGATGGTACACATTCATTTGATTACGGCATCTGATGTGTAACATTTTCAGCCTTGCAGACCTCATGCCTAAAGTGAAGGTGGAACAGGTGGAGACGGTGGAAGGTTGCACACATGAGGTGAGGTGGTCGATAGTAGGATCTATGATTCCATCTTGTTTTTATGCAGTGATTGATTACCGTTTGCCTCCATTAGGTGGCTCTGCCAGCTGATGAAGACTATACATCCCTCAAGCCCAGAGTTGGCAAAGCAGCTAAGGTATTTCAGACTGTCAAATATACTGACCATTAACCCGATGTGGGTGAAACTGAGGCATTTATGCCTTATGCTCATTCTAACTGTCATAAATGTTCTGCTTCCTGTATACCAAACTGGTGAACTACTGGTGAATTCCAATTGTGTCGTCCCGTAGGAGTACCCCTTCCTCCTGGACCCCTTCCAGCGTGAGGCTATCCTGTGTATCGACAATAACCAGTCTGTCCTTGTGTCTGCCCACACCTCTGCTGGGAAGACTGTATGTGCAGAGTGAGTGTTCTGTACAAAAGTAAAACTTTGTTTTTGTGTAGTGTCACCCCCTGCTTTCAGATTCTGAGCAAAAGAGTATGGTAACATTTGCTGAAAGTGTGATTTTTTTTTTTTGATTTTTTTTTGTAGTGCAATCGGTGACATGGCTGGTTAGGCAGCTAAATGTGAAGCTGTGTGGATTTTTGCTGCCCCTTTTAGCATGCGATGCTGTGAAACATCCCCCTCTATAAACTGGCAGAATGAATCGGTCCTAAGTAGCTTTTTGGGAAAGGTGCCCTCTGATAAGCTAAATAGAATGACATCGCAGAGTTCGGAGCAGCACTCATAGCTGTCTTCTGCTCCGTCCTGTAGGTACGCCATCGCCCTGGCGCTGAGGGAGAAACAGCGAGTCATCTTCACCAGTCCCATCAAAGCCCTGAGCAACCAGAAATACCGGGAGATGTACGAGGAGTTCCAGGATGTCGGCCTGATGACAGGCGACGTCACCATCAATCCCACAGCCTCCTGCTTGGTCATGACCACCGAGGTGAGCCGTTCCTCCTAGATGATGGCAGCATTTTAAGGGAAACCAAGTTAACGTCTCTCTCTGCTGTTCCTTTATTGTCGGATGTAGTTTGCCTAACCCCAGTATTCCTGGTCCTCCTTTGCAGATTTTAAGGAGCATGCTTTACAGGGGCTCCGAGGTGATGAGAGAGGTGGCCTGGGTTATCTTCGATGAGATCCACTACATGAGGGATGCAGGTGCAGCCTCTTTAGCAGATTAGCATCTTCTCCTTGCGCACAGTTATTGTTTCCTTTAGAGATTACATTTACTTAGAATCACCAGTATAAGTGCTGAGTGTGGGGTAGACCCATGTGGGCTGTGTCTTTTAGCTTTGTATCTCTTATTACGCCGTAATGATGCCTATTGTTGGATATTTCTTGAATTTTTATTTTTTTGCTTTTTGGAATCGCTTTCCTCCAAGATTCAGTAGTGCAAGTCCACCATGACTGAGTGAGCGTAGTGACTGGCAGGTAGGGGTGAGGTAGATTAAATTTTAAGAAGAAAATCTATTTGCTATGGAAAACCTGTCGCATGCAGCGGCAGGGTATATAAACTGCGGCGAGGGAACGGTGAAGTGCAAAGGCGTGTTTGCACTGCATGTTTATGATGTCGGTGTATAAGATGGCAGACATTTGCCCGGCTGTATTCATAGATTATCTAGAGGGGTGTTTCTCCACCCAGCTGTCGGAAAGCTGGGGGGGAGCGGGTGCTTGGCTTTGGGTGTCCCCGACGACTGGGTTGGGAAGCACTGACTCTTGAGTGACAGCTGAGCCCCGTGTGTGCAGAGCGCGGTGTGGTGTGGGAGGAGACCATCATCCTGCTCCCTGACAATGTGCACTACGTCTTTCTGTCGGCCACCATCCCCAACGCGCGGCAGTTCGCCGAGTGGATTTGCCACCTTCACAAGCAGGTGAGCTTGTAAAGCAGGTCCCCACTCAGTGCCGTACATCCGTAGTGTAGGCATGTGTGCGGCAGCAGTGAAGGGTCAGGTGCAGCGTGGCCTTAAATTTAAATCCATGCTTGTGCATGATTGTATCCCATGGCAAAGAGTCCCCCCCCCCCCCAATACTTAACTTAAAATGGAAATACTTTTGGAGAATCTTGGCAATGTACCTTTTTGTATATAATGTCTGTATTTTCCACTTATTTTACTAATTATGTCGTTATGCTTATTACAGTTTGGTGTAACTGTAATTTGTTTATTTTCCTGCAGCCATGCCATGTAGTTTACACAGATTACCGCCCAACTCCCCTGCAGCACTACGTCTTCCCAGCAGGTGGCGACGGACTTCATCTTGTAGTGGATGAAAACGTGAGTGATTCAGTGGCCACGCTTGCTTCATGCTTTGGTTTGTAGGATTCCCCTGTCTTGATATATAAAATATATTTGTAGTGATTTCATATATTACAGCATCTTTGTAGTACATATATACTATATTTGCTCTTCTTGCTCCCCCAGTGGATTTTGTAGTGTTAAGGCTAAAGCAAAAATATTTTTAAGATGATAAAGGTGATTCTTTTTCTTTGCTTAAGTGTTGCACAGTGACAAGTGTCGTAGATACCTTATTGGCTATAAAATATATATAAAACATCGCTTCCTTAGTATAGATATTATACCTGTTTCTATTTATGCATTATACAGTAAAAGACCATCTTCTTGCCTCATGTTTTACCTGTCACTTACTTTTTTTTGATTTTGGTCTTGCATCACAAGTTCAGTAAGGAGCAAGGAACTGTTAACAAAAAGGTCAGGTGTGAATATTGCAATAATCAACTGGAACTGCTTGGTTTCCAAGGAGGAGAAGAGATGTGGTGTGAGTTTAGTAAGTCACCACTCCTGTATCCGGGGCTCTTCCTGCCCCAATCACCGTTATGTAGCGTATCTCTACAATTAATCTGTTTTGCCTTTTGATGTTCTAAAATATTTAGGACTGCCATGGATTGGATATCGATAATTAAGTAACCTACCGATTTGGATCTGACGATTCGAAGAGTAATTGTGTATATAATGAGACATACACTGCAATGGGTGTGATGCAGGAACCAACCAACCATTGCAGAGTGCGCACACAGTTGCACAGTCAGTTTAGGTACTCCTGTTCACTTTAAGTGAAACTGCATGATTTTGGAATGTATAAAGTGAATTAAGCAAAGTGATGACGGACGTACTGGGCTGTACTGAGAACCTGAATGTTGTCTTTTAAGATGTAGTTGGATTGCAGTCACGCTGTGCTGATATTTAAGTTCTGCTTTGCTGTACCAACAAACAATCACTTTTCCATTTCCTTTTAATGTCAAATGCTTCCATATGACTGAGGCTTTTGCTCTTCATCTGGACCCTCGTCCACTAAAGCATCTTCGCCATATTGCCGAATAATTGAAGGAAAATTTTAAAATTTTTCCTTTTTAATAATCGAGTTTTGTGTAAGCACCACAGCTCTAAGAATATCTGTAAGTTGATGTTATTGGAAGGTGGGAGTTTTTAGAAGTGATTTTTTTTTTCTGGCTGATTTCTTTATCTGGATGACTGCCACTTCATATTTTAGCGTTAACATTGGGGAAGACTATTGTGTCAGCTTTGGACGTATATAGTCACCCGCCGTGAATAATGGCGTCTTACTCCCTGCTTTGCCTGTATATCTGTCAGGGGCCTGCAAGCTGTGAGCCTCATGGGTGATTTGATTTACACCCATTTTATTTCCTCTCTCAGGGGGAGTTCAGAGAGGACAACTTCAACACGGCCATGCAGGTGCTGAGGGATGCTGGTGATTCTGGTAGCAGCAGTGGTGCCAAGTGGGACCCCAAAGGCCGCAAAGGAGGGACTAAAGGTGGGGGGGGGGGGCATCATCTCCTGCCTGCCCAGCCCAGCTCACCCACAGAGCTCCGCTGATTTTGCTTGGTCCCATTAAGCTGTTGTCCCTTTTTAATTGAAAATGGTTTACACTGAACTCATGCCCCACCTCTACTCATTGTGTCTCACGAGCCGCCCGAGTTCTTTTCCAGCGGTCGATGTGGAGCCTGACATGATGGACAGCGTTGCGCTTGTTCCTGTGCGGGTCCTTTTCCTGCCAGGTACGAGAGGTCAGTCTGGTGATTAAACTATGGCCGTCTCCACAGGCCCTTCCAATGTCTTCAAGATCGTCAAGATGATCATGGAAAGGAACTTTCAGCCAGTCATCATCTTCAGCTTCAGTAAGAAGGAGTGCGAAGCCTACGCCATACAGGTGGCCAAGTTGGACTTCAACACAGGTGTGTGGAATGGGCCTCACACCCCCTGGGTCTTGATACCTCTGTGAGTCTGCAGCTGAATTGTCTAGTTCTCCTGTTCAGTTTCCGCTTGAATCTTAAATGCTGTTTTTCTTGTGTGGTGAGATATCTATAAAAAAAAAAAACCTGTCTTAGGGAAACCACATCGGTTTCCTTGTAAATGAAGTGGTCCGATGTGTGGTACTTGTACAAAATGTACCCTTTCGCATTGGATTGTGTTGAAGGTCATAAATGGAAACTTGCATTCTTAAAGTAGCTGTTTTAAGTTAAAGTGATGATTCAGGAACAATGGTGGTGATCCTGGGAACCATCCTCAAGTAATTTTTGTTTTTGGTGATTCGCAGTGAGGCACCACTGAGCTGCGAGGAGCTGAAGCCATAATTGCATGTTTAGGAATACATTGGCTTGTTCGGTTTGACTTTGTTGTGAAAATGTCATTCCTTTGTTTAGCTAAATATAGGCTGTGAAGCTAATTATGATTTCTGTGTTTTTTTTATTTTTATTATATGGGACTGGAAAAAGTTCCCTGTAGTACTACAGCTGTACATATAAGGCTTTGTATAACCTTTATTACATTTAGTTATCACAATAATGTTATTCAATGTTCAGGCACTCTCAGCTTGACATATTGTGATTGGTTGCAAAATCACATACCTTATCATTCATTTATGTGTCTTCTCTTCAATTATATATTCTGATGTCTGTCTGCCCCATCTGGTGGTCTGATGCTCTGGTTAGCTTGGTAATCTATCCACGTGATCAAGTCTCTACTAATGCATTTGTTAAACTGACTAATGGTGCAATGCCCATTTATGGAAATTTTACATGCAGAGTTCACCAGAATTATGTAATCGTATAACTAAAGGAGAATTTCGGCCTTGAAGGCATTTTTGCTATTAGGAAATAGGATAGTTCACACCCTGAATTATTTTTAGAACTGGGCTTTCACTATGACTGAAGACCTTTTGTGGTTGAGTATCTCTTGCCAGTGGTGGTGGGCAGTCATGTGACCTCCCCGTGTCATAAGCCGCAGGCCGCCTTTCCCGTTCTCCCTCTGATCCTCTAGACCTTCTGCTGGTGGGGGGGGTGTGGAAGCTGGCCCTTTAGAGCATCCCCATTACACAGCGTTAATGGCAGTGCTCTGGAGGATGGTGCTCTGGATTTTCTCCCAGTAGGATGACATCACATGCCTTTGCCTTTCAGCGCAGGTGGCCCTTTGGAGGACTGTGTTTATAAGCTTTCTAAGAGCCTGGGATCGTGATTGGGGAGAGGTTTCAAGGGCAATTGACCATGTAAGAAGATGTGGAGCGGCTCATGCCCATGTGAGGCATTTGAAAGCTGCCCGCCTCCCGCCTCATTGAGGAGCGCTGCTCTGTTTCTGAGCTCAGCCTCTCATCTCCCCTGGAAACCTTACAGAAGCACCTATGAAGATAGGGATGATCGATGTTGACAGTATTTGTGCTGAAATCCCCCCCATTTCCCGAAGCCCCACCTCAGAGCCTAGAATAGAAGTGCTCGGCTGCCAGACATTGCTCCTAAATGTGGTCTGCCAGGGGAGCAGGGTCCAGAGGATTAGCTGGGGAACTGGTGAGAGTGTGTGTGTGTGTGTGTCTCTGTGTGCGTGCGTGCGTGGGTGCGCAGCCAGGGAGAGCATTCCACGCTCATGACTCCTGGGGCTGAGCTGCTTCAGTCATGGGTGGGATGAGACTAATAGTCATAAATCTGGCCTTCTGAAACACTCCAAGACATGACTGTACTACTACTGCTAACTTTTTGCTACTTGACGTTATTAGGCTTTTTATGAGAAATGTTACATGCCGTCATCACTCTTATTTTTGGCATTACCTCTTGAATGTATGCTTGCGTAGGTGACTACAGACTTGTACCCGGCATTTTCAGTGTTATGCGTTTCCATGTTTTATGTATCTATATTGGATGGGCCTTTGGCCATGCACATCTTTATAGTAGTTATATAGTGCAAAAAACTTGATTTTGCAAGCTACAGTAGCAATGGTCAGCATTGGGGCATCAGCCCTTTTCTGTAGTGGAGTACACAGGATTTCCTTGTTCATTCACCACTTAGAGGTCTCAAGTACTGGCCTTTGACATGCTTATAATTCATTATTCAGTCTGACCTGCCGATCACCCTCCTGTTTTTCATAGAATAAAAAGTCATTCCATAATCTGCACCGATTGGGGGGGGGGGGGGGCGCGCGCGCGGGCGGGGGGGGGCCCGCGCGCCCGGGGCCGGGGCGGGGGGGGGGGGGGCGCGGGGGGGGGGGGGGGTGGTGGGGTGGGAGTAAAGCAGAGGAGGT
>JABFEA020000119.1:9516915-9554008 GCA_019775915.2 Cyphomyrus plagiostoma | reverse complement strand
ATTCAGTCTGACCTGCCGATCACCCTGTTGTTTTTCAAAGATTAAAAAGTCATTCCATATTCTGCACCGATTGCCCCCCCCCCCCCCCCATCGGAAAGCACTTCCTTCGTATTTGTTTTTTTTTTCTGTACAGTTCAGTAGTTGGTCTTTTTAATAATTTTACACTGGTATGTCCTCCCAGTCCTTAATTAACCTCCCATGGAGATATTTGTTTTTTCAGCAAAATGAAAAGATGCTCTATTTTACGTTATCAAAATAACGGATTGATTGAATAGAATTATAGATTAAAAAATTTCCCATGCATCAAATCGCTCCCTCAGTAATTGTAATCAAAATGACTCAGCCAGCAATTCACACCCCTGCCATATAGGTTAGCCTAGCCCGTGGGTTAATATTTAGATATTATTTCATTCTGGTTCAGAAGTGAAACGTTCGTTTTGTCATAAGTACCATATAATTCATGTGATTTCTAGCTGGCAGATGCTGAAATGGTTCATTAGTGTTAATTTGTCTGTGAGCTTGTTTTCATTTGAGTCGTCTCTCGGGTTCATCACCCTGATGCTGTGTTTGTGCAGATGAAGAGAAGAAGCTTGTGGAGGAAGTCTTCAATAATGCCATCGACTGCCTGTCAGACGAAGACAAGAAGCTCCCACAGGTGAGATCCTGCCTGTTTCTAAATGCCTTCATGTTTCAGTGTTTACATGCATGCTAATACAAAGGAGATTTTAAAGCCTCTATACACTTTCAAACAAGCAAGATGTCAAAGTGTCAGTTTGTGGGCGTTTGAGCACTGGGACTTTGGAGATATGCATGTTCAGCTAGCCTGTGCCAGTTTTTCCAAATACGTTTTCAAAAATAAGTCTTCCCAAAAATTGGCAGATGCTCAGTTTTGTAGAAGAATTCCCTAATAGACCGTGTATTTGAACTTTAGACAGCTCCTTGTTTGGAGTAGTAATTTCCCTTCAGCAGTTCTGCCAAAAAATAATCACATCCAAAGGAAATGTGTATTGCATGCACGTTGAACAGAACTCAACAACCTCTTCCACTGACATTATCAGGAAATGTTTGGGTTTTTTATGGGATGCCTATGGAGAGTAGAAATTGCGCTCTGTGTTTTCTGTCATCTTCACCATGTGCCTAGCGTGGACCTACTTATTTGCCAAATGTAGCTGAATTTTCAGTCTTGTAGGCTGCGTGTTCATCCGCAGTGGGACTGAGGCCTTCCTGTCAGTTTTCTTTGTTAAATCCCTGTTAACCTTTTGGGCCAGCGAGGTGGAGCGTCTCGATGGCAGTGTCTGCTCTGGAGTACATGGTAGAGGTGAAAAAATTTGGAGGTCTGGGTTGACCTTTGCTTCATGAAGCAAAACCACATGGTGAAAAGGGAAAACAAAGCTTGTCCTGAGTTAACTGAGCGAACTGGAACCTTTGTAAAACGCTGTTTGAAGTGGATTAGCAACGTTTTCCACATGTTCCCCTTGGCTTAGCAGCATGGTTTTGATTAGACCCTTAATCGTCTATTAACATGCAACTGACCGTTTGCTTTTTTCCTTCTTTTTTCACCCCCTGCTTGCCTGTTTGGCTTTTCTAGCCGTCTTGGTATTTGTTGAAAACTGCAGGATAAATCTGCACTTTAAGAATTCATTGCTATGCCGTAAAAGCATGATGTGCAGTGCATGATGGGGCGGCCTGTGTAATGATATGCAGACCGCGGTAATACGTGAAGCGGCGCCGGTGGAAACATTAATGCCGGAAACATTCAGGTGCCGTCAGTGTCCGCAACTGTTGTCTTGTAAGTGTGTCTTAAAGCTGGGACGGCTGAGGTTTCCATTGGCATGATTGTTTGGGGTGGGAATGATGCATCCACAGACAGGTATGCAGTGTCAGAAACCTGAGGAACAACCATCAGCCATCTCCATGAATCGTGATGCCAATAGCAGTGTACAAAACCAGTCCCAGTGAATGCCATGTCTGGCCACCTATCCTTGAAGTACTTGTCTTGTTTGTCTATGTGGAATCTGGTGGCTGAATGCAAACACTATAAAGGAGCATGTTGTTGAATTGATTTTATTGTCTTTCCTGCAGCAATGTAACGTGACAGGGTTTGTTTTGCATTTGAAGTGTTTTTATGGGACATACTATCCCACTGTATCACTCCTTAATACAAGTGTATAGCTGCCCAAGAATGCTCACCTTGGGTTTGTTTTTCCCCTTCATAAAAGCCCCCCCCAGCTCCGGTTGAAGTGAGCTCTCATGTTCACCTAATGAGTTTTAACGTCTGTACAATGTGTGTTCTTTGTGAAAGGTGGAGCATGTCCTCCCACTCTTGAAAAGAGGCATCGGGATCCACCACGGAGGGCTTCTCCCCATCCTCAAGGAGACCATCGAGATCCTTTTCTCAGAAGGCCTGCTCAAGGTGGGCTTCAGTCTAAATCCTCCCCTCCTTACTGCAGGAAATCTGTAAATGGATTTTTTGCTTGGGAAGTACAGTGGTAGTCGATCTGTGAAATCCCCGCACAACTGAATACTGTGTTCTAGTCTCAGATTACCCACTCAAGTGATACATCGCCGTTGATGCATTTTGTCTTTCTGTTCTTAGTTTCCTTTACCGATTCCGCAGAGTGAGATGTGAATATTTTAACATTTGCTTCGGGATTATTGTTTTCTCACAATGATTTTGCGTAAATCTTCCTCATGCTCTAAGTCACTACTTCAGGGTTGTTTTTCCTTGCAGCCATTGCTGTTCTGTAATGCTAGCCCTGCCTTATATGTTTTCACATGACAGATTCTTGATGGTTTGTGAATCCATGCGGTTAATGAAGGAAGAAGCCCAAATATTTTTGGCACCATAAGATTTGATAGCATTATGGGTGCGGCAGACAAGTTTCCCACTTGATGTTCAGATATACACCTTGGTTACCACCCAGTAATGTAGTGTAACGTGTTTTTTTTTTTCTCTACCCCTTCTTCCCAGGCCTTGTTTGCAACAGAGACTTTTGCTATGGGAATTAATATGCCAGCACGGACTGTGTTGTTCACCAATGCCCGGAAATTTGATGGGAAGGACTTTCGCTGGGTAAATGATGCACTGTATAATCCTGTATATCGTTTCTGCTGCTAAATTTATAATTTAATCAATAACTGTGTTTGTGTTGAACGGGAAAAACGACAGTATATACTAAGAATGGTTCTCTTCCCTAAAATATTATCGGTTCTCAGAAGCAGGATTTGGCATGAAAGGAAGAGCTACGTATTTCTTTCAGAAAGAAAGCCATAGTGAAAGCTGTTATGAATAATGCATTTTAGATTTTTTTTTTTTTCCCCCCCTAAAACATTTTCTTCTGGCATCCCATTGACTTCAGGAAAGGAATCTGATGTCCAGAGTGGCTGTTCTGCCCCTCTGGTAATGATAAATGTGCCGAAAGAACATGCGTTCAAGGACTTTCAAACAAAGCTACGGCAGTTCAGTCTTTATTCCATCGTGATGCTGTTTCCTGTAGTGGCTCCTCACAGTAGTTTTTCAGAAGCTGATCATCGGGTAGCTTTATTAACAGGTTGGCACATCAGGCTGAGCCAAGGGTGATGCCCCAAATGTTGCTAAGGTTTCAGATGGGTTCGTTGGCAGTACTCTGAGGTTTGTCTTCTTGCTGTGCCACTACAGATTACCTCTGGTGAGTACATTCAGATGTCTGGCCGTGCTGGGAGGAGAGGCATGGATGAGAGGGGCATAGTGATTTTCATGGTGGACGAGAAGATGAGCCCCACGATCGGAAAGCAGCTTCTCAAGGTACATTCAGAGTTGTTCACTGTCACTGTACACCGAGGGGTGTAGTTTGTTTTAGCTTGCCAGCGAAACATTTCCAATGTATGTGATGTAAGTAGTACAACAAAATTCCTGTCTTTCAGACAACATAAATATTACTCTATCACTAGTGCGTACATGCGCATATATACATACACACACTCAATATATACCTACGTAAGACACATCAGAGGTAGAGTAAAGGGATTTAACACCTTCACCATCTTATGCTCTATCAGTCAGTTTCTCCATTTCCAATAAGAAGACGCGTAAAAGCCCTAATTATATCCATGAATGATTGATGAAAGCCCTGTGCCACACATTGATAGACAATGTACCACTTAAGTATCTTGTGCATTTATTTTCTGTTTGCCAAGCAGAATTTTGCATGAGGTTACATTCATGTCAGCAGGCGTCTGTCATTGCAGAAGCCTCATTTGTAGAAGAGGACTATGCGGTATCTGCGTTTCATGATGGTGTGCATATAACTCATGACTTTATACTGGAAATCTTCCTTGGAAGTACTTCCTTTAGTAGCTCACTGGCAAATCAAAGCCTGTTACATTTCATTGAGTGTATGATTTCTCGACACGTTTTCACATAGCTGGTGAGCAGAAAGGCACTCTTCCCAATCCCATAGTGAATCCATTGTTGGTTTATTCTTTTTGGTTCTTTTGGGGATGTTTAAACGCTGTGATGTTGTGATTGTGTGATTCCCATGAAGCTATACAAACCCTGCATGGGCCAGTATCACAGTGTACAGAGCACAACCCCAAAGTTGTGTAAACTGCCTTAACTGGATACTGTCAGAGCTCAGTGATTTCTTGTCTGTTTACCCCAATAAATGGACCATTGAATCGAGGCTGTAATTCATCATGTTTAGACAGTCAGGTTGGTGTTACCTCATGGCTCAGTAGCACATTGGTGCTTTGTAGTATGAGATTTAGATTGTAAAATAGCCATTATTCCTTTGATATTCTAGCAACGTAAACGGGAAGACAAACTGCCAGTTATCATAGGTGTAGGATGCTGACCTGTTTGGGGGGGTGAGTGGGGATTGTTGGGAAGAGGGGGTAGCATTTTCAGCCTTGTTAGTTTTTCCTGCAGGATTATGCTTGTGGTATGAAAACGACAACGAAGATGCACTAAATCTTCAGCTTAAATGAGGATAATTTTGTAGGTTTTTGAATAAAAGCTATAAGCAGACTTCCTCACACGCAAGTTCACACTCAGCATATCCGTTTGCATTGGATCTTGAAATAAACCTCTGGTTGGTAAACAAATCTGACATCCAATTCAGGATTGTTAAAATAATTACTGCATCTTCCTTGCCTTGACCTGGATTTTCTTAGAATAATGCTATTGTGTCCATTTTTCCTCGCTCAGTTGTGAAATCATTAAGGGCAGAATTTTAGAATGATTGTGTTAGACTCTTGAACACACACAGCACTCGAGCCAAGTCATTCTCCTCTTTCTGGCATGAAGAATCCATGAACAGGAGTTTGCATCAGCCAAGTCTTGCACAATTCATTTTTTTTGCTGGATGATAGTGAACAGCAAAGTTCACTTTGTATATGGTTTAATGCGGTGAAAATTTATTTCCCTTCCTGCTGGTGGCCACAGAGCTGAAATGTCTCCGTGAAATCGCACCTTGATAGCCCCTGTGTATTCTTCTGCATTTACCGTGTTTCAGTTTCATTTCAGGTTTGTTTGTGACCCGATCACGTGACGTTCCTTCAGAATTGACGGGGTGTGATTCTTACATCAGTGTAATGCGTGCTGTCTGACCCTTTCCGTCGTTCTACCACCAGGGCTCTGCAGACCCCCTGAACAGTGCTTTCCACCTCACCTACAACATGGTCTTGAATCTGCTGCGTGTGGAGGAGATCAACCCAGAGTACATGCTGGAGAAGTCGTTTTACCAGTTCCAGCACTACAAGGCTGTGCCGGGGGTCATTGAGAGTGAGTGCTGGTCTGAAGCGTACATCTTCAGCACTGCAGCAAGAGTGCGGCAGAAATGTGTAGTGTAGGGTAATGTTTTTGAAGAGTAGCTTAGTATTGAAATGCCTTAAATATTTATTGAAATGTTAAACGGTGAGGGTACACCTCGTGTACGTTATCCTTAGTGTGGGGTTTCTCTTCATCATTTCTGGGGTAAACATCTCCCCCCTCCTTGAGGACCACTTTTTCAAATGCATATGGGTACAGAAATGTTTGTTGTGCTTTTAACCTAGAAATGAAGAAACTGGAGGAGCAGTATAATGCCATAGAAATCCCCAATGAGGAGAGCGTGGTGACGTACTACAAAATCCGACAACAGCTTGCCAAGCTGGGGAAGGAGATGGAGGATTACATCCACAAACCCAAGTACTGCCTACCTTTTCTGCAGCCGGGACGACTGGTGAAGGTGAAGCCAATGAACTGCTCTGTGATGCGTGTCTCAGGCAGCCCAGGCCACTTGTGTTGTAGCATTGTGGTAATTTCAGTTCAGAACTAAGCTGTCTGTGCCGATTCCTCCTCCCTGCCTTCTCCCGGTAATGCTGAAGTATAAATCGTAGTGCAGTTCACCCCATTGAACGACTTTTGTTTCGAAAGGTAAAAAATGATGAAGATGACTTTGGATGGGGCGTTGTGGTTAATTTCTCCAAGAAATCAAACGTGAAGGTAATTATAAAAAGGCCGTTAGAAGCCAATGCAACTGCTTAAAATGATGACATTTTACATCTGTGAAGTAACAGCTGGATCATGGGAGGGGTGAAGTCATAATGAAAACAATATTCATATTTTGAAATTGAGTGAAATATCCATGTGGTGATGTTGCTTAACTTCATTAAGTGTTTTACACAGAGCAGCGTTTTGACATCGCGTTTGGCGCCATGTGCTTTGCGTTCACACGAGCCGACGTCCTGGGCTCTGCTCTGACGATGCTCCCTGTGCCGCAGGCGAACACTGGCGAGCTGGACCCTCTGTACGTGGTGGAGGTGCTGCTTCACTGCAGCAAGGAGAGTGTGAAGAACGCCGCCACAGAGGCCGCCAGGCCCTGCAAGCCCGGGGACAAGGGCGAGATGCAGGTCTGCAGGCTGTGCTTAGCTCGCCCGCCCGCTCCACCTGGCGAAAGTAGCTCAGAGTAAACAGTGACTTTGTGCCCCGGGGTAGCTAATTGTTTACGTAATGTGGTCAGGCACCTTAGTGCAATATGATAGTAGGCAGGATTCCTTAAGTACAGTGGTACCTCAGTTCTCGAACTCATTAGAACTGAAATTTCTGTTGCTCCCTTGAATACACGCCTGGAGTTACATGATTGCTGGTTACATATTTGTGCCCAGTTGGGTCCGTCTTTTATTTTATCAATTATTTTATCATCCTGTCTGGGTGCCCTTGTTTGTAACCTCTTCATGATATTTGCTTTTGAAGGCCTGTGTGTTGAAGTGCTATACCTTTTTTTTAATTTTTTTTTTTATGTTTTAAAAGAATGCGTCAAATTCAGGACAATTTTACCCTTTAACCACCAAAGCAGGAGTACATGGCATTTTCTCATCTTAAACTTCTGAATCGATAACCACCCATAAGGTGCACTTGAAGCAGTGGTTTAAAATGAGTTCTTCGTGCGATTAAGCAAACATAGGAATTGCTGTCTTTCTTCTGGCTCAGGTGGTTCCAGTCATGCTGCACTTGCTCACCGCCATCAGCTCTGTCCGTCTCTACATCCCCAAAGACCTCCGGCCATTTGACAACAGGCAAAGTATGCTGAAGTCAATCCAGGTGAGACAACCAGTTCATTACTGGGGGTACTCATTCAGCATGATCTAACTCTGGCCGTCTTTATAGGCTGAGAACTGGGGGTACTCATTCAGCATGATCTAACTCTGGCCGTCTTTATGGGCTGTTTGCTCAGCCAAAGCTCTACCATATGTCCGCTCATGTGTTTTGGAGGGTTAAAGATGGATCCATTGAAATTAAGTGGTTCATCAAGGTTTTGTAGATGCCAGCATGTCAGAAGCCTGGGGCATTCAGGGCACAAACTCCAAATGATTTGTCAGGGTTTGTTTAGCTCTTTTTTATTATTATTATTATTATTATTATTAATCAATCGTGCACTCAGTTTGAGGTCTCTTGGGTAAAGCCCGGGATGGCTTAACATGCTAACAATGCCCCTGGTGGGTAATGTTTTTATTCGAAAGGCCAGCTGTTGGATCTTCATACGTTTCTCACCGAGGAGATTTCTGTGGGTCACTTTATGTCTGGTGTTAATTATCCTTTTTAAAGAGCTGCCTTCATTCATTCATTCATTCGATGGATCCCTTCACTCAGGAGGTGCAGAAGCGCTTCCCGGATGCTGTTCCCCTCCTGGATCCTATCGATGACATGGGCATCAAAGACCAGGGACTGAAGAAAATCATACAGAAGGTGGAGGCCTTTGAGCTCAGGATGTACTCTCATTCCTTGCACAACGACCCAAACCTGGAGGCTATCTATAAACTTTGTGAGAAGAAGGCGCAGGTTAGTCCTCCATCCTTCGCCCTGTAGCCTCTAAAGAATGAGCTCCTTCATGCCGACATTCTGAGAAGGTTACTGCATTTAAGACTTCCTTCTGTTTTCTAGCCTGGTGGTATACTGGTTCCTGGACATTGTGATTTGTGTTGGGAGTTCTGGTATTTCTTGGTGTTTTTATAAAGAATCCCCCCCCCCTTTTAAATTACAAGGTATTGATTAAAAGCAGCTTGAGTGAAATCTGAAGAAATATATATTTTTAAAAATTGCGTTCTAAGGTGCAATGACTGCTGTTTGAGTGTGCTTTTTTTCTCTTTAGGCAGATGTTTTAGGTGAATCCTTCAGAATGATCCCTCTGGAACTAGACTGTGCTGTTTCTGACAAGGAATTTTCACCTGCTCAGCTCTAAGTGCTATAAATCCCTTGGAAGTGTTAATCATGTTTTCCCTTGAGCGTTGCTTGTTTAAGGCTCATTTTAGTTAGTAACAGGTTTCCACTCTAGGAATTCTCTTAAAATCAAAATTAATGTAATGTCTGGGAGCAGTTTTTTGTCAGTGTAAATCACCTGCAAAGAATTTCTGATTTCTCACGTGTGCTATTCAGTAGTGGAGAAGTATGCTTTGTTATTCGTGAAATGTTTAGTCACAGTAATGCTAAATTCTGGTCTAGTCCACTTTTTGCGAACCATCTTAAAGTTCTTTCCAAATGTAAGAAAAAGCTAGAAACAAAGTAGAAAAAGCAGAGTGTGTTCCCAGCAGTCTTATGTTTTACTCTGCTTCTAGGTGGTTAAATTATTTGTCTAACAGCATGTTTGTTAGAATAATACTGCTTCATAGGTTACACATTGGCCAAATACATGAAGTTTTCCAGCATCTGTCTCCAATGATATTTTGGAGAATTTCATTGTACTCTGTAACAAGTGAAAAACACTGGCATGTACTGTGTTCACAGAGGATTCACTCTTACATCTAATTCTCAGTTAGAGAACCACAGAAGATTGTTTTTGTCTAAAATCTTTCAGCCGCAAGATGGATAAATTCTGCTGAGGTTTGGCCTAGTGGTCACGTTATATTTTTCATAAAATATTTAGTTTCCTGTTAACTCATAAAGGCTTAAATCTTCATCTGGATAGTGTATCCTGTGGCTTTTGATTTTGTTTTTAACATGGAATATTACAGCCTGCTTGAGCGGTGCATAGATTGCATCGTGGATTCAACCAAAACAAATCATGTCAAGAATAACCAGGATATTAGGAACCATCTGCTGGCTTGTTGCAGGCTGTTTAATCTCAATGGGCTGAGACTAAATCTGGATGTTTTCATGACTTCCATGCAGTCCTAGTTTTTTTGACCATATGTTGGCTTAAAGCCGGACTGCCTATCTCACGCATAAATGGCTCCGCCCTCCCCAGATCGCGGGCGACATCAAGGCCGCCAAGCGGGACCTGAAGCGGGCGCGCACAGTGCTGCAGATGGACGAGCTGAAGTGCAGGAAACGCGTGCTGAGGCGCCTGGGCTTCTCCACTTCCTCTGACGTCATCGAGATGAAGGGCCGCGTGGCTTGTGAGATAAGCAGGTGGGAGGCGTATTCCCCCACTGTGACTCACTGACTGGCAGCCGGGGATGCCTGCTCCCGGTCGAGGCGCTTCACTGTACAACGGGCTCCTGTTGTGTAATCCTGACTGTCGCCAGTGTGTAACAATTCACCCACTTGGAATTCCTTGAAGAAAACAAAGCATCATTTAGAGCCTGAGAAGGTTTCCTGTTTGAGAGCAACCAGATCTGCTATGAAATGACGCTTCCGTTGCCTGTGTGTAATATGATTGTGTCCCATGTGTGGTCCCAGTGGGCTTTACCTTGCTCATCGTTAATGGTTCCAACTGATATTGTGACCGTTAGATGGTCTTCCGGTCATTAGTCAAGGAATTTAGTGATGAAATGATGTTTTTGCTAAATCATAGTCCATCGATTCAGTATGAAATTCAGTGTAGCTACATAAGACTTTCAGCTTACAGTATTATTACTTCAGGTATTACAATATAGCCAGTTTAATATAATCTCTAAATTACAGAAAGCAATTTTTCCCACTTTTGTAATGCATGGTCCCACATTAGAACTACAGCCTTTTAGCTGAAGTCCTGTGGTTTTTTTTTTCTTTTACTGGAGTTGCGAAACTTGTTTATATCTTGCAGTGGTTTACTGAGCCGATTGACTCAAGGGCTGCTGGTACTGCCTTGGTTGTAGTCTGTAATACCTACAAACTGATAATTGAACTGGGATTGTTTTTGTTTTCTAACAGTTGCATCACTGTGAAACCTTTAGTAGATTAGTGTGAACTAAAGAATTGATGTTTTAAATGAATGTGTAGTGTTTTTATATCTAGGAAAAAAAATTCTGAAGGAGAAATATGGTCCGTGTCTGAATGTTAGGGGAGATGTTCAGAATCATGTCCTCTCACCTAAATGCTTTCTTTTGTTCCGAATTGTTTGTATACAACGTTTGTGCAATACACGGCGTGCGTAGTGAGATGCCTTGCATAGCATCATTTGCCAATGCTGCCATTAATATCTATACAAAAGAATGACATTCCCAGTGCTGTCTCTGTGAAGAATAACACTTGATTCGCGCTTGATTCCTGAGGCAACGTCACACTCATTACTGTGGCCTGAAATGCTGTCCCTGCCCTGTTTGTCTTTGCAGTGCAGACGAGCTCCTGCTGACAGAGATGGTGTTCAATGGCCTTTTCAATGACCTGACCTCGGAACAAGCCACTGCACTGCTCAGCTGCTTTGTGTTCCAGGAAAATGTAAAGCTCACTTTTTCTCCCTCTGCACACACTTCTCAGTCTCACTTACACCCGAGAGAGTCTGGTACCCAACAACAAAACTATTTATTACACACTTATTGGTCCTGCTCTTATGGTTTGTACTGATCCGGACGTTAACTTTGCTTTTGTAATGTTTGCTGCACTGACAGAGAGGGTAGCGGAGTCCTCTCTGCCATCCTTTTCAGCTGCCATCCGGATAGAGTCCCCTGGGCAAGGGTGGAACCTGAAATGCTATAGGCGTATTTTTGAATACAATTTAAATCCTCCTAATCTTCACAGGGATCTGTCATAGCACGCCCGTCTACTCTATCTACAGCATTTTAACATGTTTCTGGTGTAATTCTCAAGTACTGAGCAACACTGCCCTTGATCCTAATCCTCTTAGTTTTGACCATGTCTTGTATCCTGTCCAGTAGTTTGTAAAATATTGTAGTAGTCTTGCAGTTATGTTGGTTGATACATTATTTTTTTAAAGACTGAAAAAGTTTCATTTAAAAATGTTTTTGTGGTTGAGACTGACCTTTTGTATCCTGTGTATTATTCCCATTATGGTAATAGGATGATTCTTATCATGGGTGGGGGACAGACAGGGCAGCTCCCTCATCCCAGACGAACTATAGGCACTTGGGGGGCATATCCTGGGCAGGTGGGGCTCGGATCTGGTGATGGATGCCCTTTGAGCTGGAGCAGCGTGCAGAATGCTGAGTGTGCAGCTGGTGTGTGTGTGTGTGTGTGTTTATACTGCTGTTATACCAGAGTTTCCCAATCCGGTCCTTGGGAACCCACAGCTGTTCCACGTTTTTTCTCCCTCCGGGCTCCCTGCCAGACAGTCCATTTTTTTCCCCTACTGGCAGCTGGCAAAAACATGGACTGTCTGGGGACCCGATTGGGAAACAGTGTGCTATGCTACAGTCAGACGTGGCTCACAGAAGGCATGTGACAGTTTGTAGCTGTAGGATGATCAATTCATCTTATCTGAATGGCTGCTGGTTTGGTTTTGTAGTTTGGAGCAGTTGAAGATGAGGTTTTGCCCCTCATGTCAGTTGATGGTTTAAGATTAGCATTTTGTGCCTGTTCACCTTTTTCTGTCACTGTCTTTTGCCTTTGCACTGTGGGTAATGATTTCTTTATGACATCAGACACTCGCTGCATCCTTAATGAATGTTACTGCAGCTGCCTCATCCATCAGTACCTCTTGCTTCCACTTGACTGTAGTCTTGGCAACACAATTCGATCGTAAACAGAGTGCTGGCCAAGCTCTATCCAAAGCGAGCGCAAACGGGCGTCTCTCGGCAGAAGCCTCGACACCTGCCTGACTTAACGGTAGCTCAGTATGCTTGGAAAAAGCATTTGCCGTTTGGGACATACAGGCCAGGAACGTTTCTCGAATATTTACTTCGGGAGGTCATGTCTCGACTGTGCACGCATTTCAAATTGCCCTGGTGACATTTTGAAATGCGATTTGATGGTCATGATTTGATCTATAGTTAGCCGGCGGAGAATTTGGCCTGCACTGTATTCAAGCAACACAGGGATATCCCTCTAGCTTTTGGGTTCGGATAAGGCACGGGGTGTCCTGGGCGAGTGAGGCTGGGAAGATCCAAGGTGCTGATACTGCTCCTGAAATGACCTCGATGTTGGAGTTATTTCATGTATTATGATAGAGCTCATCTAGAGTAGAGCGGCTCATATATTGACAACTGAACAGTGGGACAGATTCGCTGGAGTTTCCTTCACTTGTCTTTCACCCCGTCGCTTCTCTGATTTCGCTGCATGCTGCAGCTGCTGACTTTTCTTCTGCTGTGGTGATTCTAGTATCCAGGCCAACATGACCTGAGTCTCCTCTCACACAAATATCACTATCCAGTCATTTCCTACGCCTTGTTCATCCTTCACATAGAAAACTGCTTTTAAAAAATGGATATCACCATATGGTGCTGAGAAGCGCTCACTGCAGTTTTTTGGATACCAGTATAAAATGTTAAGTCGTCTTGGGGAAATATTTTTGACATTTAATATTAAGAGCCGATGTACTTCAAGTTAATGTCATTTTAGTTTATTTGTATTTGCTTGTTCAGCCGTTCCACAAAAGCAGTTGTTTTTAAAGTACTTTTGTCAGTGACTCAATATCATCCCTGTTAGAATTTCTCAGCCTTTTGTATTTTAAATGTACCTCATACTGAAGTGTCTTAACAACTTCTTCTTTCAGGCGAGTGAAATGCCGAAGTTGACTGAGCAGTTAGCTGGGCCCCTGCGGCAGATGCAGGTATTTGTACATCTCTTGCATGATTTCATTTTTTTTATAAAGTGTTCTGAATGAGTCTAGGCTTTTGTGCTTTTTATATGCTAAACGCCAAAGGTTCACAAAGAGAGTTCCTACCCTCTTATAGTGCCTCTGCCACTCGCTTTCAGGAATGCGCCAAGCGAATCGCCAAAGTGTCTGCAGAAGCCAAGCTGGAGGTGGATGAGGAAAGCTACCTGAACTCCTTCCGCTCTCACCTGATGGATGTAGTATACACCTGGGCCAATGGCTCCACATTTTCACAGATTTGCAAGATGACTGACGTTTTTGAAGGTAGATGTTGAGGTCTCCCCGTTTTTTCTCAAACTATGACCAGTTTAGTTGGCCTTAAATCAGTATGTATATTATTTTTATGATGGTTATGATGGTGACTATGTAGAAAACCTGCATTTTAAACAGTGCTGTATACCAGGTGTGACTTGGTAAGGTGTGGCTCAGTGGGCTAAGCCTCTGTGCCTGTGATCAGAAGGTTGCTGGTTCAGCCTCAGCACGTCTGCAGGTCAGTGAGCAAGGCACTTAACCCCCAGCTCCCTGGGTACGCCAACAGGTAACTGCCATTCACAGCCAGGCTTGCTGTCACTCACAGAGAGTGAGTTGGGGCAGCCGTAAAGAATTCAGAGAGCCCTTCAAATAAAAATAGGGCTCAATTCATCCTATACAAGTATTAAGACCCCCCCCCCGGTGATTCATTTAAATCCCATGACTTAGATGAACGATGGGGTAGTTAGGTCACACAGCACTGAGCCACTGTCCCAAAAAGGCATGTCACCAGGCCAAACTGACTCAATCCCTTGGGTGTCATGAGTAAGACCGGTTTCGATTCAGGCTTGTAGACACAATTGTTTTTCAGTGGTTGTCAAGACAGCATTGTAAATGGTATTGCTGGTGTGTGTAGATTTTCACTTTTTGTGATACTTTGATGGGTTTTACAGATTATGAAAAACAATTCAAAGGTTTCAGCAAGTTTAGTTGTAGCCAGAAGTTAAAGGCATCTAGTGACACTAAAAGATGTACAAAATGAATCTGTTTGACGTAATATGCATTCTGTAAGCTTTTAAACACATATTGATCTGAATCCTGAAAATGAGAGGTTAGCCTGGTGACCCTCTCCCTCTCCGGATGTTGACTTAGAGATGAGTGCACAGGAAAACCCTCTGAATTCTTGGCACAGGATTTAAATGCACTGGGGTAGAGTGTTAGAGTAATTGACTTCAAGGCCGAAGTACGAGTTTCATTTTGAGGTTGTCAGTGGTTAACATTCCAGTTAAAACTTGTCAAGCCATTTTTTTGGGGGGATACCATACCTTTTATGGCCAAGAAGTCACATTTTAGCAGAAAACACTGTTCACACTTGGTGCATCTCCCTTAATCACAGAGGCCACAGTCATTCAATAGCAACAATGCAGTGTTCTGTAGAAGGCAGAAATTACTCTTTCGTCGTTCTCTAAACAGGCTTCCTGTGACATTTCCTATACCCCAGAACTCCCATTCCTGAAAATCCAGAAGGGACATTCTGTGGGGGCTGCATGAAAGGGGAAGAATGGGATGGCATTCAGAAAATGGGATGCACTCAGGGAATATTTTAACAATGAGATGGGGGGGGGGAGCAGCAGTGAACATCTTTCTGAGGAGGCGTTATAAGCAGGGCCTCTTTCAGTCTAAGGATGACTGCTTGGGCCATTAAACCATTGTCAAGCTTTTGTTTTTGTCGCTGCTTTTCCCTGAAGCTGGAACATGTGCATGTTTACGTTTCATGGTTTTTATTTGATGTGCTCGCTGACTATAATAGATGAAATAAAGACGCCTGCGTCCATAGAAACATTACACATGGTGCTCGTAAAAAGCAGCGCGAGTCCTTAGCCAACATAATTGGCTAAGATGTGTGCATCAGCGCCATGGTGACTCATCGTCTCCCGCTTGCCGGTCTGCAGGGAGCATCATCCGCTGCATGCGGCGTTTAGAGGAGCTGCTGAGGCAGATGTGCCAGGCTGCAAAGGCCATCGGGAACACCGAGCTGGAGAACAAGTTTGCCGAAGGTGAGCTCTACTGTGCGTCATTCTGCCCCCATATCCCCCCCAAGCCCTGAGAGGGATAAGGGCCAGGGAGGTTCCAGTTTAGGACATCAACATAAGCTACTTTTCTTAGTCACACCAGCATACTTGCTGCACCTGTGAAACGTCTATAATACTGACCAGCAGCCACTTCAGGTTAATGGCTGTCAAGCTTCTAAACAGCTAGAAACTACGGATTGTAGTAGGAATTGCTAACAGTGATAAATCAGTCGGCTGTTCAAAAGGTGACATTCAATACGTATTCAAGTTAACATTAATATTTCATTAATATTGAAATTTAACAGCGGAAATCATATCAATGCATTGTCCTTACTGGTTGTATATCCTCTCTCCCCCAGGCATTACGAAAATCAAGAGGGATATTGTCTTTGCTGCAAGTCTATATCTGTAATTTTGTAACATTGTGAACATGTGCACAGGAATTAAGCAACCCATATTTCATCAGAATGTCTACTTGACGCTGGAGGACATGCTATGTTGAATACTTTTATTTGTGTTAATGCCCCCCCCCCCCCAATGTACATTTTTACTTAATTTTAATAAAAAAAAAATCTGTAGTGGTTTTTTATAGCACATATTAATGGTATTTGAGGGAATATACAGGACGCTTTGGTAAATAGAGGCAGCAGTCTGGCCGAGGCAGTTCGCAGTATCAGTCGTCCATAATGAGTTGCCTCTCCAGAATTGCAGACGCATTGATTGAGAGCGAGAAGCTGCATTACATTCACAAGCTGTCCAACTCAGCAGGCATCCCATTAGCTGGGGCTGCCATAGTGGTTTCCATGTGTGGGGCTCTCCTGTAGACTGGAGTGTGGGATTTCCTCGTCTCTCTCCGGCTCCACTGCCTTCTTAAAGAAGTCGGACACGAATACCACCTGTCCGAGAGAGGAGGCTCAGGGTGAGTGGGGGTGCCTCTGTGGAGCTGCTCCTCTCAAAAGCAATGAGAAGCACTGCTTTAGGCAATAACTTTTCACTTACAACCAGTATGGCCATTAAGGCTCCCTGTAAGAGTCCAACCAGGACGTCGCTCCAGTGGTGCTTGTAGTCGGACACCCGTGACAGACCCACGTAGACTGCGGCTGCGATCAGGAAGAACTGGATTGTGGGCCGGAGGAGTCTCGCCCACTCAGTCTGAAGCCTCGCTTGAACGTAAAGCTGTCGAGTGGATTTTGAAATGGGTTACTGACCATTACTGTGATTAACCATCTAGTACCACAGTCAAGCAGGACAGTTTGTTAATGCTATGTGCTTGAATAGCAAGTATTATGTATGGATATCACCATGTGGTGCTGAGACGTTGTACTGCTAAATCATTTTCATATTTTGAATAATCTTTTGTTAGTGCAGGGAGAGGAGCCTCTTTCTAATTCAATTTGTGACATTTCTTTGTGATGGGTCTAAATTTATGTCAGGGGGTCCAAGTACAACAGCAACTCTGTCACCACAGTGTTAAAAGTAAGCATGAAGTTGTTTTTTGGCAGCATGTAAAATATTCTGGAAACTTTTTTTTGCTCTGCTTTGCTTAGCAAATCTGGAAGTGGCTTTCCCCTTCAGCTGCTTGTACAGAATGTGGCTCTTGTCTCTTCATATTGTTTCATTACGAGCTGTGCAGCCAGAGGTATGAACACATCAGTTGCAGGAAAAGACCCATGACTATTGTGGACAGTACTGTCCTTCGCACGTACACTATATTGCCAAAAGCATTGGGACACCCCCCCCCAAATCTCACTTCCATAGCCACAGGTATATAAAATCAAGCACCTAGGCATGCAGACCTGCTTCTACAAACATTTGCAAAAGAATGGGTCACACTCAGGAGCTAAGTGAATTCAAGTGTGGTACCGCGATGGGATGCCATCTGTGCAATAAGTCCATTCGTGAAATTTCCTCACTACTACATATTCCACGGTGAACTGTTAGTGGTATAACAGTATAAAGTGAAAGCAACTGGAAACTCAGCCACCAAGTGGTAGGCATTCTGAGGCACACAACGTGCAGAAATCGGCAACTGTCTGTCGATAGCTACAGATCTCCAAACTTCGTGTGGTCTTCAGATTAGCTAAAGGACCGTGCATAGAGAACTTCATGGAATTGGATTCCATGACCGAGCAGCTGCATCCAAACCTTACATCACTAAGTGCAATGCAGAGTGTTGGATGCAGTGGTGTAAAGCATATCATCACTGGACTCTAGAGTAGTGGAGACATGTTCTCTCAAGTGACGAATCATGCTTCTCTGCCTGGCAATCTGATAGACATGTCTGGGTTTGGTGGTTGCCAGGAGAACGGTACTTGCCTGACTGCATTGTGCCAAGTGTAAAGTTTGGTGGAGGGTGGATTATGCTGTGGGGTTGTGAGCTTGTAAGGAGTGTAAGGAACTGTTAATTCTGCATCATTCAAAGCCATTTTGGACAATTTCATGCTCCCAACTTTGTGGGAACAGTTTGGGGATGGCCCCTTCCAGTACCAACATTACTGTGTACCAGTGCACAAAGCAAGGTCCATAAGGACATGGATGAGTGAGTCTGATGTGGAGGAACTTGACTGGCCTGCACAGAATCCTGACCTCAACCAGACAGAACACCACTGGGATGAATGAGAGCGGCAATTTTGTCCTACATCAGTGCCTGACCTCACAAATGCTCCCCTGGAATGATGGACAATTCCCATAAACACACCCCTTGCGGACAGCCTTCCCAGAAGAGTTTAAGCTGTTGTAGCTGCAAAGGGTGGGCCGACTCCATATTAAAGCCTGTGTATTAAGAATGGGACGTCACTAAAGTTCATGTGTGTGGAAAGGCAGGTGCCCCGATACTTTCGGCAGTATAGTGCGCAGTCGCCATGCTTTCACCCAGCAGCAGCCAAACGACCACAGCGGCATAGACTCGGCGTTTCTGTGGTCGTCCAGTCTGTCGCCTTGTGTGTCAGTGCTGCACCCCGACACGCCGCTGGCCTCCAAGCTTCCCCCCCCCCGTGTCCCCGGCCCCTTCAGCTTTCCACTCACCCTCGTATTGCACGTTGAAATTAGCTTTTGAAAGTTGCCAAGCAACTGGACAAATAATGCATAATGCACAGGAGATCTGAAATGTGACCTGGTTTTGTTTAAAGCCAGATGTCCTGGTACATGACAAGAACGACGCAGACTGTATTCAAGCACTGAGATGAGGACTGGCCATATTCCGACTGAAGTATCATAGAAGCCAAGCTAACGTGGTTCTGATAAGTCGTTTCTCTGGGCCAGTATGATACGGGCAACAGCTGATGGAGTCACAGGGACAACCATTTCTCAGTGTTATAACAAAGCTCAATCCAAACATTCTAATAAATCCGTTTGGTCTCTCAAAGCCTATAACAGAAGCACAGCTAAATGTAATATCCTGTGCTTTCATGGGCTGTCAATTCTAGAAAAAGAAAATACCTAGTATTTGCTAGTGAGTCACCTATACATGTTTTTGGCCAAGAATATCTGTGACCTTAACTTAGTATGTTGTATTTCTGCAGCACTGATAACCAGTATCAGCTATAAAATACATTACTGTGGGTGTGTTGTGCAGCATGACCAAAGCAGATGAAGTCTTAGCTTAGTTTCAATAATTAATGAGAGTTCTTGCAATACAGGCAGGCGCCATGGAGACAAGGCCCACACACGCCGTCGTCTCTCTCTCACTGCCTTCTCCCTGCCTGCACCTTCCCTCAGTGGCCTCCACCAGGCTCCATTTCAGAATTCTAGCCCTGTCACATATGAAGACTCACCTGGTAATTACATTCCTTGCCTACCGCTGTCTGGGCCTCCACTTTCAGACCCCATAGTACAGGCCAGATCAACTCCAGCCACTGACGTTCAGGGATAGAATGGCCTGCTTGCTTTCACCACATTCCTATGATCTGATCCCCTACTATCAAGTCTTAAATTACTTAAGAAGCAAAATATTATTGTTACAGCCATGTTAGAAAAGGTTCTACTAACCTACACTAAAATATTTCAGCGGATAACTAGTCTGCCATCACTAAGTATTTATGAGCCTGTAAGGAACATTTTACATACACGGCAATCTTCCTACTGCTCAACATTTCATACATCGAAGTAATGTTCTGTCACGCTATATTCCAGTCATGGATATATCACGTGTCATGACATCACATGGACTTTGGTTGTGGTACCAGCCATCACCTACAAACACGTACTGGTCCTGCTGCTTGGGTGATGCTGCAGGGTGTCAGCCACCTGCCAAATATGCTCAGGCAATTACAACAGCTGCATTACATTTATAATAAGTATTTATATAAGAGCTAAAAACAGTCCTGTCTTATACCTAATACACTCCTCACTGGGTCAATTTGGATTCACAGGTTTAGAAACCAAAGTGTGTAATTTACCTATAGGACTGAAATATAAGGCCACAATCAATCAAACAATCTTAATATATTGCATAGAATGTTTTAAGAATAATATGGTGGATAATTTATATATTGGCCTCTTCACTTGCTTAAAAGAAATGAGGAAAAAGTACTTACCGCTAGGAACAACATGCAGTACATGGAAAAGGAGGAATGACCCGAGTAAAAGGAGAGTCTGAAAAAGAGAAAGGGCACAGTGAGCATTGTGATTGGCTGAACGTAAAACATCAGAAAGCAGGTAAGATGTTGCTAATGTTTGATAAGTCCTCTCATTATTCACCAGAAAAAACTGGAACACACCTACTTCCTGGTGGCCTGAATGTGCCAAATGTCACAACCTTTAAAGGCTGTAATGCACCAGAGGATGTGGAAGCATAAAAAGAAAATATGGCAAATTATTCAACGGGGACCTGGTGCCCTTCCTGTTTGTACAATTATGCCAGTAACCCTGAAATCCACCTAGTCAGCCCTGACAAAAATGCTAAAGGCATAAAATCCAGCTGATGCATCTAGCCATAACACGGACTCTAGTTTTGTCTGAATTCTTTAGTATTTAAATAAATTAAAAAAAAAATCACAACAGACATATTACATGGCGTATGAAATCGTCTAAATAAAAATGACATAATAAGTAATGTTTTCAGGAGTGAAGAACGTACATCACTTCTGGTTTGGGGCACAACCCGGTTTATCGATCTAACATCATCAAACTGAAATGTGCTGCATTTTGGGAATAAACACCATGGCAACAATGACTGATCATGGAATGCACTGCTAACTATAAAAACATACCACCAGAACTCCTACTGGCTCCACTGGAAAATGCTTGTATTGCCAGAATATGATCCTATAATTTTCCAGATTAGTAATGTTTTGCCATGCAGGACTTCTATTAATGACACCCACAAACAAACTCTTGGCACCCTGATTGTACACTCATGTGCATTTTTTATTATAACCTTTTAGTGGAGCTGTTTATAGATTTTTATAGTTTATAAAACTATAAAATATATATAGTTTATATAGTTTATAGGACTATGATGCAGGTGTTTCTGATTCGCTCATTAAATAAAGGTCAGTTTAATTTACAAAATTATATAATTTGTGAGTTCAGTGATTGAGGGGAAAAAAAACATTTTTCATACATATCACAGATCACATTTGATACGTATCAAAAATACATTATTTTAAATGTAAGCCAAATATAATGGACATCTGGATAAATCCAAGTACTGCATTCACTTCCTGTGGCTGACCAATTAATAAAAGGAGTGGGTGGAACATGGGTGAAAGTACATGATAATGCCTCCAAGCACTGTGAGAGTCACAACAACAGAGATCACCATTTACGAGACAGAGAAATAGAGCGTGCCCAATTATTAAATTGTCAGCAGAGAGTATCAAGACATGTGTAAAAATGTCCTTAAGTCTTGACAATTTATATAGCATTATCCTATTCGAATTTCTAGGATTGCTTTTTGTGGACCTTGTGTCATAACTTAAAAAGTACTGTGTAATCAAATACACTCTTTAACTCCAGCAACAAACAGAAATCTATTTCAAGTGGCTATCTGAATATGTTCCCTTACCAAATAAAAATCCGTAAGACATCAACACTCACCTGCCCTCATTAACGTTTTCCATGTCTCCTGTGCAGGTGAAGTTCTCAATGTAGTTCCCAGAATTACAGTCAATCTGACTCCACACAGGTTTGCACACATCTAAGAAATGTGGCCTCAGGCGACCTATGGAGTACTTTGCGATGTCGGTCAGTGAGTGACTCATCGCAGCTCCAAATAAGAAGGGACCCACTGCCTTATATATACATGACACATAGTTATTGTTGAAAGATGACTTTGATTTGATGCGCTTAAAATACACAGACAGGCACTCCCCAATGATCATCTGCGGAAATGAGACAGAGCACACAAGTTAAGGTACGCATTATTAGTTCCCCTGTCGCAAAACAGATTTTTTCACACTACACATGCACAATAATAACTGTGCATTTACTTTATGCAAATGAATGAGGTGATAATTTTAGGTACTCAGGATGTAAAGTGTTACCTTGTTGGAATAATCTGTATTGTATTTTCAGTAACAATCATTACTTTTTCAAGTGGTACTTTGCAATGCAGCTATCACTGGTTTCATGAACTAATTTAGAATGGAAAAGGATCATTAAACATATGAAAAAGACCAAATGTTTATCATGCATATTTCGATTTTTCTTCAGGATAATCTAACCCATAGCTTAATATGACTTGCAATATGGAGTATGGTTACAAAAATTTGAATCTGTGCCACAAGTAAGTTGTCTGCTGAATAACAGGAAAATAAAGCCTGTCAATAAGGCTGTCAAATGTCAATTCTCAGGTCCTTGTGGCTCTTGAAAAGAAAGCGCCAACAACCAAGCCTTTAAAATCCAGAGCTTTAAAAGAATTTCACAATAATCAAATCGTTCCTGTACTGGCGTGAAAAAGCAAGTCATACTAAATTTTTGATGGTTCTTTCATTTCAAATCAATGAAGAAATTAATAGTGAAGGCAGAAGAAAATACTGCGAATTACTGGATTATTTTCAATTTCGAATTGGCTTTGCATTCTTTGGTAAATACTTAGCAGATGTATTCATGCTATAAATGTCCAGTTGGATGCCGGATATCGTATTACTCATTGTTCTAACTGTGAATACCATTTAACCCCCCAAACCTCAAGGATTTCTTCACCATACATGGAGGAAGCATGAAAATGAACTACTACTGTTTTTTTTTTGGAATAGAATGTATACCTATGAAATACAGTAATGCAGATATTGGCAAAAATGTCCAAACAAAGAATTACACTACCTAAATAACCATTTCTCCTAATAAAATGTGAGTTATGAAGGATCCAGGCAGTGCACAAAACATTATTTTTGAAAAATACTAATCAACTCTCTAGAATGTTTCTCCAGTATGGGCACAGCTTATTTTTAATGGAAGCCACTCTTTTAAACAATTTCACTTTACTGATTGTTAACAGTCTGGATTGTTTGCATCATGTGTGTATTCTTTTGGTTCAACGGGAGTACTCTCATTTCAGTAACTTAAACCTCTGAACCAGCAATACCTGTTCCATTTGTAACTACATTAATGCTTGCTAGAAAAGCACACATGGTTAGCTTTGCAAGGTTCCCCAGATGATAATCAAATGCATACATTTTACGACACCAAGCTCCAATTATCTTATTTTTTTAACTCACACATTTGAACTAGTGGAAAGAAATATTTTTGAAATTTTAGTATGCATTTGCTTTTCGAATGAGGAAAGGTAGGAGAGAAAGAGAGTGAACATCCCAGCAGAGCAACACAGATATAGATAGACTTCTGTAATATAAAACAAAAACGACTTACAACAAGCAGCGGGAAGGGAATCATTATCCCACCTAATAAATGATAGGATATGGTGTCTTCTTTAAGAGGGTATCTGATAGATTGATCATTACAGAAAAATCCCCTTTTGAATGGACTGTGTTGCAGTGTGAGTATTGCAAATGGAAGTCCCACTAGCAAAAGCAATGAGAAAACAGAAAAAAAAAATGGTCAGAGCTAAGAGACCAGCAAACGATTCACCATGAAAGGGAGCCAGACACTGAAGCAGCTTGCACACCACCAGTAAGCTTATCAGGATGATTCACGGTCAGCTCAGCTAATGCTGCTGCGACCATCTAACCTAATGGGGGGAAAAATGTTCATCAGAATTAAATAGAAACTATGCAGCAACCCACTAACCCTGAAAAGCAAGACAGAACAGAAATGGTTGTTGCTCCCGTTATATATTTTTAGGTTCCCTGTTTATCACTAATTTGCAATTTATTATTGCAGGATTTTGCAATCAATAAATCCAAATATACAAGTATATTATACAATCTTTCAGAAGCTTCAAATATTTCTGTTCTATCTGTGAAAAGAAATTCCAACTACAGTGACAGTTTCATTTAGACATAAATTTCAATCAAAACCAAAATGTAGAGGGAGGAAAACAAAATGAACACTGTACGTATCCTGTTTTCTGTTGTACACTGTAACGCTCCTGCCAAGGATCTCCTTGTAAATCAAATAAGCAGAGAAAAAAAACAATATGAGACAGATAGAATCTGCCAGTGAACCACTACTGAGCGACCCCTCCAATGCCTGCAGGTCACTTTTATGCAGGACGCTTTAGTGAGAGAGAAAAAAAATACAAAAAAATTACAGATATGAATTGGTAAATAAGCATGACTGGAAACACACAGATGGGCTGAACGCAAAGCACAGTATGTTAGTGTTAGTGAGTCATAATACAAATGATGTTCCACTATGAAATGGGCCACTGCCTTCAAATCCGAGTTTTATGATGATTAAACCCACTTTAGCAAGCAACACACATAACAAATAACCACATGCTCAAACACACATGCAAAACCACAGATTCACAAGCTACTGTCAATCCAGAAGCTCACAGCATACGGGTACCATGCGGATCCACCTTGAGCTAGAATTGTTTTGTAGGATTATATCATTCAGGAAAAAAAAAGTTTAATGACTAATAAAAGGAAATAAGACATTTTGCGCAAATAAATGTTTTTTGCATTTAATAATTTAAAAAATACTAAGATTTTTAAAAAGAGGACAAGTAACATACCAATATTCTAGATATTTATGCTAGCTAATAGACTTTTTTTTTTCTGAGAAAAATCTGAAGCACTGCTACAGTTCTAAAAATTATAATACTATAATGACTTGGTGGAGAATCTGAGAAACACACTTACACAGCAGTATTTGATAGCAAGTGAAACTGATTCATGGTTTGGACATACTTTCTTGATACCTGTAATCTGTATCAATACTTTGATACATTATTACTGTATTTTACAAAAAAAATACAACTTTTTTTTAGCAGCAAAAGAAAATAATTGTGACACAGACACTTTCATTTATTCCCAGTAAAAGCTGCAGTGAAAGTACCACTTAATTCTTGCACTACTTCCTATGTGTTCTAGTAACTGAAAAGCAGCACCCTGTAAAATAACACTTAAAGTATGGATAAGAGTTACAAATAATTTTATGGACAAGTACAAAACTTTTGTTTGATATTTAACATAACATTCTGAGAGAAACCCAAGTCTGGGGACAGGATTGTGCTAGCACGAGATAGAGAGGAATGGGATCTGTTTGTGACACCACATGCAAACTAGCTGAACTCTTCTCCCCTAGATGACATGACAGTAAAGGCAGTAACAGAGTACTCTGCCATTACAAGTGTGGTTTATGGTCAGCCTCATCTGCCCCTCTCGTTCTTTGAATGAAATTCATATTAATAGCATGCTAAATTGACGCTAAATCTTTATGTTCCAGGAAAATATGATGCCTATTTTCATAGTGAAAAATTCTGATGTGGGACTAAATGTGACAGATGTTTTGTTCCAGGACTATTGCTGAAAATGAAATCCCAGGGGAGGGCAGAAACACAGTGGAGGTGTTCAATGGAAAGTGCATCCATCAACATCAGCTTGTACGCCCTCCTCCTCAACACAAAAGTAAACTAACTATCTCTTTACGGCTGTGATTTCACTGATGGTGACATCAGAAGAAGGTATAGATAGTTTATTTCATTTATCGAAAATTATTTCATCTTTCATTTTCTAGTGGTTAAAGAGTAAAATATACAGATATCATTAACACAGGATATATCATTTAAAGTATTTTGTAATATATGTAAGCTTGGGTATATCTAACCAAACCAGAAGAGCAAAATACAATATGGTTAATTATCCTGTTATCAGTTATCTTAGAGTCCCAGGAGGTTTATTTTAAATGGATATACACTGTGTTGCATTTAAGAATAACAGCTGTCTGACCTTACTGTGAGGGGCTGTCCATTGGCTTAGTGCCACCATGAAATTTTAATTCCATCCTGGTCCCTCTAGATAAAACAGTCCGTTGTTGGCTACTATAGCTTTTTGGTATGCAGACATCAAGGGGTTCAGTCCGAGTCAGTGTAAAACCACAAATTACTAATTAAACATGTTACTTTCAAGAGTAATACATAGGTCTCACGGCAAGAAAAAACCTTGCCTGAGGTACAAAGAGCAACAATCCGCAATGATATTCAGGAATGTAAATACTTTATAAATAACCCAAAGTAGACAATGAATTTCCTGTAATTGTTACAGCAGAAAGACTGAATTTCTGAGTTGAGACTCGCATTAATTCATACCCAACTGTTGCAATGTGAACAACATGCACTGTGATCCATTACGGTAGGCACAGCTTTCTCTTCAGCTAACCATGCTTGGGAGGAATTAAAGCCCAAATGCTGACAATCTGTCTCTTATTACATACTACACTCACATAATACAGTATGGAGACGGCATCTGCACTGGGATCACGTGACATTTCATGAGAATGAGCGCTTTCCCATGGTTAACACACGCAATGCAGCCCTTGCTGACTGGAGAATCCCTGTTAGCAGTCACATATCGAGGCCACATGGTACTCCAGAGAAGCTGTATTTCTGCGCTGGGCCGGGGGGGGAGGAGGTTACTTACAGAACATATAGGCAGAGTGAAGCCCACAGTGTACAACACAGTTGAGGTGATGGTACTGGAGTGGAATGGGTAGTTGATGCTTTCATCGTTACAAAAAAAGCCCCTTTGATAGGGCTTGATTTTGCCCAGGTTAAATGCTGCAAGTGGTAGACCAGCTGTGGATGGAAAGACAAGTGTTAAGAAATCCAAGGAATCTCTTCCGGGACAGTTAATAGCTGCCTGGAAGCCGACACAACACTCCCCCTTTCTCGTATTCTTAGCATACTTAGATACCCGACACTCAGATAGTTCTTACACTTCAAGCAGCAAATAGACGCATCATTCTAAAACAAAAAAAAAACAAACTGTGTTTAAGCACCAATGGAGCTAACCGCCAGGGTTGTCCACGTCTGCTGTGTGCGTGTGGAGCTGGCAGCCCCCCACAACAGTCCAAAGGCAAACTGGTACTAAATTTCCCAGAGTGTAACGGTGTTTATGTCCTGAGATGGACTGTGAGTGTCCCCTACACTGCCTCAGATCGATTCCAGGCCGCTCCGTGACCCTGACCAGGATAAGGAACTGGATGATAGATGGATGAAAAGAACTAAAGCTAAGCCTGTGAGCATTTATTTGCCTGATCCACAAGGAGATCTCTTAAATCTTTATCCTGAGGAAACAATATCTTTCCTGGCCGCTTGAAGCCCAGAAAGACAAAAAAAGCCCAGACTGTCATTTTACATGAGACCAAAAAGGAAATAGCGCAATGCCAGTCTTTTTTTCCCTGACATTTATTTCTAACCTTTCACTTTTATCAGATGACAGCCTTTTACACCAAGCTCAACTTCGGTTCTTAAAATTCAAAAGCAGGAAGTGTCCCCGTACTCAACCCATAGCGGCCATCATTTATACAGAATCACTGGAAAACAAAAAGGCCTTTTGCTGCATTAAACTCAAAATGAATTGGAGGCACTAAAATAAGCACCATAAGGAAGAGTCCTGTTCCTTTGGTTACACATATGAGGTACATGATTTCACTTGTTACAGCAGACACTAGGCTTTGCCTTGTTGCTGCCTTTCAGTGGAGCATAGAATTCTGCTCCTGCATTGCACACACAGTTTTTAAAATCATAAAGACAACCTGGGTAAGTATAAGGTCTGTTTTCCTTAGCATGATACATTCTAAGCCTCTTATTCCTCTTTGAAATTACATATCTACGTAAAACTTTGCCTATTTGCCTATAAAGTACAGTAATACATCGGCCAGAAAATGAAGAAAAGATTGCACTTAGGGAAAACATTATGGCAAAACCATCCCAGTTTACATGGATCTTCAGAAAAAAATGAGCACTTTTTTCCTAAAGTCACACAAATCCTCTTGGTCCAATTCCACTATATTTAATCCACTTGGAATTTAAAATAACACCATAGGGAAACTCTGAGCCCTCTTTGTAAAACAATTAGAGTGTGTAACCATATTATTAAAAGAGCTTTACAACTTAAAAATGCTGTAAAAATGTTTTGGTTATAATCAGAACTATTCGAATTACACATGTAAAAACGTACCTCAAAAACATAACAGCTCATTCTTTTAAATTCAAAAACCATTGCTTCTAAGAGAATATTATGTAGCTTACTCAACATAATAAATATTACATTTCTTTACATTATAAGTTAATTTTAAATGAATGTCTAGTTCACTTCTCGACAGCGCTTATGTTTGTAATGTGCTATTTGCAAGTTGCAACTATCACTGTTATATCACAATTTATTTACTTACTTTTAAACTTGTACATCATTAAAATATACAATCAACAGAGGGCAAAGGCAGTGTTGTGAAAGCGGAGGGGTGAGACTCGACTATTGCTTTTACACTGAATTTAACGGTTGGAATCAAAATACTAGTAGTGATGTATACTGTATATACTCCTTCATGAACTCTAAAGGGAAGAGATGATATTGTTTGGTGAAATACGAAATTCCACTACAGCATTATACATTTACAGGTATATGCTAGGTCATCTTGACAGAGATAAGTATGATTAATAAGAATGCTTAAATCGCTCGAGGGTATATGCTCATTAAATCATGCATCCAGTTCGCTTGTAGAATGTAACACCTGTCAAACGCTTGTATATCTTTGTTGTGGGTCCATCCTGTGTCAGTTCTGGTAGCATTAACTGTATACATTGTCTAAGCTTACCATTCTTGGTATATCAGGATATTAACAGTTACAGCCACAGCTTACAACCGTAGTCAAAACTGAGGAATCAGTCTCACAGTTGGCCACATATCTACCTATAAAATTAATGCTATGCATTAAGAGCAACATTCACAGTAATCATGCAAACGATATCATACATATAAAGATTTTTTTTCATTAATAATATTCAAAACATAAATGCTAAATTCATAACTGTTTCTCAGATAAAGACCTCATTCTCACATCAAAAGCCAGAAAGTACTTCAAGAAATAAGCAAATCTGTTAGATTTGGGATATTTTAGGAAGTATATGACATTATCTTGTCTGATGGGATTTGTGACCTATATAAACAGAAATATTTAGAAAAAGAACTATTCACTCTATACAAATACGCGTTCAGCATATTTTGTTACATCAAGTTCATATGTGAAAACCACCAAATTCTGCATTGCTTTATCAAAACATACTGTGTCAGAAATACTCACAATGGAGTAGTCTGTTTCATTTACTCATAATGCAAAAGAGACGTTTCATCAGCCAAGCACCGAGAAGAAATGGCACATGTCTAGTGATGCACTCTGCATGGTCCTCACTCACAGAAGGACCAAGTTGTCATTGGAATTCATACAAAGGGCCCTTGGCACTACAGGGCGTAACTTAAAACCACACAGATGGGACTGCTTAGGAGAGCTAACTCCATAACTATGCACAGAGCCATCAGCTGTCGCCTACTTCACTCCTTGTTACTCCAATTTTATTTATTTTATACAAGCATAAGCAACATGCAAAAAGCTCTGTCAGTAAACCAGAATTTTATCCTGCACCACCCTGATATACATGCTGCAATACCAAATCTGGGCAAAGTCACAGACCAGTCAGACATCCCTGTTAAATGGAAATTGTAAGGAAAAAAACAGAACCAAAGTAGACAGCAGTAATAAATAAATTTATACCAATAAATATTGGTATTCATGGACTGGGTTTACCAAACTAGTATCGAGAAACTACAATGAATTATCTTAAAGCACTTATGTAAGTCGCTCTGGCTAAGGGCGTCTGCCAAATGCTGTAAATGTAAATGTAAATGTAATAACAAATCCTGGTTTAAACCAACTTAAAAATAGCACCATCACCAAAATCAATACACAAACACTTAAGAGGAAGCTAACAATTGCATTTGTTCAGGTTTACTAGATTTATAAAAAAAATATATCGTTATGACTTTAGAAGTAAACTGCAGAAAGCCGGTATCAAACTAACTTCCGGTGAATCTTTTCAAAATCAATATAAATTTACTAATATGAATACATAACAAAGCATCGAAGTTAATGAGTTAATGAGTAAGTGAACAGTCCACAGACAGGCCTTCACACTTACTGTTAAACTAAGTCCCATTAATGAAACCTGACTGGTGACTACCAGCGCATAAAACTAAAGATGCATGTAACAGAACAAAATTAACCAAGTGTATTAACTAAATAATACGCACGAGCAATTTAATATTGTGACAGCACATTTGAAACTAAACTCAATCCCTTATTAAATCTATGCAAGTCTCGTGTCTCAAGTCTCTATGCATTCAACTCAGAATTGCCAGACGCATAACGTGTATCTGCTAAGAAACGTAGATTTAAATAAACATTACATACTTAGCAAGCAAGGGCAGTGTTGTGAAAGCGGAGGGGTGAAACGCGACTATTGTTTTTACACTGGAGGTCATCGACCAGAGAGCTGCAAAATGACACTGAGTTAACTTTAGTAAAACATCACCGCACATAGGAAGAGAAAACTAAATCGAAGTTAGGCATATTTCACTACAAGACGTATTTATCGGAGAGATATAGAATCCCTTTTTACAATGAATTATTTAAAAGGCATGTTCTTCCACAAAGATTGTCACTAAGTCATACATGATTGGGGATTATGAAGGCTTTCATTTCAAACGTTTAGACAGTTCCATTGCACTATATATAACGCAGCTAGGTGGGGGAATTTTGTCACTAAAATACGTATCCTCTTCAAACCTTCCTACTGTCATTATCAATGTATCATCACATCAGCCTAACCTATCCTGCTGTGTACATAAAAACAAAGGCGGTTCAAGGTGAACTAGACCACTCCCTTCACGCAAGACATTTTTATTTTCGAAGCAAGCAATGCAGACAGGTTCGGGTCAATCAAACAGATCCACGAGAAGTATTATTCCAATACGTACCGAGTATTAGGCATGCTAAGTCAAGCAAAATGTATGGGATTCCTCTTGTTTCAAACATTTTCTCAACGTGAAATAGCCAATTGCTCCTCGGCGAGAGTAATATTCGGGACGTCTCCTTCAAAACTGTCAGCCGATATCAAACCGGCGTTATTTTTAAAACGCAAACTACAATAAAAGCAGAAGAACTAGCTTTCTATATAAAATTGTATACGGAAGACAAAATGACGACCGTAGACTCCGTTATTTAACACCAAAGTTGAACTATTTTACTGTCGACCAGCCACACCAAATTAAAAATAACAGCTGGCGCTGTCCTGGTAAACCCGACCCACTCCACCGTCTCATCTAGCAGAAGCTCCTTCGGGTGTCTCCGCTATACAATCCGGTCCAGAAGCGAGACATGTCATGTTCGTGCTATACGGGCTTACGTCAGCGAAGCGAAGCGTGTATCGATTGGCCACGTCCAGGTTGCTCCACCCACACTGCGGCTCATCCCTCGCCTGTCTCTTTCTTTCTCGGCGTTATACGCGAAATGCAGCAAATTGAATAAAGTGATCTGTCAAGTGACTGAATGGGCATTTTTGTGAGGTCGTCACATCCCTGGCAAATTAGAAAACCTGAAATCCGAAAACATTTACCCAAAGTTTAAATATAAATTACGTCATATGGAAATAAATGGGATGGTGATAATTAAGACCACTATAATTACAATATTATGTATTTTTTGTTTCAATTAATTACATGTATTATAACAAGCAGACAAGCCTTTGACTGTAAATGAAACAGATAATACTTTACAATATATAGGTTAATCTAAACTACATTCTGTTTTCCTAATAATACTGTAGCACCGGCGGGGTGCATGTCCCAGCATAACTCGCGTACAATTGTAAATAGCCTTTGTTGTATTATTATTGTTCTTAATGTTATTGGATGCATTTCCCTATTGTCACGCGTGCGTTTACCCGTGTCTTGTGTGTACCCTGTCCGATCCTCGTGTGTATTGAGCTTGCGTAAATCTAGTACCATGCGTACATCTTGCAGTTCCGCGTCTGACAATCTTGTGTTTCCGGGCTATGCTTTTGGTGTGGTGCTTGTTGAAGTCCTTTTAAGGTCTGCGAATGAAGAGTTTATTTTCCCGCCAAGCAAGTCTCCATGTCTCTGCGATGCCTCGGTCCGCCCGACGCCACACTATTTTTATCTTAAAATATGTGGGGTGATCGGCTGCAAAAGGTTTCACTTTGACTACATTGACGTAATACTTCCACCTACTGGAGGATTCGTTACAACAGCGTTTCTCATCCATAGTTATTATGTCTTACCATGCATCTACCGTGGCGTAGTGGGTTGGCCCTGGATCCACGTTGATGGATGGCGGTACATCGGTATGATAGTCATTACATGTGTAATTCTGTGTCACAATATAGATTTGCACTATATCCGTAACACCGCAAAAAATATGCAGCCTAATTATTACAAATAAAGCATTTTATTTCCTTCAAAGCTTCAGCTGAAATCTAAGTACTTATCCCTTAGTCTATGTAACCGGTTTATCTGTGTTGTGTGATTTTTCTATTACACACATGGCCGCCGTAAGGAGGGATGGGTGGATCAATGATTCCAAGGGCCTCAGAGTGACAGGGGCCCTAAAAATTAGAAAAATTACTGGATTGGTCTGGACTGGAGGGCCCAATACGATATGCTTTTATGGGGCATCCAGGATGGCACATCAATACATACCACTGTCTGAAGGTTTGCTGTATCTCCCAGCACAGTCACAAGGGCATGGAGGAGATTCTAGGAGACAGACAGTTCCTCTAGGAGACCTGGACAAGGCCGTAGAAGGTCACTAACCCATCAGCAGGACTGGTATATGGAATGGGACATATTATGCATTATTATGAAGAGGCCCATTGGCTATTACCATACGCATTAAGAATTAGATGACCATAAACCGTAATTTCCATCATAGAAATGTTTCTTTCTGTCACATCCAGCACCTTGACCAGGGGCGTCGCAATGTCATCACTGCCATACTGATAAAACTCTGATGCATTTAAAGAATTGGTGAAAACTGCTGTGCCTTCAGTGTGCTGCGCTGAGCATGTCATTGATCCTGTCTATTGCTCTTCATTGCTTGCCTTGCCTGCCCTGACCAGCCTGCCTGATCCTGTCCTGCTCTCCCGCCTATTCTGCACTGTGCTCCTGCTGCTCATTTCCTGTGTGCCTATAGGACTGACTCCCCAGATTACAAACCCCCCAGCACTGTGACCCTGAACATGTCTTTGGTTTTTCAATTTCATCTCTGGTTGTCTAATTTCCTCAATAAACTGCCCCATCTCCAACATTTGGGTCCTCTGTCTTCCCTGTGTTCCAGGTGTGACAGAATACTTCACCATAACGACATGAATCTCATCCCATTTAGACACAGCAACAGCTACAAGAGTCACGGGACCAAGTGAGACAACTCGCTGCCCTCATCAACCAACTCCTGAAAGGACAAGCTGCCTGAGCTACTCTTCCTCCATCACATCCTCGTGTTGCTACCCCAGTCCCAAGAGTACCCCCAGAGAGGTATGATAGCAACCTTAATCAATGCAAGGTTTTTGATCCAATGCAATGTGGGCTAAATATAGACAAACACCAGGACAAGTTCCGAAAAGATTCTGCTCGGGTTTGATTTGTCATCTCCCAACTGTTTAGAAGACCACTGTATTGGGCCATGGCCCTCTGGACAGAGGGCAGCCCACTCCTGAACTCCACAGCCACCTTTTGCTCCACACTCTAAAAAGTGTTTGACCATCCAGCTGTGGGCCGGAGTCTTGGAGATCAGCTGTGTGATTTACGACAGGGATCCTGAACCACCACAGACTTCTCCTTGGAGTTCCACAAAGCTGCTGCTGGATTGACCTGGCCAGACAACTGCCTGAAGTTCTTGTATTGGCAAGCGCTGATATGCGAACTTCACAGTGAGAACCTCCTCTTTTACGAATACGTCCACTTGTCCATAACCCCGGATAACAAGATTCAGGATTGTCTTTGCCACCGCAGTAGACAGGAAAGAGCCACCTGTAGCTTGGGATCACTGGCTGAATGATAAGAACCTATGCAGTTAGGCAGAGTTTCCCTCATTGCAGTAAAAAAGAGGAGATATTCTCAGTATTTGTGTCTATACTGGGGAAAAGCTCACCATACTTTGAATTATTCAGCCTCCTTGCCATGATGACTACATCCAGGTAGGACTGTCCTTCTTTTTAGAAATCACCCAGAAACAATTTCTGATCCCTGTCAGTATGTAATATTTCGATAATACTGTACAGGCACTTTTGATTTGGGTACTGTGGGAAACTTTATTGATGCAAAGTTTGCTGAGCAGCTTACCTCCATTTTGAAGCCGTACCCTCTTCATTAATGGTACATGGAGTCAATGGTGAGCCCCTAGACACAGGGAAAATTATGCATCGCTCACGCTGCAGACCAGAATTCTCCATAAGGAAGACATTCAGCTATTCATCTTGACTTCAACTAGAGATCCCCTCAATTTGGGTCACCCATGGCTGAATTAGCATAACTTGCACATTAACTGGTCGACAGGTGAATTAATTTCCTAATCTCCAATTTACTACTCCTGGTGTTAAATGTTTCCTTGTCATTTTTCCTCGATGGAAAGTACCAAGCCAGCAGAGCTGTCGGTGATCCGGGAGGAGTACCTGGGATCATTGTAGCAATGCATTCGGTAAGTTGATGGGTTTTGGTTTACTCCCACACCAATCCTGCAGTTCACCTGCTGGAAAATGCCCCCAATCTAGAGGGGAGCTTATACTCGTTGTCCAGACTGAAGGAGGAAGCAATGAACACCTATATTACCGATGGGCTCAAACAGAGAATCATTCAATCACACCTTGCCCTAGACTTCGTTTCTGACCTCCCATCTTCCCAGGGAAACACAGTAATACTCACCATAGTAGATCGATTTTCCGAGATGTGTCAGCTGATCCCCCTCCCTAAATTTCTGACAGTGAGCAAGTTAGCGGAACTGCTCATGGACAGGGTGTTCAGTTATTACAGCTTGCCAGAGGATATTGTGTGGGACCGCGGTCCTTAATTTATCTCCTGAGTATTCAGAGCCTTCTGTAATAAATCAAACATTTCTGTATGCCTTTCCTCCAGCCATCATCTGCAGTCAAAATGGGATGGTAGAGAGAACAAACCAAGAAGTCTCCAAGAGTCTTTGTCTGCTGTGGCACCCAACGTGCGCAGTGGGTGTGACATCTTCCCTCGGCGGAGTACACCAGGAATGCCCAGACTCCTTTCCAGTGTGTTTTAGGTTATCAGCTCTACCCAGTGACGTGCCTATTGTCGAAAAGTGGTTTCATAGAAGCATATAGACCTGAGCCCAACGCCAACTGAAAGCGTAGGCCACGGTATATGCTCTCTGTTGGAGCCACACCGTCCATGCCCCTCTTGACTCCAGATGATGATGGAGTACGCTTCAGTACCTGATAGACTGGGAGGGTTTCGCCCCCGAGGAACGGCCATGAGTTTTGGTGAGGGACATCCTTGATCCGTCCCTGATTTCCAATTTCCATCATGATTACTTTGAAGCCTCCTTCCTGACCTCGGGGACATCACAGACATTCCTCCCAGCCTCCAGGAGGTGGCCTTCAGAGGGGGCCTCTCATGTTCAGCGGGGCGGGCCATGTGGATCACATCACTGCCTCCCACTGATAAAACTCGGATGTGTTTCCACAACCAGTGTGAAGTATTGTAGCTTCAATGTGTCGTGCTGAGCATTTCATTAAACCTATCTATCATTCTTCCTTCGTTGCCTTGCCTGTCCTGCCTGCCCTACTTGCCCTGCCTGTCTGACCTGCCTGATCCTGCCCTGCTCTCCCGCCTGTGGTTCTGATTTTGCTTATTCGTATATGATTCTGGTTTGTTTCCTGCTTTGCACTTTGTACTGTCACTAGTTTGTTGCACATGCTTTCCTAATTACCGACCTCTTTGCTTGCATATGTTGACTTAGATTCAGCCTGACCCTGAGTTCTGATACCTTGGATACTTTTGTATATAACATGTATGTCGTAAGCAATGATTGCTGATTGTTGTTTGGTTTAGGGAGTTAGGGTGAGAAGTTGCCTTTTGTTTCTTTTTGTTTGTACAGGGTTTGTTTGTGATCATTCCATTAGGTTGTTTTGTTTGTTTTTCCATTTTGTTTTGGCCTGGGTCACTCCCCAAGCTTTATACATACACTGTTGATGCTGTTGGTCCTTGTAAATAGACGGCCGTTTGTTATCCCTTATGTTTTTTTATTATTATTATTATTATTATTTTGTACCCCATGTGTGCTTTTCTCAGCTTATAGAGCACTTCAACAGTCAACCATAGTGGTCCCTCATTTTCACTCATGAGTTGCCAGCAAAGAGAAGGAGGAAAAAATGCAGAATAAAGGGGTTTGGGTGTCAAAGTGCATAAAGTGACAGTCCACAGCAGACACAGGCTCACTGGTTCGCACATGCACCTGTTTCCCGTTAGTTACCCCATGAAGTTATTTCAAAATGTGCAATTTGTTTTTTCTATCCATTGACAGGCCCAAATTATATGAAGTTAAAAAAAACTTTTGTTGCCCAGTCCCCTCACCAAAGCATCACTAGAGGTAACTTTTATTGCAGTTTATTTGAAAACTGCTCTGAACATGGTTTAGCTGCGGTTTAAGGAGAAATGCACATAGATCTCCAAATCAGATATTATCGGTAACGCGTTTAATTCCTTGACTTTCGAAATCAGTCCACTGGCTGCTGAATTTTGTAGGCAACTCGTGAATTCTTGAACAAAAGGCATTTGTATTTGAAGCAAGATTGTCAGTATCGGTTCTTTTCCTGCCCCTTTGGTATGCCTGTTCTCTGTTTGGCCAGCAGGTTTCACTGACCATCTCATGTCCCCGGCCGCTACAATGCTTCACAGGCTGAGCAGCTGGCTGTCCATCCCAAGAGCACCTGGCTGCAGACACTGTAGGTGTGGAGCTCCACAGTAAGCGGAAACACGTGGATCTCCACAGTAAGCGGAAACACGTGACCTCCTCCACAGTAGGCGGAAACACATGATCTGCATAGATTCAGTGGAAACCGCGTAAGTGGATTGTAAAGGTTGGTACAGAGTCATTCAAGTACATCCTATATTTTTTAAACCTTTTATTCCAATATATTGCAATACGGGATACAACACAAAAACATTTCTCGTG
>JABFEA020000119.1:9500973-9516906 GCA_019775915.2 Cyphomyrus plagiostoma | reverse complement strand
TGATTGGTTGATTAGATAATTGCATTAATGAGAAATTGAACAGGTGTTCCTAATAATCCTTTAGGTGAGTGTATATTCTATGCACTTAGGAATAAGGCCAATGTTTCAACGCTGGTAGGGACCAAATCACTCCTCCCAAAACACACACGGTACTACTGCAATATTGGTAGGGACATGGATTTATGTTTTGTAAAAAAGCTTATTTTATCAGTAACTTTCTGGCCTACTCAAAATGGACTGTGAGAAAACTAACATTATGTTTGGCATGTTATTGTTGGAAAAAAAATGTTGGATGCGTTAATTTGTATTAAATTAAGAATATCCTATCAGTATATTTCAGAGAACTTGAAGTGTAATGAAGAAATATACAAATTAAGTGACCTGTGATCCAATAAACTGAACACTTGAAAAGTGCACCTATAAGACTTGGCCACTAGGTGGCCCAAACTTCCAGTGTTTAACAGCATTTAAATCTTGTAAAGCTACTGCATTTCGTATTTAAACCTGTCAGATGACAATCATACACTAAGCTAACACTAATAATAGTCCAAGGTATCCCTCACATTATGTGTTGCAACATTTAAGTAAATATTCAAACTGAAGTGAAAATCCTAATTTTTGCTGAAAATATGTCCTTGTTCTCTTTTAGTGTTTATCTCAAACTCAGCCGAATGTTACATTCCTTCATAATTGTAACTGTACTTCAGTTCAGTTCAAAACAATTTCCTGTTCATTTTATTTTCAACAGCCACTCATAGTTTTAATATAACTTCTAATTGCTTTATAGTTTAATTGTACATGTCATTTTTTATATTATGAACTAAGAAATCTGAGTGACCAATAGCAAAAACATACTTTCGAAACATAAAAACAACAGCAAATGGTCCTATTTCAGCACATTACTTTAGTATATATTTAATAATAAAAAAATGTCAGGTTATTGTGATTTGTAAGCTTAATACTGTACTCATTTTAGTTAATATAATAAAAATAAATAAAAATAAAACTGCAAATCTGAAAAAATATAGGGATAAATGTCACAACTGGTGCATCCAAGATTTTGGAAATGTCATGTTCAACAGCATTAGAAACGGTTTATAATTATGTTATGAAACACGCAAAGTGCACTTATTTGTGACAGTTGACTTCACAGCAGTAAGGAATGGAACAGCAAATGGTGACCAATTCCTATCCATTACTCAAATGGTAATTCAAACTAAAAACAATACAGCTCATCCAAGTGGGCAGCCAAAAACAGCAAATAAATAACAAACCTGACACATGAAACATTAAAGACTCCTACTCAAAATGAACTGCAAGTGGACACAAACGCAATGGAGCAGACTCACTAAGATTATGTCATTTCATGTATATTTATGAATTTCAAATATGTCTTTTCAAAGAAGAAAAGGGTCTGTTTTTTTCCAATAAAGAGATAAATATACTGCAGCTTCACCTGCCCAGCCATTTATATATGTAATCTATTCTTTACTTAAAAAATATTATGTCTGAAAAATGTAGATGCTTTTTGGCCTCTTACACATAATAGCCATTTATATTCACATCAGTCACTTCTGAGAGCTGAAACCTTCAAGTGGGACTTGCAGTTAACTACTGCAAAACTATTAAGGAAAAAACATACCAAGGACGCGGCTCAGAGCAACTTTCCAAGTAAAATAAGCCCAGCTGCTTAACTTTTTTGTACATTCGCCATGAAAATACACAAAGGTGTAAAGAACATTTGCAATACAAAAAAACTTTGTAGAAAACATAGAAAAGTACTGTCCTTAAGGATTTATGTCTATTTACTGTTAAGGCAGTCATACCTATGGAACGTTCCAAAAAGCCACTTTCATCCAATGCGATTGCTGCGGACATTGTGTGTTTGAGTAAGCAGCACGCTGCAGTCATGCCAAAGCAGGGTGTGTCGGATGGGCACGGATATCCTGGCAGATTGGGGCCCAACATTTTACAGGGGCCCTGGAATATGTAAAACTGTAAGTAAAATTGGACAGGGGCCCAAGGTGATGTTCTGACAAGAAGTCCGGAATTTCTGGCAACGACACTGTACCAAAAGTCTCAGGAACAGCTCAAATGACTTTACCAGGGATAAGTCAGTACATCCACCGCTTTTCTGGAAGATACGTATAGGATGTTGACATTTCTTTTGATGGATGCTTGTCAAAATTTAACGAAGAAGAATATTAGGATCTTCCTGTGGTGTTTGACATAAAAAGCTTATATCTGAAAGAGCCAAAAAGGCAATTTAATTGCATTTCACTTTATGCGGACCCCCATTAACCATGAAGGTAAGCTGCAATTTCCAGGCAATGCAGTCAATGAAAAATGATCCCAGTGAGATATCCCTCGGTTCATAATGGCATTTTGGTAAAAAAAAATGACACGGTTTGTTGTGCTAATTGCTTCTTGGCAAACTGCATATGTAACACCCTCCACTGTGAAGGGAATATAAACTGTATACAATTATCAATAAATAGGACAAACTAGCAAAAAATAATGAATGGAAGAGAGATGATTGGGATCCCTGATAATTTGTGCCTTGAAAGTCAACGTAAAATAACGGCTTTAACTCCGAGGCTTCATATCAGCATAGGAAGTTATTATCTTCAGCCATCTGTCTAGTCAGCCATCAGGCATCTTCTAAAATGTAATAAAGCTGCAGTCTCATAATTTAAAGATCCATGGCAAGAACAAAGGGTTCGAAATGGAATTAAAAAATGAGAATCTCTGCCTGCTCCCCTGTTTCACCTGCCGCCTTCTCCCGCTCCTTGGCGTCTGTGCCCCCTGACTCTGTCACGCCTTCTTGCCGGCAGCTCTGTGCTTCTGCTTGCGCAGGTGAGCCTCGATCTCGTGGCGGAAGAAGAGCATCCCCAGCTGGCTGTGGGAGGCCTCGTTCATGGCCTTCGACTGCATGCACATCTTGTACTGCTCGGGTGGCAGCTCATCTTCGCAGTGCTTCTCGTGCCACAGGTGGAAGAGGCCGCGTGAGGGGGCCCGTACCACCAGCAGGTTGCTGTGCAGGTACTTCCTGTACAGGTGCACGTCCTCGCCGCCCCAGCCCTTGATATCCACATCAAAACCACCTGTCAGGAGAAAAGACACAGGCGACACTGACAGGCCTGCTGAGATAAAAGAGAGGCACACCTCACGTGTCTTTTGGGATGCTGAACGGATCCATGTCACACAGTGACAGAAAGGCATTATGGGGATTTTATTGGCATTAATAAAAGAGAAGACGGAGAGTAAAAAGCAGAGAATGACACATGGCTGATAATAATGATAATACATGAATGAAGAGTTTATCACCTGACCTCGTCTCGACACTCAAGTGAATATCATGAATATAGTCTAAAAAGTTTCTCATATTTAAAAATATAGCAAAATGTTTCCATACATTTAATGAGACATAATCTTCTCCAAATATTTATCTAATGAGACAATAATTGCAGATGTTTACAATTATTCTTTACTGAGTTTCAATTAAGAGTGAGAAAGCAGTATGGTGTTTTGCATAGAATTTGCTCATTCATAATGCTATAAAAAGCTCAGGGCAAAACAAATATATTCAGAAAAAAGGAAAGTGAACTTTACAAGCAGATCCTGGATTATGAATGTCTGACTTATGAACAACTTGTACTTATGAACAGACAGCCATAAAGCCTATTATATTAAAAATTCAAATTAAATACAATGGTTTATAATAATGGAGACATGCACTACTTTATGAATATATTGTGTGATTTCAGGGGTTTGTCAGCTCAAGTTACTTTTATTATTAATGTATACAGCCTCTCCCCAGGTTACGATGGTATTATGTTCTGACTAACCTATCCTAACGTCAAAATATCTTAAGGCGTGTTAATGCAGCACACCTAACCTAAGAAACAACATAGCCTAGACTAGCTTATCTTAAACATGCTTAAAGCACTTGCATTGGCCTATAGTAGGGCAAAATCATTAACACAAAGCCTAATTTATGAAAAGTGTCGAATATCTAATGTAATTTATTGAACAAGGTACTAAAAGTGAAAAACATTTACCCATCATAACCTGGGGAACGTCAGTAATTATATGCATTTTTATTGCTCCGACCTACAAATTCAACTCAAAGACAGACTTAGGGAATGGATATATGGGGATTGCCTGTAATTGTATTTCTGTGTTTATGTATCTTTACCATTTTATTTGTTATTTCATTTATTCTTTTCTTCAGGGCAGAGACCAACTGTCCACGTGCTTTACCTGCAATCATTTATAGCTGAATTATAGGGAATCATAATGAACAGACAAAGACCATGGAACTCTTCCCAAATGAAATTAATGAGTATTAGTCCACGAGCCGCCATGTTGTGTCTTTGGTTTTATGCCTGGAACCACAGTCATGTGGATGCACCTTCGAATGTCATAATGATTTGAAGACAGGATAGGGGCAGGATTTCACGAGCAGATGACGCAAATCAATATACTGACCTATATTGATGAAATCTGACCTGTACTGGCAAGTCATTCCGAACCCGAAATCTCTCCAGAATCCGGTGTCCTTTTTTATTACCTGATAAAATAAAGATAAAAACACAGTGACAGCGATTAAGATAAATGAAGATGGATGGATGGATAAATAGAGATTAAAATATATCGAGAGTCACAATGCAGAAATTTAAAAATGCTCTGTCAAGAAATATAGATAATTTTTTCATAAAGGGATGAGATTAATTTACATACGAAGGGTAGCCCTATGGATAAACGCCTTTTATAGACCGCTACACCAATATATAAACATCATCTTAAATCACAATGTTAAGATATACATTACCAGCTGTTGTTCTATAGGTGGAATATTATCATGATGCCCATAAATGAGTCCTGGATTGTACTGGCTGAATAGAATTGGATAGAAAACCTTTTTCCCTGAGAACAGGGGAGACAAGATCAGACATTATACATTTTAACATCAAATCCTAACTGTGTAGATGCCACAGACTTGGCAGACAGTATTTTGCAATATTACTCTGGGTCAAATGACTATCTGATATTAAGAGGCTAAACAGCCTACATCCATTTAATATGATTTTTTTTTTAACATCAGGACGACTGAGAGACATTAGTGACTATAACCCTCACCAGGTTGTGCATTCAGCCTACAGGAATTGAGGAAGTCTGATGTGAAATAAATGTCTACATCACAGAAGAACAGGAGGATGTTATTCCCCTTCCATGCCCGAGCACCGACATCCAGGCCACGTCCTCGAGAAAAGTCCTCATTCAGCTGGATCAGCGTGAAGTTCCTGAAATTGATCTCCCTGTTTAGAACAGAAAGCATTTTATCTATGTGTCCTTTCAAATTACATTATTAAAATGTTAAATTACATTTTTGATGTTTCAACTGGTTAATATGTCAGTCCATAATGATCCTATTATAATTAGAATCTTATTTTTATACACTTTGATAAACATGACAAAGATCTCAAAATGAAAAATTTTAAGTTACATTTACATTTAGAACAGTTACAAAGTTAATAACTGGCTGTATGGATACTACCATGTGAAAGTATAAAGTAGCACCTAGGAATAGCAAAGATAAAAACACATTCATACACTCAGCATATTCACTGCTTTGCATTTTGTATTTTCACGGCAAAATGGTGATGTGTGCTATTAATATCTTGTTATATTATTTTTGTAATTTTTATTTTAGTAATCTTCCTATTATCTGGTCTCCTGAGCTGAAACGCTTCATAATGATTAGGTATATTGCAGAATCAGCAATCTCTATTAGTCATCGTGTATGCCTGCATTGCAGTACTGGAAGAATATCAAAGTACTGAGTTATATGTGTGAACAGAGCAACTGAGCGGCTTCCATTCGTACAGGAGAGACATTAACGGAGCAGCACTGACAGGTAACTAATTTCTCCTCCAAAATGAGTTAAACTAATGAGTGCAAATTACTTAAATAGACACATGAAGCGGAGAGAAAGGACGTCTGAACATTGGAATCTGGAGATGGCAGAGTGGAAATATTTCAGCCATTCAGTAAAATCATTCTCCAACTACCTTAAACCAGGAGCATAGAGAGAATGTTCTGCATTTTAGCTACATTTTCAAATTGTGAAATTATTCTGACCATCAACATGTCAAAAACTCACTCATATTCATGGTATATAGAACAAATAAATTAATGACCTTGCTTTGCTACCTGAGTAACCCACAAAATATAGTGTGAGGGTAGCTTTAATGTGGAGTTATTTCTCAGGGGTGGCGTTAGTGTCCTTTGGACCAATGAACAGCACTTAAAGTACACACAATAAATCAAGTTACACATCCTTCACGTTCCAATGTGGAAAATTCACTTAAGAAAAGGAATCAATTAAAATATTGAATCTCTTGCCCCTCATTTAAATAGCACTCAGTTTCTATTGCAGAGGAATAGAAAAAAACCTGTATTAAGTGATCTTGCATTTTTTCTGAAATTCGGATGTTGGATGTCTATGACTCAGTCTACGTATATTGGGGGAAAAAAAGTGTTCATCAACAAGTCAGTGTTGAAAGGTGAGAGAATGATTATGTCTTACATAAGAGGGGAAGAAACTTTATAACAGACACATAATTAGAGGGAATGAAGTTAGATGAACTGACAGATACATCTGAGATCATTCATGAGATTTAATGATGTGACCCTTGATGATGTTGAGTCTGTTTTCACATGACAGGATGTCTGATGAGGAAATGCCCACACTCCTTATTGAATGTTGGTTTTTATAGTATGTTTCCTGCTAAAACACTGCACAGAAATCGGGCTTTCCAAATCATGTTCTCTTACTGGTATGTTATATTCGAGCATGAAGTGCGTTTGTTTGTTTCTTTGAGCCGGTAACGTTAAGCCTTAGAGAGCTGTACGTGGTTACAGGACACATGTTGCGGCCTAGTTTACCATCTGGCACTCTGCAATTATGGTCCATGCCACGGCACTGCTTAGGCGTAGCATAGCACCCAGATCAAAGCGAGAGGCCATGCTGGGAAGGAGCCCTTATGACAGCTATTTGCAAAGGAATGAGTTAATGAGCTACACCAGACTTGTGTTTAAAGTTCCTTAAAGTTCTCGCACAGTCAGGTGAAATAGCTACCGAGACTGGCCTGGGTTATTTGGGTACACATGTCATGTGTATGGACAGTTTGCTTTTCTTATCTGTTTATCAGTTTTTTTTATTATTAATTTATTCATTAATTTGTAGAGATGAGAGTCAACACTTCAAGCTGGAATCCATATTTTAGGCAAAATTTCCTTGCTAAACATTTTAAGGTGGCTAACAAAACTTATTTTAAAAATCTCTTCAAACTAAGTTTTAATATGTGGCTGATTACACTTTAAAGTGATGATAAACAGCTCTTATGCATAATACTGAACATGCTCCTATAATATAAAATATACTCAATCACACACTTACAGTGTCACTGATCCTGGGAACTGTCAAATGGTCACAGACAAGACAGGGAAACTGAACCTGTATTAAGGTTTTTACAAGGTGATAACAGCTAGCCTACTTAAGATTATGCGGCAGGTTATCGGAAGCTTTCCCCATATCTTAGACAACTAGAGATCGAATATAAAAACATTCTGAGCAAAAATATAAGTACAACCTGGATGCAACACAGTGGTCTGGAAAAGGCCCATTCAAAGGCATAAAAATGCCTGCACAAAATTCACACCCCTTTGGCCCGGTCTGCACAGCATTCACAGGCCTTTGGACCTGTCTGCACAGCATTTACAGCCCTTTGGACCTGTCTGCACAGCATTCACAGGCCCATGGAACTGTCTGCACAGCATTCACGGGCCCCTGGATCTGCCTGCACAGCATTCATGGGCCTTTGGACCTGCCTACTTCAGCACTTTATTATTACATTATACGCACTGTAATTACTGTGTCGTGACCTGCTGTAAGGAACCTGGACATCATGCTGCACGGCAGCCGCCCTGGAACAAAGTGGCAGGACAAACACCTGGTCTGACCTCTTTCCCACACAATTTTATGCTAAAACCAAGATGGGATCAGCCATGAGATCAAAGACCAACCCTCTGATGTTGCTGGTCATTTTTTTCCCTGCTCAGTTGTTATTCAGGACTCATGTCAAACAACTACACCACATTATTGGTGGCACTGGAGACCAAAGTCAGAGCTGCAGATCAGTGTTAGCTCAGTTCTATGGACATGAATCCAAAGACAGAACCTAGGATCCAGCTATAAAGGCATTAGCATGAAATGTGCCACCACCTAAGTTGTAGGTCATTGAATTGAAGGGAGGGTTCTCCTATTAGTTCAAAACTGTGATTCAAATTATATTTTATGTAGTCTTGTCATGATGCAAACCTAAAAGTCTGTTTTTTAAAAAATGCAAATTAAAAGCTCCTAAAACTTTATTTTTAAGTATACACATTATTATTATTCTTGTGACGTTGAACAATTTAAATGTCTGACATTTTCCAGTACCAAGAAGTAGGAATATATGGCAATCAGTTGTTTAAAAATACCAAAAGCTGTTAAACAAATACAGCCTGAACATTAAAGTAATTGAAGGCAACAGACATTTTAAAGGTTTATTTGCCTGATTTTTATTGTGCTGAACACCACTTTTCTGATGACAAAAATACCAATATTTCCATATATTTTGTGTATATTTCCAAATATACACAAAATATTTCCATATAAACCCACAGGGTTATTGTGTTTAACTCTTTACTAACAAATTACACTTTTCGTCAAAGCAGAGATGATGATCTTTGAAAATGTCAACCACCACACAAGTAGTTCATGGCATATCTGCATTTCAAGAAAATGTACTGCTTTGGCGTAAACATGAGTGAACAATGTATTGAATATAAGGCCAAAGTAGCTTTTTAAAAATTAATCTTACAAGAATTTTGAACGTAACAGTTATTGGTTCAGTTAGGCCTTGAATGTTCTGTCCCAATTTTCCGTAAGTCCCAATATATTTATTGCATGATTTTGAATAATGCAATGCCTATAGATGGACTTCAATGCAGAAGCGGCTGTATCTATACTATAATACATTTTTATTATTATTTTATTCTTCACTTATTTTTTTACATTGTATGCTCATTAGTAATTATAACTGACAAATATGATAGATTACCTGTCGGTCTGCTGTGATCTGATGAAAATATGTACGGCGTACCTTTAACATTGATAACTGTGGCCTTGAGGTTTTTAACAGCGATTGAATGGAATCAGTCACACCCTTGCAAAACTCGGCACGCACATTCACACAAGCACCTCATTAGCTCTGCAAGCTAGAATATGTTATAGAAACACAGAAAACAGTATAATTGTCCATAAGTAACTGAGGGATTTGGAGGACTTTGGGCTTGCCAGTGTGTAGGAGTTGGAAAGGTTAATTAACTGAGGTGTAGTCAGTGTGCAGCCTGCACTATAGCAGCAGGTGCAGCCAGACAAAAGCAAACGACTGCTGCACGCTTCGCTATCTCCACTCCCTGCAGCATGACCCCTGAACACAATCGCTTTGCACCGCCAGTTGGACGGCGATTAAACTCATCTGCCTTTCATGCTCACTGCAGAAGCAGGCCTCGAAATGTGAGACTCCATCATGAAATAGAGAGGGCCGGAGCCAACACAGAGAAATACCCTCCTCTCATGGGAGCCTTTAGGATCCATTATCAGCGAATCCATCCATCCTCATAGTACATGCGGGCAAACAGTCACTCAGCACAGGCAATGGAAACACAACCTAAACTGCGCCGTGATTTTAACAAATGTTGAAAATATTTGGAAACTTTTTAGAACAAAATATATACATAACAAATACTCATTAACAGAATTAAGTGTATGTATAGAGTACAGTATATCACTGACTCTTCCGGAACAGTATAAATAAGCGTCATCCTGTTATGATGGAAGTATTTCCTCTACTGATATCATCTCAGCTCATGACCTGTTAGGGAAATGGTAAGGCTTAAGTAAACAGAGAGACTGGGAAGGGGAAGGAAAGAGCGTATTCCTGAGCTCGTAGGAAGAGGGAACCATGCGGTGAATGTAGCCACAGGGAGCAAGTCAAAGACCACGTAGAACAGAGCTGAAAAGCAATTTCTGTAAAGCAGTAAATAATATTTCCAATTCATTTCAGTCCATTGCCTCAACTAAGGAAATGAGGACTTTAGCAGTTTATATACAAAAGAGAAGCATGTTAATAAACTATACATTTTTTCCAAAATTGGTCCTAGCAACAGAATTGGAGATGAATGGGTCCCTTGGAGTCTACACATTCCTGTAAACACAGAGCTGTGTGTGATGACGGTCTTGACACAAGGCCGAAACTCAGCATGCTGATGCTTTTTATGCAACTGCTGCAATGTGTTTTTTTTTCATTTATTATTAAAGGAAAAGCTGTGTTTTGGTAAACAGAGAACTTCGACAGCCATAACTGCTAAGCAAAAAGACATTGCATTTTCATAGAAATTAATGTTGGTGTAAAACTACGATTTTATGTCTTTCAAAACTGTGCCCACACAGCTATTCCTCAAATCATCCCAGTATTTAGGGTTACCATCCAATACATTTATGGATTTATTTAACCCGACCACCAGCACCTCTAATCTGGCTAATCAGTATCTCATAAAGTTAATTACCTCTTTAAATGAACACGAATACACAGAATAGCTGCAGTTCCTCTGAGGAGAGGTTTTGGGTCTGAAGTGGTATTAATCCAAGAAACCAATGACTTCCAAGGAACCAGTAACTTTTTGTAGAAGAGAAGAAACATGACACAGTTTGTCTTGCTTTAAGTAAATGCACATTTAAAATGTGAGCCAATTTAAGTGCGCCCTTACACGTCAATCACACAGTTTGGTCTGCATCTAAATCTTGGCCTCACTAGTGCTTCTTACATATTTAAAGTCCTCAGTAAAGGAGACTTTGCTTTGCATTGTTTTAGTGTGGATGCACAAATGTGCCTTTGCCCAGTAAGAGTCCCCATAATTCGATGTCCTTCAGCTGTCAGTATAATTTACCCAGGCATCAGCTTTACACATATACAGCATAAGTCAGGAAAGGGACCCTCCACGTGCATGCAAGTCGCTGTAAATGAATATTAGGCAGCCCTGATGCACATTAGTGATAAGAGGGTGTTTGTTAGCAAAGTTTAAGTCAGCTTTTTAAAGTCAGATCACCTGGGTCGCTGCTCACCTCATCCTGAGGGTTGTAGTAAAATCACTTCCAGTCCTGTGTCTGGTAAGACATTTATACAATTCATCAACACCAAGTGAACTTTATTCAGTGTTTGGAAAGAATGCAGGCTTAATCCTTGACCTGAAAGCACCAAATGCTGTGGTATTTCTAGACTGAGACTGCATACTGCGATATTTCTGTTAAGTGACTGAATAGCATGAAAGGTTAAATGCAGTAAAATGGAAAAACAAGTTGAAAGAATCTCCCTGTAAATACAGAAAACCCAGCCCATGGTATGACTGTGTCAGACTATTACTCACTGTTTATGCAGTGCCGTCAACATCAGTGAGGGCGGCATTTTATTCTGAACTAAGTTTTAGGGTAATTACATTTTGAATAATTGTAATACAGTGCATGATTTTGCATAAATTCTGATTAAGGGGCTTTGAATGGCCACTTAAATGAATCCCTAAAAGCAAGTGCCGGGGCGTTCTGCAGTGGCAGAACACAGAAACTGGCATCAGTCCAGTGTAAGGGAGGGAGTTTGTATGGGGAAGGGGGGGGGGGGTTAAATTGCATGGGCGTCTCAGCAGGCTGCAGCACAAGCATCTGCCTCAGTCTCAATAAAAACAGCCTGGACACTGGCACATAGCTACAGCATTTAGTTACGTCGATTAGCACTGCAATGTAACAACACACATAAAAAAAATGTAAGCCAAAATACTCAGAAGAAAACAACAGCAGCATTCTTTTAATATTGCTCTGAATGGAAAACTCCATCAGCTTAATCAGCTCTTAAATACAAATAAATGAAATATTTGAACCCATGAATCCTGTTGCTGCAGTCCTTCTCGCTGCCCCTAGCAGCAAGCATTGCATGCTTGTTTTATGGACCCATAATACTGAGCTTCCGACCAGCTCATCTGAACAAGATACTCGTACACGGAGTAAGAGTGAATAGTGGGTACTGCACAGAGTAATATGCTGAATATTCTTGGAAAATGATCAGAAGAGCAGAGATTCTGAAAAGATACTGAACAGCAGAGATAAATCTATCAATAGTGATGTTATTATATTCTTACTGATTCCAGCGGGAGTTATCTCAAGGTGCAGACTGCAGTCTTAAATTCACCAGATAGACACAGAAAGCAGACATCATTCTAACAAGAGTGAACTGCAAAGGACAATTAGCTACATAACAGCAGTCTGTCAGAAAGCCTGTGCCCTCTTGTCCTCCTCAATGAGTCTGGCCCAGATTAAAAAGCAGTTTAATTTTCAGCATTGATGCAGGTCAATGGACCCTACCCACTGCAAAGGTTTGCATTGTTTGAGGGATCTGGCATTTTCAAACGTCAGAATGATACATCACACTTTTTCTCTGTTTAAGTCTATGCCCGGAATAGTAATATATGTCTGGCATTGGGATGAACTTTCACTCTGAAGCAGAACCAGACTTTTAGGTTAGAAGTCAAAAGCTCACACATGCCATGATCCCTGCCTCCCATCCCCCATCACTGTCGGAGTCTTTTGAGATGGATCTCTTACTTGGATGTGTTTTCCAGGATTCCCTTCACCTCGCTGACTTGATCCTTGCCAAAGTACACCACGGTGAGGTGGACCCGTCCGTCCTGATGAATGCACACCTCCCTGAAACACAGCGGGAAATGATCAGGCTTCATCTCTCTATAGAGGTATCCCACGGATGCCACATGTAGCTCAAAGCCGCTTTACCAACAGCTATCAGTGCTTCCAAGATTCATGTGCTTCACTTGTCTGAGTGTTTTGGACTGAGTAGCAGATTTGTGGCCATTTAAAGGCTTCACAGACTCCTCTGTTTAGCACTGAGAACAGTGATACTTTTTCCATTAGGAAAGACTTTTATCATGAAGTTCTGAAATGGAATAAGAAATGTCTTGAACGTTTTATCAACTAATTCTGATCACATCCAGTGAAAAGTACAACTACTAATCTTATTATTTGTCTGATCAAATAATGTCATTATTTAAAGTAATTTTTCGGCATTCAGAATTACATGGTATTAAATTCATGGTAATAATATCGGTGAGACCCTGGCCAGGATAAGCAGATAAAAGCAGAATGAATGGATATTAATAAAATGAAATAATGGTATTTTACCATGTAAAATGTAGGTCATAAAACTCAGTATATGTCTTGCCATAGGTATATTTTCTGTCCTTAGATGTGCTGTTGTACCATCTGCATACTGAAAATGCAAACCAAGCACAAGATCTCCACTGATCTAACCCATTAAATATGAACTATAGGCATAATTAATATCAATCAATCAAATGTATGAAACAAAAGCTAAACAAGTTCACATATGAAAAATATAATACATTGTTTAAAACTTACTCCCCAATATTTTGTCATTCATGATACACAAGATCATAATAATGTTATATATAATTATATATCCTTTTATACAATATGAGACAATACTTAATTACATCTGATACAAATGAATCCTATTTTATACCATTCTGTTTTATATAATACAAATAATCTGTCAAGATAGATAAAAAATCCCACCAAAAAAGTTTTGTAATAAATCAGTTATTGCTAAACAAATTAATTGTGTGTGTTTGCTTCAATCATATCATTGTTTACTGCAAGACTGAGCACAAGCTTCTGTTACCGTAGTAACAATCATTGATTTCAGATGCTGGATCTCTGCCCTCATTGGTGGTTCTAAATTTTAGATATTAATCATAGAAAGCAAGGCCTTTTCTTTCCTAAGTACAATGAAATTACTTTTGCCTGAGGCTACACAGACAAAAAAAAAACAATTCTACTTTTTAAATTACACTGTCAGCCTAATTTTAATTCACCATATGTCAGGAAAAGTTATGGAAAATATTAGTCTGTATCTACAAGAGTGCATGCAAAAAGTAGAAAGTGAGATTGCTTGACCCTTTGATTTTAAGCATAAAAGATGCATACTAACCACAGAGCTAAAGCAATATGGAGAAGAAGAATCTCCCACATTGAATAGATGGCCAGCTAGAAGAAAGTTATCACCAGAGAAAGTGGAGATGGCCACAGTTATTGATTAGCTGTCAGAGAAGGACGGAAATGAAAAGGCTTGCTATGGCAAGGTGCTGCCCTGTCTCAGACAGCACAATTATTCCTCAGTGTCATGCTACAGTTAATGCAGAGCTCCTCTCTCTTTGTCCCCATGCTTTGCATTCGTTATTTCACCCATTTTGCCACCATAATGAAGCAATAAATGACAGTGGAATGTAAGCACATTAGCTTGTGGCTTACTGTGTGAAACAAAGGAAAAGCAATGTATACTCTTTTTAGTATAATCATTTCATAATAATGTTGCTAATCAATCTTCTTGGGCCAGTGAACCCCAAAACTGAAAAAGGTATGTTTTAGAGGGGCTTTATTGCTATCTATCCATGTACATTGTTCTACTGGGAGTTGCCTAGTTTTGAAGATATCAGTCATAGAAATGTTGGGTTTTTCTCCAATATAATGGGACTGAATGACATTCTTTCTGTGGTGATTAAAGTGACGAAAACATACATTATAATAGTTCAACAGCAATGTCCATCCATCCATCCATTTTCCAAACCGCTTATCCTACTGGGTCGCGGGGGGTCCGGAGCCTACCTCGGAAGCAACGGGCACGAGGCAGGGAACAACCCTGGATGGGGGGCCAGCCCATCGCAGAACAGCAATGTCTCTTAGCAGAAATCATGTCCCAATTACTCATGATAATCCACAGACTTTGTATTGAGCAGTTTAATATAGGAACTACTTTCTTCTTCCGAAATCCATGCACCAATCATATCACTGCACAGAAGATACAAGCACAAGCACCCCAGAGATATCTTTACATACGCCCCCAAACCCACCTTATCACAGTGGAGAGGTTTATGTGCCTTCTTAATCCTAGAAGCAATGTTGTTGGGGGAAATTGTCCTTGGTTGGGTCTCCTTGCCCACAGTAAAATAGACTGGCGCCCCACCCTGGAGCAAGGTTTTGGGGGAGAGCTCCCAGGCGATCACCTGGTGGTTGGGTCTCTACTAATGGGGTCTGGCTGGCCAATGCTTGAAAAAGTTACATGGGGGGTGTGGGGGTCAGGTCCAGTGTTTTTCAATTGGGCTGTAGTTGAAGACAGGGGCCTTAGCAGAACATAGAACTGGCTTTAGGAACAAAGACCGTAAACATTCTAGTGGGAAAGGTGTCAGGATCGGTGTCTGTCTGACCCAGTCCTATGTCTTGCCCCCTTTTGGCCCGTAGGTGTCACTGGTCATCCTGTTTCCCCCTCTTTGTCATGTAGCCCTTCAGCCCCTAATGCGCTTCCCTGCTCCCCAGGCCACCAAGTAGCTCAATGAATTGAGCAGGCGGCCTTGGAGGCTGAACCCTGGTCATGAGTTTCACCTGTCATTTAATATTTATTAGATTACCTTTCTGTGCTTGTTGATTGTAATTTACTCCACCTGTTGTTTGTTGTCCCTTGTCTTAGCTCAGAGGTGTGAAAGTCAAGGCCCGCGGGCCAGATCCGGCCCACAAATTAATTATCTATGGCCCCCGGGATGATATTTGATTAGTATTAGAACCGGCCCGCACCAATACTCCATTCCCCACAATGCAACGGTAGCCCGTGAACTCACTCTTCTTTGAAGGAAGTTTGTTTTTGTCTGTGAACCTGTTGAAAAATGTTTTCACTTGAAATTAGTGAC
>JABFEA020000119.1:9484187-9500873 GCA_019775915.2 Cyphomyrus plagiostoma | reverse complement strand
AATAGGTTACGTGCAATCATTTTAATATGTTTTAATAAACATTGAACCAGTCCGGTCCTCGGCTTGTAGCAAATTTGGTTTTTTGGCCCTCTAATGTATTTGACTTTGACATCCCTGTCTTAGCTGATTGGTTGTTTTTGGTTATGTTCTGCACTTGCCCCTTGTTAGCCCTAGATTTAAGTGCCTGCCCTCACTCTGTTCTCTTGTCTGTCATTGTAGTTGTTACCATGTGTTAGTAGCTGTGGTTGTTTCCTAGTCCTGCTGTCTGTTTTGCTCTGTTCCCTAAATTTGTCTCTTTGCGACTAATTTTAGTTTAGTTCTTATCTGTCCTGTTTTGTTTTGACCCCTCATAACCCTTTCTTTTCTGGTTCCCCCTTTGTGTTCTTTTTGTTAATAAATCCCTTTTTGTTGGAGCTGCTCCATGGATCGTCCCTCTTTTCTCTCATTTGCCATGCCCTGTTGTAACAAAGTTAATTCTGGTCATGGGACAGGCTGTGCCTGTCCATTCATATGCCCCGAACATCAGTTCAGAGTACCCAGCCTTTTTGGAGACCTTGCTTGGAATACTGGTAGGTGCCCCCTCTGGGGACTCCATTGTTCCACTTGAGGAATTTTAACGCTCACAAGGCTAATGACAGTGAAATCGGGAAGGGTGTGATTGGGAGGAATGGCTTGCCTGATCTGAACCTGAGCAGCTTTTTGTTACTGGACTTTGCAAACACCATGATCAAGCACAAGTGTGTTCATAAGTGCACCTGGCACCATAATACCCTGGGCCAAAGATCACTGATTGATTCTTTAGGCATCAGATCTGCGACCAAGTCTTGAACACTTGGGTAAACACCATCTGGTGGCAAGTTTGGATCAGATGGTGGGGAAAAATACCAGACGAACATGGTAGACCGAAATGTATAGTAAGGGTGTGTTAGGAGTGTCTGGCAGAACGTCTCTTAAATTCTGAGGGAGGTTGGAGACACTGAGACAGAGTTGTGGCTAAAAGGTTGTTGGTATCAGTCTTACCAGCAACCCAGAACCTGGGAGTGAAGGGAGCCATCATGTTGAAGAAAGCAGCCTTTTGAGCTTAGTTAGATTGTTGGACTCCGGAGGCAGCTGACAGATTCCAGGAGAAGAGTGGAGTAAGGCTTTAGCAATTGTAGAAGCAAAAATTGTGTGGGAAGAGTTCAGTGGGGCCATGGTAAATGATTTTCAGTTGGCCTCAAAGAAATTCTGGCAAACTGTCAGGTGAATTAAAAAGAGGCTGCAGCGCTTTGCCTATGCTGTTTCCAGCAGGGGTGGAGTGTTGTTGATCTCAACCAGATATGGGTGGATACTCCAGGTTCGGTATAAGATAGTGGCTCAAGTGGAAGAGTTCAAGTATCTCAGGATCCTGTTAACAAGAATGGGAGAAATGGAACAGGAGATTGGCAGGTGGATTGGTGCAGTGTCAGGAGTTATATATCCATTGTACCAGTCTGTGAGAGTGAAGAGCAAGCTGGCGGGAATGAGCTTCCTTCACAGAGTGTTTGGGCTAAGCCTTAGAGACGGGGAGCTTGGGCATCTGTCTAAGATGCCATCTAAACACCTTCATGGGAAGGTACATTGAGGATGTCCAAAAGGCAGGAGACACCAGGGCAGACCCAGTACACGGTGGAGAGATTACACCTCTTAGCTTGCCTGGGAACACCTTGGTGTCCCTCTGGAGGGAGGGAGCTGGACAAAGTGGTTAAGGAGAGGTTTGTCCCCTGACCTGGACACAGATGAGCGTCAGAAGATAGATGGGTGGATTTCAGGTACCATATTCCGTTGTATTACAATTTATGTGGCTATAATCCCTTCCGTGTCATGTGGGACTGCTAGAGCTGTGACATTAATTTTATGAAGGCATAAAATAAAACTGAGTTTCCCCTCATTGCCTCACAGCTGTGCACTGCAACGGTAATGTGTAATGGTCTAAGGTTAGAAAACTCCCGCTCATATTGGCATTGATTGACTCGGAAATGGAAAATGTAGGTGTGAAGGGGTGGGAAAACGCAACAGAGCAATGTGTAGAGAGCCAAGAATACATTGTGCCTCATGGTTTTAACGTCCCACCTCATGCAGAGCAGCATGGCATACAGAGACCTGCCGGATCACTGGAATCTCAATGCCGAGTCAGCCGCCCAAACATTTCTGAATACTGAGCACGAGAAAATTTATCTTAACGGGGTTCTGAGTCAAAGGATCCATTGATTCTCAGATCTTATTCTCATTAGAATTCATCAGAAGTCTTATGAAAGTTCATCGCAGTACATCAGAAATAAAATATTGTTCATGAAAAGTTTGAAAAACATTAAGCATAATAATAGTTTATTGCAGCGAATTTCTAATGAATTGGCTCCTGATTAATTTAATCTTTAGCTTGGCAGATATACTTTAGCCGAAGATATAGTCTAGAACAGATTAGAATATTAATAAGTTATGTTAAAACTATGTAAAATGAAGTTAATATGTTTCCTGAAAAGGACAACAAGAATTTTAACAGTGGTTAACATTGTTTCCTCACACCTCTGGGACCAAGGCTTGAGTCTCTGCCAGGGTGCCATGTGTGTGGAGTTGGCATGTTCTCCCCATGTCATCATGGGGGTTCCTCTGGGTACTCCGGGGTTCCCCCCACAGTCCAAAAACATGCTAAGGTCAATTGGCATGATCAAATTACCCATAGGTACGCATGAGTGAGTGAATGGTGTGTGAGTGTGCCCTGTTATGGGTTGACACTCCAACCTGGGTTGTTTCTTGCCTTGCACCCATAGGCTCCATACCCCCTGCGACCCTCAATAAGACAAGCGGTTTCAATTTGATAGATGGGTGTTTTGTTGTGGTTCATATAGCATCCTAACAATCTGCTTAACATTTGAAAGATTAACTGAATTACCTGGATTTAAAAGTTTATAAAAATCAGGATGGAAAATGCCTGCCTTTAAGTGCTGTTGCTGTATCATAAACTTGGCATGGGGTGGTTGTTAAAACACTTCAAAGCATACCTCTCTGCTAATCTAAGTACATATTTAACCTGTGATGTACATGCTCCAATAAATATACATTCTGTGTATGTCAGCTGTGTTATATATTTTTTTATCTATATATTCCTAAACATAGGTGTGCATGTGTGAGTGGTTGGTATGTGAGTGTGTCCTGCGATGGGCTGGCCCCCCCGTCCAGGGTTGTTCCCTGCCTCGTGCCCCTTGCTTCTGGGATAGGCTCCGGACCCTCCGCGACCCAGTAGGACAAGCGGGTTGGAAAATGGATGGATGGATATTCCTAAACATCCATCTTCCATAACTGTTTAATCAGTAGAGGCCATTCCCAGGAAGCTCTGGGCAACTGACACCCTGGGTGGGATGCCAGTAGATCACAGGGCACATACTGACACACTAACTGAGAGCCTCCAATTGCCTTAACCACAGGTGTTTTGGACTGTGAGAGAAAACTTGGGTCAAAAATGCAGAACATATATAGCAGGCACAGGCAGCCCTGCTCCTGGAGTGCCAGTATCCAGCAGGTTTTCTTAAGGCAAAGCTTAAGTCACTGCCAGGGTGCCAGGCAAATAGTAACTCTGACGAGAGCTCAGATCCAATCGCTCTAACCACATTCGGAGGTGGTCTAGGAAGCATATGGCCATATTCTTTTAGCAGCGTGAACGCGAATATGTCCCGAGCTGGACTGAAGGACTGCTTACTCAGCTAACGTCCTTTGGGCGTAACTACGTAGCGACGCATTAAACGCGCAAATGGCAATTACTTGATTTATGTCATAACGTCTGCCGTTCAATAGTCTAGGTAATGGATATGTTAATAGAAACAAATAATAATAGTGTAATTGTTTATAGGCGTTTTATATTGGGTGGTCCGAGAGCTTAAACCCCTGGTCAGTCCCAGTCCGGCCCTGACTACTTAATTTACTCCAGGTCAAACATATAATTCAGCGTATCAGACAAAACAAAGAACCTCTTAGTTGAAATTTTAACAAATTTTGAGCTTCATTGTTTATGATTAAAACCGAAATATTATCATATGGCAACCAACATAATGCATTACAGACTGAACCCTTTGCCCTTGAACAGAAAAGTATTAACCTAAGTACTGGAAGACCTTTTTAACATGTATATTTGCATAGTATATTGACGAGGAATAAAAATGCATGCGTACAACGTGAAAATTTGAAGTTCAATTATATATAGTTTAAATTAATTAAGAAATCACATTTGCATTATGTGTAATAATATTCTATAATAAAGACCGTCGAATGAAAATCACAATGCCAATACGAAATACAATTTAAAGATTACACATAGAAGATAAACATTATTAAGAAATATAATACCCTTAATGGATTTATTTAAAAATAGAAGGACACATTAATTATTGAAATATTTACTTATTTGTTGATTTACAGATAAAGTTATTTATTTCATTTAGACTATTATGGTGTTTTTAAGGCTACAAACATTGTAGGTTTGTTTACATTGGAATGCACCAGTAGCTTTTGATTTCTTCTTCTTTTAATGTTCGGCAGACTGTATATGGAGGTGATTTATGTGCTTATTTAGACAAATTGTGGGAAAGTAGATCCGATTAAATGCGGTCAGTGGAGATGCATGTTAATACCAGGTGTGAACGGACGTGTTTAGTGCTGTCCACTTGAGATCGGATCACCGAGGGCGCATGATAATACCAGGTGTGAACAGGGCGTAAAGTGAGTCACCAAATGGTATGTATACCCTGCAACGGGTGGATTCCCATCGTGGGTTATTTCCTGCCTTGTGCCCATAGATAAACTTCCCATGACCCTGAATACAAGTGGGTATGGAGGATGAATGTGTTGCTTGTAATACTGTTCATGATTTTTCAACCACTTAATCATATTAAGTGATGTAGAAATATATAAAAAATACATGTAACATAATTAACAATAAAATCAAAAATGAAAGGCTTACAGTAGTTCTTCGGTGCAAAATCAATGTCTTCTAATGAGCTGTGTGTGCACATATTTAAAAAATCAAATCAATCTGTGTATAAACTGCAAACATTTAAAAAGTGCTCACTGAATATTTCAGTTTTCTTTTTTTATCCTGCTGTTCCGAACACCTCTCTGTTGAGATAATCAAACACGGCCTCAAAGATGCAAAACTGTGTATATCTTCAAAATCTCCACCCAACAGATTCCTTCCTCTTATCAGTCGTAATTTAAATTGCAGAATTTGTATGATTTATTTATAGTGTGCACTGAAAACATCTGTTTTTGGCTTTTCTGCACAATAAATACTAACTGGTGCAATATTCAGCACTGCATAAGTGAAGCAAAAACAGAATAATTATGCTATTTAAGAAAGCCAGCTTGTCAATACTATCCCCATTACAGGATTTATTTAGTGCTACCATACCTGCAATGAAATCTAATTTTCCATCTGATTCCTTGCCATATACTGTATATAAAATGTCTACTTTTCCAGCAAGCTACAGTGCAAATGTGAGTCAGACAGGCAGGAAGGAAGGAAGGGCTGGATCATTGTTGGACTAGGTGCTGTTAAAGACACAGCAAATGTCTAAACACAAATATTCCCAGGGACAGACAGCTGGCGTCTCACACAGCAGTCCCGCAGAGAATGGCTGCAGTCCCTGTGTGAAATTCCAGATTCCTCAATGCAGCACATTTTGATGAAGAGATGCAGAATTTACCACGCCTATGAAAGATATAGTTTACAATGAACTGACAGTGCAGTGAAGAAACAGCATATCTATAAAGTAAACCAAAATAAATAAATTACATATTGTTCAGCTATTTTTGGTTGTGTATTTCCTGTGTACTGTAATTCAGACATCATTTTAATTTTAACTGCTAATAAAACAATTGCTTCTAAAACTAATAAGTACTAATTATTACCAATGAAACTGCCATCAAGCAACTCATTTTTAATAAAAGTAACACTGCTCAGTGTGAGACTGTGCAGAAATTTAAGTATTGCATGGCTAACATATTTATTTGGTAGGGAAGGATTCTTAAACAAGCTTAAATTGCAAACTGTAAAATAAATCACAGGTATTAAGATCTTAAAATGTGTCAGTGTCTTAGGCAATGCTATAAACCTGTAATTTCTATCAAAGTATTTACAGTCAATGAAATAAAGAAAAACATTTTTTCAAGAACACTTTTCCTCCATGCAATTTTCATGCATGGCCAAAAGCTATACCTAAGAGAATCAGAAACATTGAAATTTGGAAAAATCATTCTCCAACTGAAAATTAATGTATCTAATTAAAAAAAAACCTTGTCAGGAGAAAGATACCGATGACAATTACAGCCTGTATTTTGCAGAATATGTAGTCACCATTCTATTGTGTCCCTGATTTTCTGCATTCTTTCCAAGTTGCTTTCAGAGACAATATATTAGACAGATTTACAGTGAGGATAAATATTTATCAAGACGTACACCTCCTGCCACTACGACCTTTGACAGTTAAGTTACATCTTGTTATTGTACATGTACTGTGTTCTCTTACCCAGGTAAACCACACTGTCCCTTAGCTTGATTGCGTAGGGTCCCAAATCCTCAACTAATGGCCTCCTATCCACGAAAACTCCAATGCACGTTTACAAGCTTCGGGCTTAACTACAACTGATCAAGGCATTTCCTAACACCGTGTAGGATTAATACAAAGCCTTTTTTCCCGGGCTTGGTAAGGCGTTAAGGTTTTTAGCTATCAAAGCCACTGTACAGTAAACAGTGGTGAGGTGGGACTTTGATCACTAGCTGGAGTGCAACATGGTATAACTTAGAGCTGCTAAGCTAATTCCTGCTCAGCTGAACGCACTACATTTTGTGTGCATCATGTGCAGTACCGGCTGCAGTAAGATAAAAAGTAGCCTTGCCTTTTGTGTCATAATTCCTCTCTAAATGCTTTATCTATACCATTTGCCAAAATGCCACATAATCTAAATGAATCAAGTTTCGCTAAATGATGTGTTCATTACAATGCAGTGTACACTGCATTCACTGCATATTTAGAAGCTTTCACTTCTACCAATGAAAAACCCACAACTTCTGCAGATTCATTTCCATAAATCTGGTACCTCATCTACTGATTAGCCTGCCATTTTTCATTGAGCGTTTTAAATGGCACAATTAATTGACAGGACTACACAAATCTCATGTTTGCACCATTAAAATCCGGAAAGCAGCACAGGGCAATCAGATCCTGGACAAACAGGGAGATAGGGTGTCTAAGTTGTTTCTTGACCAACGTGCCTCTTCTCGGGAAAAATTGTAAATGTTACAAATTGTAAATGCACACGCAAATAGCACAACTCAAAACTGTAACTTATTTCACTGCATATTTATAGAATCCCCTGCTTAAATTGTTTACTGCTTCCTATATGCCTATTTTCATATCTCCATTTTGATAACCTACACATATTTTTTTACAGTTGTTTGAGAGAGCTACAAACGGAAGAGATGTCAAAGAAATGTTACGTGGATGTAGATTGACATTGAAGCTTTCTCATCTTATCTTATAGATACTGCAAATTACATCACAGTTACCTTATTTGGAAAATTGGACTGGAAGAGTAAAAGAATTGTTGTTACTTTCACTGGAGAATTCAAGTAAACTCTACCACATCGAATCAAACTGAAAGAAATCGAGTCTCAAGCATTAAGCACCATCTGAGACTGACGTGATATCAGAAACAAAAGTGATTTTGTCAGGTCACTGCAACAAGGGTTATAAGAAGTGATTCAGGAGGGATGGCATCGTACCTGAAGTTGTGCATGAACTGTCGGAACTTGTCTGCCCGCTTGGCCAGCGGCACGATGATATTGATAAGTGTGTAGGTCGTGTCCACCTTCTCATTTTTCACTTTCATCAGCGGACCGAACGGGCGGAAGAACAGCAGCCTTCTGAACTCGTGGCTCTGGTCACGCCTGAAGGTAAGCTCATACACTGTGCCCTTGTCCTTCTCGGTCCGGGAGATCCCTGCCGAAACAGCCCATTACTATTTCAAGGCATTCTTACCACTGTGCGATTTGAAAATGTAACATTTTATATATTGCAATACATGTTGTAATCAAACTACTATCTACCTTTATACCTCTATAGTCAAAAATATTTTTCATGAAATAAGATGAACTCACTAATAAAAATATATCTTTGGGAAATGAGGCATAAAGGAGTACATTATCAGGTTTGTAATAAAAAGGTCACTGTGACTTGAAGTGACACATTTAAAAAAAAATTAAGCACTGTTCATAAAAGGTCTTGGGAAACAGGAACGACTTGTTTGTAAGACAATGAATCCTTAGTGAAAATTATGCTTAACCTAACCACATGGAAACTGCCAGGTGGTCTGGTGCCAGAACTGAAAGCTACTGGAAAGCTGATGTCGCACTTTTTCATCTACGGCTAAGGCATAAAAATGACGATATTCCTTTATGGTGTTTCTGCAGAGAGATAGAGGCACTCAGAATGGAGGAACAACATCATTCAAGGCTGTGTAAAAAGAAACCTTAACTGTGAGAGATGATGAGAAAACAGTAGTCACTATAAATGTGCCATTTTTACATTTGCACGGAATCGAGGACGCGTATTTTACAAGCTATGTTGCATTTGTGTAGTGGTTTATCGCTCAGGCATAAGTGCATATTTTTAACTGAAAATAAGAATTTTGTAGTGTTGTGGTTTTTTTCCCCATGGAATGCCTAATGAGAAGTGCAACATTTTTAGAAGTCGACTACAGATTTTTCCATTGAGTGGATAGTGTTCAGTTTTGATGTATTACTTGCTTAGAGCAAAAAATATTGCTTTTTAATTTAAATGGGACATGGTCCAAAAATCAAATTTTGATTCAAACAGGAAACCTCCAGCGTCACGCTGCATTCCTAAGGGCTGAAAGAGCCACGTAGCAGCGAGTCATAATAGATAAGGCAATGAGTGTAATCTCGAAGGTCTTGAATGACTCATTTTTGAGGTATGACTGCAAGCTTCCATTTCCACAGCAAACAGTCAAAGCAGAAAGCCACCACAGTATGAACATCCATCAAGTATGCGGGCAGCGAATCACATGTGGGTAAAGCATAAGGAGACAGCGCTCAGAGAGTATGAGACTCACTGATCCCTGGCCCATTGGCCATCCATTGAGCTGAACTTCAAGTACCACGAATATAAAACAACTTAATGGGACAGGCCTATTTCCATGGCAATGAGGGAGGAAACGAGGGCATCCGAAGTCCCGCCAATGACCGGGCAAGATATTTCAGGGCCCACAGCCATAAAGGCAACTGAAGATGGCTCTCCAACAGATTAGGCACCAGAGTGCCTGCAGACAAACTGTAGTATTAGCAACCATATTTGGTAGCTCTTATTTGGAACACGATGACACTTCATGAGAGAGCATTTTCATTCAGACCAAATTGTCAGAATTATTTTTGTTAAATGATGCTAGGCTTATAATAATAGGAAATACCTAAAGTAAATACTTACTAAAATAATTCATGGTTATATATAATAAATCCACAAGAATCCATAAAAATAACACTAGTGGCCAAAATTGTGAAAACACTTCCAATTTATAGAAATTGCATAACTTTATTGAACTGTTGCTCCAGATACTTATTTAATCATCCAATGCATGATATTTGCAACATTCTGTAACATAATGTTTATAAACATTACCGTCAGTATTAGTGTAATAATTCTTAAAGTGGAATGCCAAAAATGCTGGGTGTTTCCACAATTCTGGCCCCTAGTGTATACGGGCATATGGATATATGTCAGGGTGCTGGTATATGAATGTGGGTTATTTTTCTTGCCCCCATCTTGTGGATCTATTTTTTTTTTACATATTTATTTCCCTTCTGTACAGCATGGCCAAGCTCTGCATATAATAGATTATAGTATGTTTTGCCTAGTATTGCACATAAATGCCATTATAAACTGTGCCTGGACTGATAGCCCGACCATTCAGATGAAACAGAGGGTTCAGTATGTCAGATTATCCTATGGGAATAAACAGCTGCGCTCATTTCCTACACAACGATCATCACAGACCATCTGACACATGCTACCCAGAACACATGACTGCAAAACACCGCACTGCCTTATTTGAGACTGAAACATTTCCACTTCTGATGAAGAACTCCAAAAATATTACCTGTGACATTTTTACTAATAAGGAGTGAAAAGGAAGACCGGAAGATGAAACATATAAACAAACAATATAACACAATTTATTTTTCAATATTAAAACTGACACTCGTAATTCTTGTTCTTCTGGATGGTAGGCATCACAATTTATTTGATCTAATTGCCCAAACTTGACATAATGGTAAGCAGGCAGCAGTGACGTGGAGCAGGTACCCAAACAGGGGGTGTGGCCATTAGGTACATTTTCCTGGCCAGGCAGGCAGTAAGTACTTCTAGGTAAATTTTCGCATCTGTGAGGGGAGGTGGCCCTCGGAAGACTTTGCCTAGTAGTCGTCAGTTAAAAAAGGGCATATATAACATGAATGGGGGGGGGGGTGCTATGTATAATTGTATAATTACAACCGCTAATTGTAACCCCTTCCTACCTAATGGACCAGGGCAAATTATGGTTTCAGTCATGAGAATGATGTTTACAATTATACTGAACAATACTGTGACGTTCCACAAACCTTCCACGAAGTCTGCCGTTGAGTAGGCCTTGTGCTGCAGGAGGTTGCCGCCCTCCCTCGGAGAGTTAAGCACCTGCAGAGCCACCTCTATGGTCTCGCCGAGCTCGTCACGGCGGTCCTTGCGAACAGGCCTCTCCTCCGGGTGCCGGGTGAGACCCATCTCCAGCTGGTAGACCTTTTGCGGGGTGAAGCTCTCGAAGGGCACCACGGCGTACTCGCTGGGCAGCTTGGTGCCCTGGTGGACCTCGGCCCGGTTCAGCTGGCTCCGGAAGAACTCCTGGAGGTCGGCACGGCTCCACTCTGACGTGCCGTCCAGGAGGCCCGCCGGGGAAGCCGCGGCTGCGCGCTCACGCGAGTCCTGCATGCTCCTAAGCTGCTCGCTACGCTCCTGTAGGGCCTCCTTTAGCTGGGAGATCTGCTTCTTCAGGCTGTTCGCGTACTGACGGTGCTGCTCTTCTCGCTCCTGCAGCAGCGCCTGGAAGCCCTGCTTGCCTGTAGGGCCGCTGGCCCGGGGCTGCAGCGCCTGGCCCTCGTCAGACCACGGGCTGCAGGCCAGCGTGTAGAGCAGGGACAGGCAGCAGCACACCACCACCAGGGCCAAGGCCAGGCGGGACACCCAGGTGACGAGTCCCCTCCTCAGCATGGCGCACAACTGCTACATCAGAGCCACTGCATTCACGCTTCTGGGGGTGAAGGAGGCTGAAGCACGTCCTTCTTACATCTATAGCCAGGCACAGATTCCAGCTAATCATAAAATGCAAAATAAATATATTTCCAAGGAAGGTTTATCTGAAAATTAAAAAAGAGATTAAAATATTGTCTCAGGCCCCCATTAAGTCACGCTAAATACAGTAACATCATGGTCGGTAAATCATCAATGTGTCTTTCGGCCAGACAGTATGGATTCTGTTTATCCAGAATCCTCCAGGGTCGCGTAATGAGGCTTTACCGTATTTATTTCTGGCTGTCACTACTGGCTCCGTTACACTCCTGATGAAACGTTCTCTCCCTCCCTCTCACCATTCCGACGGGGGGGGGGGGAGCCACACTCCACACCGCCCTTAGTGATCCCGGCTGTTTAGGGTTCCCTCCTGACTCGATGATAGTTCTCCAGTCACAGTCCTTGGATCTGTCAGTCACTTCCTGTCAGGTTACCGGACACATCCGTCCATCATCTGAGCCAGCGGTAGCGAAGGACTTGCCAGGCTTCGGCAGGGCAGGAAGTTCGTTCAGCTGAACTGCTCGATATTTTGGCTCGTTTTTAGTAAGGCGTGACACACCAGTGGGGACACCCTCTCAGGAAGTGGCTATTCTGACCACTGAAGAACTTATGTGACCCCAACTGAAAATCGGCAATATCAGCGCACAATACTGCACCGCCAGCTCTACAATTAAAATAAATACTCAGACAAATGCTGCTTTAGTAGTATTTTCTAGTGAATGATCTTCATTGCTCTATATGACTGAAAAAATATAAATATGGCTCTTTGACTTTATTAATAACAACATTATGAGATTCCTATGTTAAGCTGGAGTGCTCAAGAATTGACTGCTTCTTAATAAATAATTAACATTTGTCTGCAGTCTCCAGTGCATTCAGTAAATGGTGCATGGCATTTTGTGAATTTAAATTGATACTTGAATGGGAATGGTCCTTTCATAGATGGCATCATTGCTTGCGTCTTGAACAGAGTCTGAAACAAAAGCACAAGAAAGAAAGCAGTTACGCAAATGCATAATGACTTGAACAGAGACTCTTGGTATTCCACAGTAAACAGAAAGATATATTTCATAAGCCTGACAGGTATTTTAATGTTCAACCCATGCTAGTGTAATATTTCAGGCTCTTTTATTATTTTAAGTTAGGTCAGTCAGTGTGTTGCTCTAACTCCTGATACAAATTGAAGCAGTTCAATTGCAGAGATTTATTATGCATTCACTACAATGCATGTTCTTTAAGTTAATTTTAGATACAAATGAATGAAAAAAATTACCGGTACATGCTATAAAAGCAACTATTTGGTTTGTCTGAACTAAAATGTAACCAAAAAACATGACTTGCTTAGGAAACACTGTGGAAGTGAAGGCTATACATCAATTTTAAGTGCCAGACCTCAGGAACAATTTTCAAAGCCATTTAGAGTCAAGGGTGACTCTCGTCTCGACTCCTGTTTGTGATTTTCCTGGACACGATTTCAAAGCACAGCTGTAATTTTAAGGGCCTCCGGTAATGGGGAGCCACAGTACATTCCCGCTATTGCAGATGGTGTCGTGCTCTTGGCCTCACCCGACATGGACCTACAGCACGTATTTGCGCAACACAATGCCGAGTGTAAAGCCACAGGCTGAGAATCAGCGCCGTGACGCTGTGGTGCTCTCTTGGAAAGGGCTAGATTGATCATTTCAGCAAAGGGGTTCAAGCACTTCGGGATCTCATTCATGAGTGATGGTAGTAGGGAACATGAGATTGAGAAGCAGATCGGTTTGGTTGTAGCTGTGTTGCAGGGTCTGAGGAGGTACGTAGTGATCATACAGGAGCTGAATGAGGCTTGTGGTTTCCCAGTGAGTATCCCTAACCTCACATATGGTCGTGAGCAAGGGTTAATGACCAAAAGAACAAGGCCACAAGTCACAAAGCCAGGATGAAATTTCTCCTCAGGGTTCTCTGCTGCTCCTTTGGATTAAGTCTGGATTGGGCATCACATAAAGATACCAGCTGGATATCCGTCTCATGCTTGGAGGACCCAGGACAGACTGTAGGAGTTATATCTATCTCAGCAGGCTGCCACTGCAACCCTCACCAGGAGAAGCAGTGCAGAGATGATAAAGGTGATGATGACCTCCAGAGGGCCGATGAACGCTCACAGCTGCAGCGAACTGCAAAAGCCTGCAGCAACATTTTTTTTAATAGCTTGTAGTTCAAGGACTCGTACAACTGCGGCAGGATGTGGGAACACGACTACAAGCTGAATTATGAGTGAGAAAAACTACATTCACACACCATTAAATATTATGCCATTAGTATTATGCAGACATAAATTTTAGCTTGGGACTTAAAACAAAATTGGCTTAAAGTCATGAAAAGAGAAGAAACAAGAAAATAGTGAAAGAGAGGGAAGTACGCAGGTGAGGTCGGTGAGTATGACGTGCACCGAGGCCTGCCAGACAGGTAGCTGGGTGGCACGCCTGTCGGTCGGCTCCAGTTGCATGCATCTGTGGCGCACTGCAGCTGGCTATGGAGAATTTATTATGACATCAGACGGGTTTCATCTCACTGCGTTGAGTTTCCGTGGCCCTGCAGTGACGCCAGCCAGATCCATCTCAGGAACAACCCGCTACGTAAAATGCCGTAAGATGCATAAGATCCAGTAGCCTAATAGCTAAAAAAATACACGACTAATCTGCCGGAACATTTTCAGGTTTGAATTCCACTCCCACTATGTGTGCATGGGGACCCCCATCTAGGGCAGCTTTTGGTGACCTAGTGACTCTAAATTGCCCTTAATGAGTGTGTGCCCTCACATTGTGGCAATAACATGTTGTGATGTAAATTAAGGCAAAGAAAATACAGAACAACTGAATACTACTGTTAGGCATAAACTAAGATCAAGGAAGCGGAAGAACTTTCATTAACGGATGTGTAGAGATAATCATACTATTGATAAGTTCAAAGTCACCATTTAACCTTGGTCTGTTGCTAAGCAACAATATCATCCTTGACTGACCAATACAGCTGTAATTTAATGAGGTATACAAATAATTTGCATCTGATCTAATATATACACAGTGCATAGCACTGTCTCCCTCTGTGACTGGGGGTTTGGATCCTAACCTCACTCTGAGTTTGCACACGCTCATCATGTTGCACAGGTTTTCTACAAGTACTCCGGCTTCCTGGAATCCAAAGACATGCAGTTATTTAAACTGGCATCCCCAAATGTGCTATTGTGGGTAAGCACATTTGTGCTCTGTCATCAACTAGTATCCCTTTCAGGGTGTTCCCCTGCCTTGTGCCTTATGCTGCAGGCTCACCATGACCCTGTACTAGATAAATGGTTAGCATATGGATGGATGGCCTTCTTTTAAAAAATCAGACTACAAAATCAAATCAAATAAGACGAGCACTGCAGTCACTTCACATCTGAACCGATACACGAATGAAGAAACAGGGCTGCGGAAAAAGCAGCAGACTGAAAAAGAAGCCAGGCCTTTTTTCAGAGGAAGGGCAGCTTCCCAGTGTTGTAGCACGCAGCCGAAGCCCTCCAGCAGGGCCGCCCTCAGCAGAGAGGAGCAGGCCGAGCGTGGAGAGAGCGTATGCGTGTCCGTGAGCTCGTGTCCGGCGGCACGTGCCCAGCGACTCGCCGCACAATCTGCCTTTATGCCTGCTCAGCGAAGACCTGGCTCACTGAAATGATCCCTTACACTCGCTCCCAATGCTGAACTGTGCATCCTACTGGTCCGAATGAAATGGGAACCTTCGGAAACGTTTGCTACTAAAAAAAAGCCAGAGAAAGTTTTAAAAAGGTATAGCTATGATACATTCACTGTGGCAAAAAAGTGTATGGTTTCTGATAAAAAAAAATATTCTGCTTGATCAATTATGGATACCTGCACAATAAAAACAAAATAGTGAACAAAAAATTAAACAGAAATACAATCCAGGGTTCTTACGTGTGGGAATACTTTATGGGTCTCCAAGTAAGATGTCACATACTTCCTCAAAATAGGTTATTGTGTCCTTGGCTAAACACTAACTGGGTAGTACCACAATGCAGTCACTCAGTTTTCCATTAATCAAGATCTCACTGGCATTGTTCCCTGTTTTTTATTGTAAGATTTATCCCTTAAGGACCTGGAGGAAAACAACGTTTTAAAATTCATCAATGCTTTTTTTTTCCATTGGTGTTTTTTTTTTTTTTTTTTTTCCTGAGGCGAGTTTCCAAATGCATGGGTGTAACTAGGCAGAAGCGCTTTCAAACAGCACCAGAGAAAAGACTGAGGCCTTTATTCACTACCACTTTAGGGATTTACATGAGTAGCATAAGCTTATATTTATATAAGAGGATCCAGATTTCTGCACTAAACCCTATTATGTTAAAAGAAAAAAAAACAAACATGAAAACGACACCCGTAGAGCTTCATGTCTTTTCAGGGTACTGGAGTGCACAATACTGCCATTTGATCACTTATGACCTACATTATAATAAAAGATAGAAGATATCACTTAATATATCCACCCTGATTTCTCATATTAAGGTTCTATTTATCTTTTTAGCTGCGGCTAGTTTAATGGGTAATGTGATGCGTGCCAATTATGCATTTTTAAACTTGTATACAACCTTTGAGATTAAGCTGGCGCACATGAACTGGACTGTTAAATGCATTAGTGTGCCCATTGCCTATTTTAGGAATCTAAACCTGGATGGAAGTGGATGGAAGATGGATGACTGGATGCAGAGACTGATGGATGAAAGGACAGAAAGATTCTAAAATAGGCAGACTGTGTGTCCCATTGTAATGCACCCAATTTGTACCACAGTTTGTACCTCTGAACTTCAGAGCAGATAAGAAAATATGCGATGGCTGCAATGTTCTTTTCTTGGATCTGGAAACGATATCATGGCACCGTTCCTCAGATTCAGGGCCAGAAGACTATTTAAAAGGAGCCAGTAATGTATGCATGCACCAAGGTAATCCTTATATATATATAACCGGGTATAGCACGAGAGTTTTCATAGGGCTAGGTACAGTACCTGTAATTGCTATTAATGTGGACATGTATCAGTCTGTCTCTAGCAGATCTTAGAAACAAAGCAACTGAAATTTGTTACCCAATTATCCAGATTGTGAAAAAAGCACTTGGATAAAATGTACCTTTGTGGTGCCCTTTGCATGCACCTACAGATACTAGCTAAACTTCAGGGTATACATTCACCTAAAGGATTATTAGGAACACCATACTAATACGGTGTTTGACCCCCTTTCGCCTTCAGAACTGCCTT
>JABFEA020000119.1:9459767-9473634 GCA_019775915.2 Cyphomyrus plagiostoma | reverse complement strand
TCTCCCCAAGCGAGCTTGATGGGCCGAATGGCCTCCTCTCGTTTGTATAGTTCTTATGTTCTTATGTTCTTAAGTAGCTAGCATTCAAACGCATGTTAAAAAAATGCTCATTTGTGTATATTAACAAGTTATCTCCGTACACATATACATACACAATACTGTCTGAAGTCTGAATCAGGGCGAATCAAATCACCGTCCTCAAGGAACGAAAACTGGCAGATTTTCCAGCCGTCCTTTTCCTGTGAAACAGGTGTGAAGTCTCTGTGGCCAATCAGAATCAGTAATTATTTGAAGATTTAAATAGCCCTGTCAAAGAAAATGTTTCAAGCTGTTTCTCTGGGCAGCAAGTGAATATTTGCTCAGGCGAAAACACTATGTTTATATTAGAATCTATGCGAACAAACACAAACACAATGAAAAAGTAACAAGTATTTCTGTTGTTTTCCAAAAGGTACTGATATCATGTTGGATGGCTATAGGGACCCTGCTCTGGTTTCCTCATAGGCGCCTCAGACATTCCATGTATTCCTTAAATTTCACCACCAGCTCAATTAATTAAGTTCATTAGCTGAATAGGATGAGGCACTGATTAGCAAAACATGGTGTGCTAGTGGTTGAGTGAATAAATACATGGATATAACTGGATGGTAAGCACAAACACTGGGGAGACCGGGGGAGAGTTTTTGAAATATGAAAGCTTAGAAAACTTAAAATCATGGTTTCACACCAACGTAATAAAAATTATAACATAATTTTCTTTGACAGCCTAAAACTTTTGCCTAGTATTATATGTTTGTATACATATCACTGTATGTATATGTATGTAAATATATAAAAACAAATGCACAGAGACAGTAAAATGTGTCCCAGAAATGTTTCCTTCACATTAATAGTTGAGGTTATTTTACATTCTCAAGATTCTCGACTGCTAAAAACAAGAATACTGTGCAAAGAAGAGGAGAGGGACAGAAAGAGACATTGATTCACAGTGGTATTTATCAAGAGCCGTGTGAGAGAGGGGAAAAGGGCTGATTCTCAATGGGCTTCAACAAATACGCCGTGGGGGGAGAAAGAGATGGGTTCAGGCCATGAACGAGCTATATGTGTGTGTGTGTGTGTGTGACTGAGAGAGAAAGAGAGAGAGAGACGAGGCTGTCTGTGTACTGACATTCAGAAGTGCTCTGATAGTCAGACCCCACCGGCAGCTGCAGACTCCCAGTGGCCAAGCTACATCACCAGCACCCCTGTCAGTCGCACCCACACTGCCAGGCAATTAGGGATCTGAAAAATGAGCAGTTCATCTCTTTTCTGCTAAATTTAAACACTAAATTTAAAATTGAATTGCATTTCCCTGAATTCATCTCCCGGTAACACTGTGTGCCATTCCTCAAATACACAAACATTCTCCCCCACATCTCTCAGTCACATACTCAAATGTCATATGCAAAACTTTCACGTATGAAACACTGAATTCAGATAAAGCAACATTTCACGTTTTCAAGTTTGTAGATATTGCTGGATGTAAGCATTTTGTATTTATAATAATATTTTTCCTAAAAAATCTATGAAAGTGTTCAAATACAGCTGACCCCCAGGAAACCTATTAACACACATTTTTCAGAATTATTATAATTTATCACGCTTTTATGCAAATTTACTTTTTTCACCTCTAGAACTAAATAGTTTCCTGCTGCGTTCAGGTTAAGTATCTAGCTGAATGCTACAAAAGCACACCACCCAACATATAGGCTATGGGATGTAATAAGCTAGATAACATACCTATGTGTCAAACCATGACCCAATTGACGTCGATTGGTTTCCCTAAAATAACAGGTTGGGCAAAACAATGACAGGCATTGCATTTCCTTTTATACAGCACATGAAAACAAAAATTTCTGACAGTATGTATACGTGAGATGTACATGTGGTATGAATTCTGAACTCAAGCCTAATATTATTAATTTGCCCCCTACAGGACAAAAACCAGTTTACTATAGACTCAAGTAGATCACGTTATATTTCAACCGCGGGAGACGGCATATGCATTCAGCAGATGCGGTTTAGTTCCGTATGAAGGCACTTGAAGCTGGGGAAACTCAGAAGGCACAGGCAGCCTTTGGAGAGACAACTTCCAGAGCCTGATCACACAACGCACTTCTCACCCAGCTCCTGAGCCTGACTTCAGTCATTTCACCACTATAGCGCTCGGAAAGCAGCGCACGATCCGGAACAGCCTTACACCTCCGCGACACCTCGCACCCTTACGGGGGCTCCGCTTACCTACGGCCGGCCGCTGGTGCGCACTCCTGAGGGCAAGCGGAGAGAAAGCTTGCGTCTTTTCGCCTTGACCCCGTGCAGCAGTCTTCCGCGCATTAGCGATGTCCCCAACCGGAAGAAGCGCGGCTGTGGGGTACCGTGCCCTGCCCCAGGAGAGATCTCTACTCTCTATTTGTCATTCGCCTCCCTGAGTTTTTCCGGACTCCGGGAAAGAAAGCAAGCGCTGCTGACGATCCTTCCTTGCGCTGCCCGGTGTAACTCTATCCCGCGTCTCAGCCTGCGAGTCGCTGGCTCCTCCCTCCCCCCACTAATATAACAGCTATGTTGTTACCTGAAACAACCTTCTGTTCGCTTCTGTTTACTTAAGAAATATAGGCTGCCTTTCACTAAAATCCCAAGTTTATCTATTATATTACTACCCTGTTCATATGCGTTTTTGAATCACGCAAGTCGTAGTTTGAAGGCTACACTGAATTTATAATCGTGGTGATTAGTGTCATTCATAGGTAGGCTACATTAATTTTATCATCATTTATCTACATTAGTGTAGTCACTTATGAATTAAATTCCGATAGACTGTCCCTTACTAATAATTTGAAAGTAATTGAACACCAAGTTATCAGTCTCGCATGAGTAGTGCTGATGTGCAGATCTCTATCAATGAAAATATGCAAGGCTTTTAATTCTTTATTCTCACCTCAAGCCAGAATCCAAGAATTAAACACACCAAGTCTATAAATGAAGTTAGCGGCTATATCCCTACCTAAGTATTCGCTTAATTTTATATCCCGTAAGAGCATTTGATTGTCCTCCTTTCGGCGGGGCTTATACTCCTGAAAAAGGGTGACGACTGTCCGCTTATTCCGCGTTGTAGGGGCTGCACCGTCCCAGAGGGGATCCGGGCTTATCGCTCCTACGGCGTTTCTCCGGCGCGCCCGCTGCTGCCACCTGCGACAAGTGAAAACCCAGCCCCCGTCTGCAGCCTTTCAAAAGCGCTGGAAAACGATCGGGGACTAAGGGACCCTTGTTCTGCTGGCAGTCTTGTTATGTAGGAGGAGTGTAAACCGCTGCTTTTTCACAGTGCCTCTTTCAGTCTTTAGGTGTTGCTAAAAAGATCTAAAATGGAGGAATGCCAGATAGCTATTTTTATTTATTACATCTCAGTTGCAAATAATGAATGTATGCAGTCGAAATGACCTTGAAAAGTCTAAATAGCTTCATCAAGGTGCGTTCTTTTGGAGAATCGATTTTTAAATACTCTTTGATAAATTAAGAAAATGAAAACCCATTTTAAAAGATAAAAACTATTAACTGAAAATCAAGTACTGTAAAACGGCAAAGAATAATTCAGTTTATTACAATCACATTTACACAACTTAGTATTTTTGAATTCTGTTTCAATATTCGTAATATGTCTATACTGGTATACAGATTTAGCCGTATAAACACTATACTTTAGCATATCAGCATCTAACGGGCATATGATCAGCCTCTTAGAGTAGCCTACTGTCTGGCAGCTGTATGTCCCGCTGCTCCTGCAGACATCAGTAGCTGTCCTGCGTGCCACCGCATAGCCTGGAGTCTTTATGGGAGCCCCCTGGACCGGGACACCCTGGCTAACAAGCATCCAAGGGGGGTGTTGTGTCAGCCAGAGGAGGAACCCAAACTGAGCTGAAGGCCTGATAAGTTTAAGAGAAAAATGGTGCTAGAATGTCCTTGGAGAAAGTTAAAGCAAATATTTATTAACAAAAATTAATAGACCATGGAACTTACCTCCCACTTACCTTATAGTCTGTACCAATGTGTCTCACGGTCCGAATTCCCTTAAAACATTAAAACATTTCAGCAGATGGCAAAACAAACCTAATATTAATAGACCGAATATTAGTTTAGGAAAATGCGGGTAATGAAACATTTATCAGTTTTATAAATGAGATTAGTAGTGTTTCTCCCCATATACCGTTGCTCCTTTTTATTCTCTAACATTATAGGCGGTCCTTCATTGCTGCGTTTTGCTTTCATTTACTCCTGTCAAGCGACTATCCAATGCAGACAGTCCTACACAGGATATGCAAAGCCAGCTGAGCATGCCGGCTTACTGAAAGGGAGCCTGTGCATGCAGCTAATTTGGTGCTCAGAAGAGTACCCCAGCTGAGTGAATGATGCCTTTCAGCAGGCTGCTCAGGTCTGCTCTCCCTGAGGGCTGCCCTGCGGCAAACTCAGTCACAACGCCAGACTTTAAAGCAGCAGCGCTCGCAGAAGCAGCTCAGGCTGCAACTGCATGCGTGACCCGTTCCACTGACTTGCTGAATGTATCTTGGGCCAGGTTTTGCATCTTGGAATAAATGTCTTCTCCATTCTTAAAGGGGCTGTCAGTAAGTTTTGGGACAAAATGACTTTAAGTGTTATTGTGATTGTTAAGTATACCTTGGCTGTGGAACTGATTTAAAAACATCATATCCATTGTAAATATTAATGTGGGAGAACAGGAACCTTTTCCCCTCAGTTGAAGAGAAAGACATAATAAAATCCTACCGTAACAAAACCATTTTAGTTCGTGGACCTAAGTTGGTCATTAATTTGAGCCCTAAAACGTTATTTTTTCTGTTGGGTTTCCGTTTTAAGGTCAATGTTTATGCCATATCTACAGGGTTGAGCACCTGAGGGGCTGGCAGATGCAACACACAGGTTTGAGCCGATGATAAGTTCCCTAGAGACTCGCCAACACAGAATCAAAGGAATGCGTTGGTCTACTTCAAAAGGAAATACATTTCTAAAACATCTTAACAAGTAAAATTCAGAGAAACGGGGATAAGTGTTTTGTTTTATGTTATAAACTTGACGTTTTTAAATTTGAAATCCTTTAAGTTTCCGCCGAACCGGACAGCTCAGTATGAAGAGCACCTGTGTCTGAATAAGTGATTATGAGAAAAAAAAATGTACGAACCATTATACTGTTTATTACAGTGACACCCAGTGGTTGAACCTCATAACGTCAAGGAACCCAGCAGTCTAAAGAAGTAAGCGTTTAAATAAAGCGTCTAAGTGCTAAGTGTTCAAGATGAAGGAGGTATGATTACAGCTGGCATTTAGTTATGCAGTTATATGGTTGTACTAATTTTGCAGATTTATAGATTATACAGTTTAACTCATTAAACATAAAAGAAACATGTTCTTTATTTTTAGGTCTCACAATAAATGGCCAGAAAGCTCAACTGTCAAGTGCATCCCATAGGACTGCACATAATTAACTGTCCTAGCGAGCAGATCTTCACAAGAATAATTAAACGAGGCAGGAACACCTGTGGAGACTCTCCAGGAGGTTAAATGTGTGTGCAGTGAGAATCGTGAAGTGGAAAGCTTTGCTGACTACTGTTTTTCTACCAGCTGAGCGGGTGATAAAATTCTCTAGTCATCATTGTATTTCCTACACTATAAAAATTACGAAAGCTGCTAAGACCCATCATATACTTTATGTGCACAGCATACAAAACTTAAATACAACCCCATTTCCAAAAAAGGTACGCTGTGTAAAATGTAAACAAAAATAGAATGCAATAATTTGCTAATTATGTAAACCTATCTTTATTTGAAAATATAACATGTCAGAAGACATATCAAATGCTGAAACTTAAAAAATATATTGTTTTACAACAAAAGACTGGAAAAATTGTTTTATGCTAAAACAAAACACCTGGTTGAATATCTTATAATTATTTTGGTTAATTGGCAACGGGTGTCACACACCCGCTAGGACCAGCTGAGGGATATCGGACAGAACCTTTATTGCACAGTGTTGTAGCAATAGAAACTGGGAGCGGGCAGGGTCGTGGTCGTACAGGCAGGGTTGAAAACCAAGAGATCAGGCAGGTCAGGGTCGGGATTCGGATCCGTGGTCGGGGTCGCAGGCAAAAGGGTCAAAAGCCGGGAGGTCCGTCCGATGACACAGACAAGGCACACGGGGAATTCCCAAGGAGGAAGAGCGAGGGGAACCAATTAATTGGTTTTCCATGATTTCTTATGAGAAAAATTCGATCAGAACTCAAACTTTTTAGGATTCAATCCGGAGTCCGGAACGGATTAAGTTCGAGAAGTGAGGTACCAGGCCCCCCAAAATTACACCTAAATATGTTCTTTTAGCATTTAAACACAAAATGAACAGGATAAAACAAGAAGAGCATTTTTTCCTTAATGGCTTCCAAAACGATAAAGATCTTATTCGAACATTACCCTTGTCCTGCCCCGATTGTCCACTCCTTCTGTGTGCCACGCCCCCTCGTTAACCTCGTGTGGGATCACCATGTGATCAGCTGTTTCTGGTTGTCATTAGTCCTCTGTATTAAGTCTGCGTTTCAGTTTGTTTCCCCAGTCCGGTCATTGGGTGCGTTCGCCTTGCTTACAGAGCTGGCTTAAAGCAACGCATTCTGATCCTGATGCAATGCATTCTGGTTAGATGCATTGCGACCTCTCACCCAGCTGCACAAACTGGAGCCACCTCCGTGACGACACACCTTTGCCCTTATTGGTTGAAGAGTTTAGTTACACGCATGGCGTTTGTATCCCAGGCAGTTCCGATGCGTAATCTGCTATTTCTCACAAATATCGCGTAAAGCAGTGAGAACTGGTTTTTAGTTAATTTACCTGGTAAAATAAAGTTTAAATGACATAAATGCTCTAATAGTACACGTAAGTTAGTGGTTTATTTAGTTACTGTTTAGTTAATTTAGTTGCGCTGCTTTATTTAGTTAATCATCTAGTCTGTGAAGGCGGCATTCAAGTAAGAATTGCATTGTAGTATGACTCATTTCCTGGCGCGTACAATTTATCAGCATTCATGATTCGACTTCTGATATTCAGATCGAGTTCTAGGTCAAACTGGTTTGTTAGACTTTCAAGAAAATTCGAGTTCTAGATCAAGAACCTACGGTACATAATATCTAAGGCTGTCACTATCGATTATATTAATAATAGCGCAATTTACCGATTATTAAATATAATATTATATAATACTTACATTGCAAATGGCGCAATGCAGGAACCAACCACACGTTGCAGAGTGCACACTCAGTCACATATAGGGTCAGTTTAGGCACCCCAAACATAGGATGAACATGCAGACTCAACACACAAGTGGCGGTGTGTGGCGACAGCACTACCCAATATGCCACTGTATTAGGTTATAGTATGGTTTGCGTTGTTAATATAAACACATGCAGATGAAATCGTCATATTTATACAGACCGCGATTGGGATGGGTTCAAACCATCAATAGGCCTAAATTGCACTAAAACATTTACCTAGATATAGGAAACCAAACTTGGCAATTTTAATACTGGTTTTTCAGCATTGTCTAGTAGGCCTATAAATTTAAAAAGTCTAAAGTTTACCGCCGGTGATTGGTATGAGCACTACGTGTAATCTCCAATCATATAACCATATCATAAAATGCTGTTGGACTGATTCATAGAATGCGTGACGCGTTTTTGAGAAATTGCTTAACAAATGAGTGAAGAGGAGGAAGGCAAACAGGAACTGGTCATGAAAAGCCAGTTTGGCTGTAGGGAAATATGTTGCGGTTTGTAGTGACAGTGAGCGAAAGCAAGTGATTTGTCGGCACTGCTTTGTGTCTCTTAATGTTAGAACTCTCAAAAACACCAAGGTGACAGATTCTGTTGGTAGATAAGTTAAAGGTAGATGTGTCATCCATTCGGTTTTTTCATCTCCTAAACATCTTTTTCTAGTCTTGTTCAGAGCTATTCAAAACACACACGTTAAAAAATAATGTTAATTGGTTTTGTACCGTATTATGTAAAATGACGTGGATAAGCAATGAGGTAACCTTCGTTTTAGCAACGATTATTTAATTTTTATGTAGGAATCAAAATAAGCAAAATAAATTGAGTCAAATGGATGACAAAGATGGGCTAAGCTACTTCGAGAAGCTATCTACGGTATATCTAATCTTTCATTATTGGGTGAGTCTGTCAAATCTGAATGCCTTCTTTTAAGGCAGGATTCCCCCCTGGACCACATGAGTCGCCCGCGGACCTGTTCTAAAAATGGCACAACTCACCAGTGAGCAGCGTCTAAAATTTAATTTCACCCTGTTGCTATTCTTCTTTAATCACATTTGCATTTATATAAATTTGAAAAATGACAATATCCAAAAAAAAAAAAAAAAAAAAAAAAGCATTTATAACACGTTTAGTTTAGCTAAGTATAGGAGGGCATTTGAAACTGGTAGCTCAGCGCCTGTGAAGTAGCTCTGTTTCAAAAAGGTTGGCGAGCCGTTTTAAGGTGTGTTTGCTTTATAGTGTTGCCGTGGTGATATTCAAGTTCTGCTTTGCAATACTGGCAGACAATGGCATTCTAGTTCACTTTTAATGTGAAGTGCTTCCACACAAATGATGCCATCGCTCTTTATTTGTACCATCATTCTGCATGTAACATCCACTTTCCGCCATAACATTAAAAGAATCTGGAGAAATTTCCGTACGCAAGGATTAAGGCCAAAAACCAATACTGGATAGCTGTGATCTTTGGGTCCTCAGGAGGCACTGCATTAAGAACAGACACGATTCTGCAGTGGAAATCACTGCATGGGATCAGCAATACTTCTGAAAACCATTATCTGCGAACATGGTTTAGGCACCGCATTCACAAATGCAGGATAAACCTCTACTATGCAAAGAAGAAACCAGATCTAACCATGAACCAGAAATACTGCCGACTTCTCTGGGGTTGAGCTCATTTCAGGTGGACTGGGGCAAAATGGAGAAGACTGTCCTGTGGTCTGACGAATCAGAATTTAAAATTCTTTTGGGAAATTATGGTCACCGCATCCTCCGGGCTGAAGAGTAGAGGGACCATCCAGCACATCAGTGGACAGCATTCGCGATGGTATAGGGCTGCATTAGTGCCGATCGCTAGACATGTTTTTCAGAGCAAGTATATTCCAGCAAGACAATACCAAACTGTGTTCTGTGCATATTACAACAGCATGGCTCCACACTGGAAGAGTCTGGGTGCTACACTGGCCAGCCTGCAGTCCAGACCGGTCCCCCCATTGAAAACATTTGGCGTATCATGAAACAAAAAAATATGACAAAGGAGACACCGAATGGTTGAGGATTTGAAACTGGCAAGAATGGGACATTTCACTTTCAAAACTCCAGCAACTGGTCGTCTCATTTCCCAAACATTTACAGAATGTTGTTAAAAGAAGAGGTGATGCAACACAGCGGTAAATATGCCTGTCGCAACTTTTTTGAAACGTGTTGCTGCATCAAATTCAAGTTGAGCATATACTTCATAAAAACAAAATCTGTTTCAAAATATGGTTTAATGTCTTTGTCCCATTTTAAATTAAATATAGGTTTATATGATTTGTAAATCATTGCAGTCTGTTTTTATTTACATTTTACACAGCTTCCCTTACATGACTGTTTAACAAAATTAAAGGGACTGAGCATATATTATGGCTTCATTGGTGCATAATTGACCACCTGAGAATTTAATTGACTCCATCCATTGAAAACAACCAGCTTATTACCCCAGTCTCTGTGCATCATTCCCCTTAGCAATGGGCCTTACAATCAAACACCACAAAGCCATGGGGATGACTTAAGGACGAAAACAAGCATGTGCTTGTGAACCATGAACCACTGAGCAGAATCAGCATGAAATTAAATATAAAACACCAGAACAATGCAAAAGTAGAGCATTGCAATTAAATTGCAACAACAATAACATATTTGGAAAGAAAAAAAAAAAAACTAAGCAAACGATACTCTACATTTTGCAAGCCAGATAAGCAATTTTTAAAGTATTTCCAAGTTGGACTAAATTATAAAAGACCATTTTACTAAAAATGAGTGCTTACGTTGCCCTTATAATAAAATTACATATTAAAAAGCATACCAAGAGAAAATGTAAGACACTTATTTAGGCAACACCAATTTATTTGTAGAACTCAACAAGAAAGCATTATTTACAAAGCCAAGAGTATAAAGTAGGCCCTCACATCGATCATCATTCACGTTACTCATGTCATTTCATCACACAGTGTGAATGAGCCAGTTTAAAATTGAAGGAGCAGTAAATATCTTTTATATCACAAAAAAGTAGGCATCTATTTCATGACAGAACGAAATATATCAATTTAAAAATAGGTAAATCTCTACATAGGATGCCAAAGTTTAAAGATTATTAATTATGCATAGAATATACATACCATGAAGTGTATTCAACACCTTTCCTAGTCTTTAAAGTTCTGAAAAATCTCGGCCACCTCCAGCCAGCTTTTGAAGCACGCCAGCCCTTTGTCCCGTATCTGTTTCCTTCCTTTGTCCGTGATAACCTCCCCATTTTCCTTCACTATGACGAGCTTTGGGACGGCAGTAATATTATACCTTTTTTTCAAGTCACTGTAAAAAAAAGAATGGAAAATTGTGAAAATCAATTTTTCCCCCCCACAAAACAAAGTTGCACAGAAGCAACAAAGAGGCAACTCACCAGAACCATCAGAAAAGTGAACCAAGCAACATTTAAGGGTAGAGCTGATATTCCTAGATAAGCACTAAATCAACTCATAATTGACAAAACGGCAGTCCTCAGAGCTGTCCACAATTTTTGCCATACTCTGAAATCCACAAGGTTTGCAGCAAGGATGGAGTACAGAAACCATGAATTTCTCAAAGCGATGTCTAATATGCTCAGTACACTTAATATGGAGGCAAGGCTAATTATATTTCTTAAAGCATCTTAGCAAACAAGCCAGCTTGCACTATAAGTAACACCTTAAACATATGGCAAAGGATATTTGGTTTTTCTGAGGCATGCATTGAAGGGTTTTGCTAAATTTAAACATAATCTCAGCAGAGGTCACCCTTACCCTTAAACCTCTTAGAGATCTTGCACAAGTAAAACCATACTCGACATGTCTACAGCTGCAAGGTACAGTACAGTAGCAGCATAATTCCACGTCTAAATCTAGAAGCGTTTTCATAGTTACTTCCTCACTTTACAAACAGAAAACACAAAGCTTCTCATAATATGGAGTACATGGAGTATTGTTGATATCCATTACTCAATGTCTACAAATACAGAAAAGAAGGATACTAACCCTAGATATCCGAAGGACTTATCATATTTACTTACTTCTTATACTCATCGTTCCACGGTAGGGCAAGCCAGTCCCCGTGATAGTCATGATAGTACTCCACCATGTCTTCTGCAGACTTATCGGAAGAAATGAAGACTATTTCGAACTGAGCTGGGGGGTCGTTCTCCTCCACCAAATCCGTGTAGAAATCACACAAAACAGGTGTGAAATCCCGACAGGGTGGACACCAGCCAGCCGAAAAATACAGACCGACTACTTTGTTTCTCAATGCTTCCTCTGGGTCAATGAATTCACCCTCTTTATTTAACAGCGTTCGCCCTGCAAATACCTCCACCATGCTGAAAGACGTAATTTAATTAAATTGTTTTCCCGGCTATGTAGTAAATTGTTTAACTTGAAGGCGTTTTCCACAAGTGTTGCCGAGGACTTAAAAGGGAATCCAAAAAGTATCCTTGTGCTGTTACGATGAGTTAATACTAACAAAATGAACTGACTGGTTAGTTTACAGAGCTGAAATAACGTCCAAAACGATCATAAGCAATCAGCTATTTTAACACTAAAAACCTGCAATTCAAGCAGTAAACGTCATATTATATTTCAAAAGATGTGATTCCTGAAAACTTTAAATCATACGACCTCGTCCAAACACCCCTGGAATGAGGTTATCAAACAACCAGGCACCGTAATAGATGCAGTGACTGTAGAAGTTTATGATCGTCTATAAACACCAAGTCCGCCGCACTAGCCCACGCGTCGCGCGCTCTTCTTTTCCCATAATGTCTCGCGAACGGCGTCGCCGCTCACTTTTGCGGCGTAGAAATGCCCGTCACGTGACCCGCCAACCAGCCACGCGATGTTCGTAAGCGAATGAAAGCGCTAGCTGGAGTAACTTCTACTGCAAAAGAAAATTAAGTCACGAGTCATTTTGCAACTCCAGGTTTCGCTTCATTGCAGTTTTTATATTTATAATAAAATTTGTTTTTAAAAAGTTTCATTTAAAAAGTTCATTTATGGAGTCTCTTAAGCAGTTATGCATGAAAATTACTATATTTCTGCCAGAGAGGGAGTTACAAACAGACCACCATAGTACCAACACAAGAAAAGATACTATTGAATAAGATTAAAAAATTTTGTTTCATAAAATGGCGGACAACACACTACACCCGCGATCAGTGATTCCTATTGGTAACAAACTCAATGTACACGTTCAGCAACAGTTTCCAGTTATGTGCAATTACATAATTTCAAGTTCAAATGATAATTTACTAAAACAATAATCAGTAGTAGTATCACGTAAAGCACCGCGGATCAATATCAGCTTTGGAATAAGATGCATGTGTAGTATTAATCCATCTTTCTTTTCTTCAATAAGGAATAGCATGTTAATGAAGCTAGAAACCCAGTGTATAGGCTATTTGACATAGGGTACTCGTGACCCCAAGATAGGACTCAAATGAAATTATACTGTGTGCCATTTGCTCAAGTACAAGTGCAGGTTTATTTGAATGTTTCTTCTTGCCTACCCCATTGTGTTCATAAGATACACAGACATATATGCAGTTGAGAACAAGTTTGGGGGGTCACAGCGCAGGGTCATCCAACGTGCAGCGCCCCTGGAGCTGGGTGTCCTTCAAAGGTTCATGCAATCAATCTAGGTATCTGGGCAAAAGAATAACACATTTCTAAGCTGCATTTAAAGGAGCCTTCAAAATGGATGACCTCGTTGTCAGACAGTCAGTCTTCGAATGCAGCCTTGCAGCGCATTGTATGACTCAAACCGCTGGGCCCAGTTGTTTAAACAATTTAATCCTGATCAAAGTAATCCGGATACTGAAATCCCTTGTTTTGGTATCCAGGATTTGGTAACCCATTTTACTCTTACGCCAGTTTTTCAAAGCAACACTAGATTGGATTACTGTTATCCAAATACATAATTTTCAAGATTACCAAATCCGGTTTACTAGTGCATTAAATGGAACCAACAGTGTAGCCTACTGGCTTTGTCAAGAATAACAGGTAGACCTAAAATACCAGTGGCCACAAATAGCCATTAGGCCCAGTAAAAAAAATATCATTAGTTTATCATCCCCGCCCGCGTGGCGAATTTAGCCCGCGTCGATTTTTTTAAAGTGTAATTTACTGTGCAAATTCCACTGCCAGCGTTCACAAATTTCACAGGCAGACGAAAGAAACCAATTGCCGTGCATTTGTGTTCTTCAACCCCTGCTTACTTTCTTCTACCTTCCCTCCGGATCAGTACCGACCACTCATTCACTATTGAAACATCGGATATGCAATTCATGTCTAAGAAATAAAAATAAAAAATAAATCCTCATCACTTGTTTCTGATTGAAAGGATGATAAACTAAAGATTTTTTTTTACTGGGCCATATACACTCACCTAAAGGATTATTAGGAACACCTGTTCAATTTCTCATTAATGCAATTATCTGATCAACCAATCAC
>JABFEA020000119.1:9391527-9409873 GCA_019775915.2 Cyphomyrus plagiostoma | reverse complement strand
TGGGTTTCCCTGCTGAGACTGCTGCCCCCGCGACCCGACCTCGGATAAGCGGAAGCTAATGGATGGATGGATGGATGGTAATGTATGTTATCTTACAGTGCTGGGCACAGAACGTAATTTATATTCATTTAAAAACATCAAATATTTTTCAACAATAATCTAGCACAAAATATAGTGCGTCAATAGTAAGGCAGAACTACCTACTCTATTATGTCATTTTATCTATATGGTTTCCGTACTGATTTAAATAATTCATAAGCCCTAAGCAAGCTTTATTTCTGCAATTCCACCCCACCCCCCCCAACATACACCGACAAAATAGAATTGGCTGGTCTGTGCCTCGTCAGAAGACAGTGCCCTAGGCAGTCTATTGTTGTGTCTCAATTCAGGGGCTGCAGCCTTCGCAGGACTCAGTCTAGGTAATCTTTATCTGTGTCTGAATGCTGCATTCGAAGACTGACTGCATCACACTGGTGTAAAAAGGCTGTCCCAATTCGAAGGCTACTTAAAATTCGGTCTAGAAATACATTCCGCGTCTCAATCCATCAACATATCCCTGGATTCATTGTGCTGGGGTAAACCGTGTGTGTCCCGGCTAGAACATAGGAGTGCTGCTTTGTGACTCAAGGGCGAACAGCTGGTAATGCAAAATGAAATTATCTTAAGGCCACACCATCCCGTTTGACAACGCTTTCCGTTTGACCTTTGAAGAACCCTGCCTACAAAGGCTACAGCTTCCTAGGCCACATCCTTTGGATGATGCAGCCCCTGAGTTCAGACACAGTTTTTGTAGGCTGCTTTCTTCAAAGGTCCTCACATTGCATCTTGGGAAAGGTCGATGGATCCTTCGCAGCCTGGGAGAAGAAGCCTACATTTCTAGGCTGCAAAAGGAGCCTTCAAAATGGAACAACCTTGTCACGCCGCTGTGACGCATTTTGTCTTTGAATGCCGCCATAGAAAGCTGCAGGCCCCGAATTGATGTTTATTTACTTAAAAACATATTCAAACTTTGTAATGTAATGAAGAAGTTAAAATTGGATTAAATGGGTTCACAAACACATTGTTCTAATGAGGTGTGAAATCTAAACATTTTTTTGTGTTTAATCCTGTTTCAGCCAAATTTGGCATGAAAGGACAGGCTACTTTTACAGACAGAAATGCCAACAGCTTGCACAAACATCTTAATAAAATTCTTCTTTTTCAGTTTATACTGCAACTGTTACGTGCGTCGGTGGCGTGAGTGGCGAAAGGAGGGGATTCCAGCCAGGAGTACGGGTAAACGGGGTTTATTGACGAGCACACACCAACACATGAGAACGTCAATGCCGTGTCTGCCGGAATAGACGCAGACGCAGACTTAAATACACAACACAGGTACAAGACAGGTATGCGGCAATGCCAAACAGGTGAGAACAATCAGAGAACACAAGAGGTAACGAGGTGGGCGTGGCACACACGAGGATCGGACGGAGCTGGCACGCAACAGTAACAGACAAAATGAGACAGCTTCTCATTTAAATAAAACATATTGCATTTAATTTGTACCGCAGACATTTTTACTGAAAATAAAATGTGCTTAAGAGTTCACACAATGTATAAGATCTAAATATTTCACCTCAGAATGGTACCGCTAAAAAATCAGTTACGGCTCCGTTATTTATATGAGAATGGAAATAACGGAAACAATATTAGCCATTTAGTTCAATCTGATCACATAATATAGTTCTGCACAGGAGAAACCATCATTGATTTATTAGCTAAACTGAGCCTTGTTAAAATGCTCAGTCATTGACTTGAGAAACAATATTACTCTGGAAAAAAGAAAATGATAGCATAGAGGGTCTGCGATTGGGGGGTGGCACAATTTTGAATACAATGGTCTGTTTACAGGGGGACAAATGAAGCAGAATTAAATATTATGGGGGACACGTCTCTCCCATCCCACCGGTTCCAACGATCATGAATGATTATCATTTATTTTGCGATTGTACGGGAATTGAATTCTAAAGTCCTAGTTTCAATAACTGTTTATATATGTTTCTATAGCTGAATATACGGGTAAGGACGTAAAGGCGAAATGTGCTTGGGTTCTTAGTAATAGAGCTGTAAAGGATATTTACATAGACAAGGGACATCTTGCCACCAGGTGGAGCCATTTGCACACCTGAATGTTCTAATTTGAACAAACGGAGTTTGAGAATAATTTTTTAAAGGTATGTCTTACCTATGAAGCAGATGCCTTACCCAAAGCAACAGACATCTTTTGAGAAAGGGTCTTGCCTAAGGGCCCAAACTTAGAATCTAAACCAGTGATCTAGCGATCACAGGCACAGTGTTGCATCCTGCTGAGCCACAGACAATCATGCACATTCACAATGTACTCACATTAACATACCAATGCTCAGTTTATGTATTTCATTTGTTGAAGCGACAGCTCCATTCTTACTGGCGCATTTCCCCCCAAACAAGTAGATATCCTGAATTCAAGAAATTGAGAAAAATATTTAAAGCACTGAAAAACTCTGATATATAACCATTCTTGCATTCTTTAACACCGCAAAACTTTAAATATAAAAAATATAAAGATAATATAAACACATAATTATATAAGTATATATGACAGTTTTATGAAATGCATAATATAGTGATATAATATTACATGGAAAATGGAATGTTTGTTGCATAAAACAATAGCTTCTAAAGCTATGGTACATGATTAGCTGTAAAACTTGACAGAATAGTTTCATATTCTTTAGGTTGCAACATTTTTTAGGAAGTAACTAAAGTAGTAGTGCACCAGTGCAATAATAACAGCATTTTGATGCATAATCTGTAAAATCATGTTGCTATTTTTCGTAATGCCTGTTCTTATTTCTTTTTAAATCTATAATAATTAGTTACCTTGTCATGATGTGCTGTGATACTGTATCCTGTGCAAGCCAGGGGACATACTCCTTTCACCTCACATTTCTGCCATGTAAGGCTATCTAGAAAAAATGCAAATTCTTTCAGTGATATGCTGATGAAATAAATGTATGCCTTTTTTTTGGGCATCAGCAGGGCAATCGTACAATAAATGCAAATAACTAAGAAAGACCTTCTACTGTTTATCTATAATTACACAAGGTAGTGTAATAATTATTTTTAAACTAGACAAGCTGAATGCTGTGTATCAATCCATCCATCCATCCATGCGTAATTTTGCTCAGTGAGAGATTCAGTTTTTTCATGGGGGAACTAGACTATACCATCCATGACTGAAATATGCTGCCTTTTGCAAGCCACTGATGTAATGATGTGCCTGAAAGAGTCAGTATGGCAAATGTTTAATGAAATGTAAAATATAAAGACATGCCCTATAACAAATGTATAAGAAATATCTATTACTTTCATCATGCATAAGTATAAAATAAGTTTAAGAACTTGGTAAAAGCACCCAGGAGAGACTGAGAGACTCAGGAAAATGTCTAAGCGGGGGTGCTGAACATGGGCTCCTTGCACCACAGGGCATGTTTTGAAAGTGAAAGAATGATTGTGCATGATCCTTTCAATTGAAGAAAGTCAACTAAGAATATATTCTGAATATATTCTGCCTTGAAATTTACAGCTACATAAACAGACTAAATTTTGTGTATTCAACCTAAATTAATATAAATGTTACAATTAGCGTTATTGTTATTATTGATACTTTTATTTTAATGAGGATAAGCGGATAACAGATGGATGGGTAGATATTGCCCATTATTTATAGTTAACGATTTTTATTGCTTTGGCACAAACTCAAAAATGGTGTAGAAACAATGTGTGCAAACTTTCCAAACCATTAGCTCACTTGGTCATGACAAAATAGCCATTTCACACAAATTGCAAATATGCAAGCATATGTATGCAAATTATTACATACAACTATCTACAAATTGGCAACAATATCAATTTAGTAAGTCTTGCTGTTCAAAATGGATTATGTTGCTTCTTTGTTTACATATGAGTCCTGCAGTCACAAGTGATGTTTGACATGTGCAATGGGAAACGTTGTACTGTTGAATTTGGTATCTGTGGAACAGCACTGACTATTCACAGTAATCAGTTTGCTATGTAACAGTAGTCAAATAGTTACAAAAAATGATACAGTATCAGTGTTACAGAGAAAGTAGGTAAAGACTAATTTGGAAATGTGCTGATAAGGAACATGCTTACAGGGTACATTGTAATATTAACAATATGTTTAAGCATGTTGACTGTATTGGTTTTAAACATTTTGATGGCACAGACTTCTTAATAAACAAGTCATTTAATTTTGAAACATGAGGTTTTGAGTGAGTTAGCCTTTAGCAGGTGAACTACAGCGTTGTGCATGGGTGTAAATTTCATTTAAGAGTGTTGGGGGGGGGAAATAAATATAAAATTTCTCATGAGCAATTTTTGAAGGGGATACAAATAATACAGTCCAATTGTACTTTTAAAGATATGTCCCCACAGTGGAAAAACTTTGCTTCTATCATTATTATTGTAGCATGGAGACTGAGTCATTATGGTTACTTTTAAGTTTTTCTCAGGTTCAAAGACAAAGCAGTTTTTTCTTCAAAACTATGTATTGCATTGTTTGTTATGTTGTTTACAGTCAATCCATCAACATACAAAAAATTTAAACACGACTGTTACTGTGAAAACAGCTAAACACTATGCTAATTGTGGACATTAATGTTAAGTTACTGTAACATTATGCCAAGTCGTCACAAACAAAACAATGCATGGGAAACGGCTTTGCCGTGTTAGTTGCAGTGCACTATGCAACAAGCTATTGTAACCAAGCTAACGTTAACTAGATAAGTAATATTTTAATTGCTAATATAGCAAATTCATGGAAAATTACATCGGTAATCAGCATTTTTGCCCCAACTAATTTATGAGTGAGTCTGCATCAACTACATTAAAGAGAATTACTTTATTTAAAGTGAATAAAATACCCTACTTACTGGAGTTCAACATTAATTGAGCCGCAGCCACACACCTGACTCGTGTGTGTAGAGTAGGTGGGATGAACTGGGAAAGCAGGCAGTGGGCCAAACTACTGCGAGGAATGGAAGGGGGAACTAAAATATTTCTAAATGCATTTTTCTACTTACACAATTATTTTAGGTATACATACATATATTTTTCACGTCCCCTCCTGTCCCCCGGGGATTTATGCCCATGGTGTTGTGCTATACTATATATCGTTTTTGGAAATTTGTTACATTTATTTTGAGATGTGTGACAACTGAGAGAAATGTATCATGCAGGTGTTCACATATATAACATAATACAGTATTATAGTATCATATTTTATATGACATTCTGGTCAGTTACCTGTATTGAGCACGTGGACATCCTTACAGTAGATGTTATTCTCTGAGCAGCCTCCAAGCAAGTAGATCTGCTCACTGACCATTGCAAATTTGTGGTCAAATCTGAAAAGTGCAACAATTTAGCAATTAAGTATCTATTTATATGTACAAATGCCATGCAGTATAGAGTCTACACTTCAGTCCATCACAGGACATACACTCAGGCACACATTAAGAAAAAGTTTAGAGACATCAGTTGGTGTAACTGCAAGCCTTATGATGGTAACGTAACCAAAGGACTCTGCAAAAAAAATCATAAAAGTTTTGGGAAAACATTAAACCTGCACAGGGCTGGAGCTGGGAACTGAACTCATGAACTTGGATTGAGGTTAGAGCGATACTCGCTGACACTTCTATTCTTTATTTGCAAAAGAATGGAGAAAAAATTAAATTCCTAATACTAGCGTCAGCTATTTACAATTAGTCAAATGCTAAATATGGTTGAATGTTGCTATCAAAGATGATTTCTGTTATCTACAAATCTGGTTAGACCCTAGCAGTGTGAACTACTATTTAAACACTACTACTTAATAAATGTGCACCAGTCTTTGTCAATATGGAACAGTACATTACATTTGAATGTGACATACTTTTCTGGTGCGTGTTCCAACAAAGAGAAAATGAAATTATTGAGGGTCGAATCATTGTCTGCAGTGTGCCAAGAACAATGGCATTAATGGTACAGAACAGATGGTCGTCAGATTAATTTTCACAAGACAAGAGCACAATCAGCTACAGTTACTTCAGCATAGCAACAGACTGCATTTGCTGTGCAAGAGAAAAAGTACCAACAAGCCTAGCTACGATTGCTAACTCTAAAATAATTCAAAGATATATGTCTATTACCTCTTTGTCAGCAAGTAGCAGACTCGATGTTTTGTTAATTCAACAAATCTGTCTAATTTCTTATGTTAATATAAGAAATTGTGTGTTTTTATGACTATATTGAATGCATCTTCAATATAATCACATAAAGAAAACCTGCAAAGGAGTGGCTAATGTAGCCATTACAACCATTTTCATAAATCCACACATCTCATAATTTATCAAACTTACACCAGAACTACTTGGCATCCTGAAGACGAAAATATTTACTTACTAAATCAGTTAACAGTGTTTTAATTTATATTCATCCCCCGAAACAGTCTGTGTCAAAGTTTCTATAGCAACAATAAACAAGCCGGTTTATGTCTGGCCCGCTCAAGCTCCATTTGCCCACAGGAACACCAGCATTCTGCCAATAATGGCTTCTTGTGGGACCTGAAGTAGATGAGGGTTAAAGGCTTGTGTGTCAGATGAGAGATGTTTAGAAGGCGGCACAGGGCATGGTGAGTGCTGTGAGAACAGCAGGCGGCAAAAATTTCCCTTGGTAAAATCCTTATGCTTATTGTGGCTTTTAGTCATATGGCTTCGAAATAGACAAACGGGCATATTCAATGTCGTCTTTCTATGTCTCGGTCTTGAAAGGGCATATTGTGAAGTCCCCAGTTGCCCTCTTGTCCACACCTTGGCTGTGTGCCATGGAAGTCAGGCCAGATTTTACAGACCAGGCCTGTCACTATATTAAGAAACAAAGGCAGTGAACTGTAGAGCATCTTCAGGTCAGTGTTCGAAGAGCAATGACAGATGTTCAACCCTTTGACAGCCTTCCAGGTCTTTTTAAGGCCCAGTTACAAAGCTTAGGTAGAGCATATCAATGTTGTATGTCTTCATGTCGATTATATCTAATCCTGAAAACCACTAGTTAAAAATATTTCAAATAAATAAATAGGGGCTATGGAAAAAGCCCCCCAATGTTTACTTTGAAAGTATAAAGGTACCTGTTTGTCACTGATATTCTTGTTTTTTCCATGTTATTATTTCTGCATCCTGCCAATCTGTCTCTTTTCTCACAGTTGATGATGCTATTTTTTAAGTGACATGCTATCTTATCTGCCTTAGCACAACTTGTTGCCTCCTACCTAAAGGTCAACTGTAAATTTGATCCTTGTCAATCCCTTGCAACAACATGAAGTCCTTTACCTGGTTGTTACTACATAGCTCTCAGTTTAACACGATGACTACCACAATTTATTCCTTTCATCGTTATAATTCAATACAGACAAAGTATAATACTAAACATTGCGATGATTTTATAAATTTGATTTTCCAATGTTCTTGGTAGAATAGACGTAGTGCACTTTTCCATTGTTTATTACTGACAGAATGAATAGAGGCAAACTGTGAAGGCTTTGGCCTTGCCGCATTCCAGAAAGAGCACACAGCAGCTTCAGCTAAGCTGTTTTGGCACTCGACTGCGTAAAGCCTGTCTGCATACAGCTGAAGATATTCTTGAAGAAGAATGACCTGCTTAACAGGTTTTTAAATATGCTGTCTCTGTAATAATAATTTTTAGTATGTACTCTAAGTACAAATAACTCTCATGCGCACAAGTACAATCATTTATCTCTGTTCTGGCTGATACTTGTCTAGAGGAAATAAAGGAAGTATGAAAGTCTTTCAGGTTTGCAGCGTACGGCTAAGTTGTGAATTTAAGAACCCAATACGTTTAAGATGATGTAACTTACCTTGCAGATGGAAGAAATCCAGTAGTCTTAACTGGAGTCCAGGTCAATGATACTGGCAAAATGTAAAGAGATGCTATATAACTTTTATGTCAAAGTAAATCGATTTTAAATTTAGCTGAAATGATTTAAAAAGAAATTCCTCAGACCTGTGTTGAACATCAGCAGGTCATCTGTAATGATACCATCAACAATTCCTCCAAATACATAGATGTTGTCACCCACTGCTGCAGAGCTGTGCTTCAGACCCCTGGGAGATACTCCAGAAGTTTTCAGCTTCTCCCATGTGAGTGAAACTGGAATTGCATATCTGCTATTAATATGAATGCCAATAAGTTTTAAATATATATAAAACACACACACACACACACACACACACACACACACACACACACACACACACACACACACACTAGGCATTTCTAAATAGGTTTCTTTATAGGAAATTAGATTCCTAAATTCCTTTATAGGGTTCTACAAGGAACTAGTACGTGTTGAAATAGACTCATTTGTAAACAAATGTCAATTAAAGCATATCGATTTATGATCTTTTTTCCTGCATTGCAACAGATGTACAGTACTGTGCAAAAGTTAACAAAACATAAACCTATGTAGTGAAAGAAAATGAAAATCATCTTTATGTTTGTGTAAAACTAGGATATTGTATCTGGCAAAGAGTGTCTACTTAGCCATTTGAAAACATTTAAATATTACCCCAGTATTTGCAGTAACCATCCCAAACATCAGGCTTCCTCAATTATGGTCCTGGAGGGCTAGAATCCAACACAGTTTGCAGATTCCCCTGCTCAAACACTTGATCTTAATCAGCTAATTATCAGGTTTAGTGTGTGTCTTCAAACAAGAAAATCTGCAAACTGTGTTGGATTCTGGCCCTCCAGGACCATAATTTTGGAACCCTGCCAAACACCAATGTATTTTTTGACTTGGTCCATAGCCTATCCTGGAAGCTATGGGAACATGGCAGGGAATAACCTAGGATAGGGTGCCAACACATTGCAGGGCACACACCCCCCCCCCCCCCCCCATTCGCAGACAATTTGGTAACTCCAATTATCCTCAGCATGTTTTTGGACCCCAGAGTGTCCAGAGGAAAACCCACAATGACGTAGGGAGAACATGCAAACTCTAGACACCTCGGTGGGGACTCAATCTCAGGCCCTAGAGATGCGAGGCAACAGTGCTAAACACCACATCACCAACCACCCCTCTTATTAACCTAATTTAGTTAATTAATTTACCTTGTGGTCAAGTTTAAGAAATAAATAAAATGGCTAAGTTTTGGAACTGAAGCAGTGTTCATCTAGCCATCCAACAAGAGATCAGCAACTTTTAGTGGAACAGCTGAAATGGTACCTTTTAATTTTCATACTTTTACTGTTAAATTATTTTGAGCAAACATACAATTACTACTCAGATAAATTTGAACATATTCTGTGACTGGCTAAGACTCTGTATCTCTGTTTATTTTTTAATCATTTTAATAATGTGGTTTGTTAATGTGATCTTACTGATGTCAAAGCAGTAGATTCCTGACAGGCATTCCCTGGCTTGTGGAAACGAAGATCCCCCAAACAAATAAAGCTTCCCTTTAACCACACTATAAAAGAAACAGCATATTACTTCAATATAAAAAAGTGAAAAGTGAGTATTCAACTCAGCAGCATGCCTGCTAATACCAAATTTAAGGTGACATATTTAATTTTTAATTTCTCAGTCTTCATATTGAAATTCGATCTAATTAGACTAAAGGTGAGTGGTAACAAATAGTTTTGACAAAGTCTGAATTACAACAATTACACACAAAAAGCAATATGCTAATGTAATGTTTTGAGGTTTCTTTACCAAAGACTATGTCCTTCCCTTGCTGAAGGTACAGCTCCACTTTGTGGCATAACTTCCCAGGTAACGTTTGAAGGTGAAACTGAAACAGAACAGGAAAACGTCATATTTTTCATTTTGTTTTTCAAAAACAACTAATAAAACATTTTGAAATAAATTATTAAACTGAGAAATATAGCAGAGAACATATATGTTAGTAGGTAGTATTGTTTTTTGTGCTATAATATTCACAACTAACACAACTATTGCATATCTCTAAAAAGGTCGTTTAAAAGTTCAATGGCTGTAGTCCTAGCCTCTGTTTATATCTTCCACAGTCACCACTCCAAGCTGTTCTCCTCACTACTTTGCATATGTCCTTCTTCCAATTCTCTCTTCAAGTTAAAAGGAAACTACAATTTCAGCCCATTTCTGGGGAAGGATCTGGCAAAGAGTCTTCATCACTCACCAAGAGGCACATGTTGCAGTACCTTCTTTAGATGCAGAGAAACTGGCCTGTTGCATTTAATGACAAAGGACATATGGTGGGCTTGCACCCATAATTATCATGCTTCCTCAGTTTTGGAGATTAGCGGAAAGGTAGGCAATATGATAATTTCAATCACTCACTTCCACTATATTTCACAGAAATTAAGTGTGATTAAATATATTTAGCTAATTAATTACTAAATATCTGTTTCGTGGTGCTGTTGAGGCTCATATCAGGGGAAATAAGGACAGGTACGTGCAAAGCACTTTCTATAATTTGCATTCTGCATTTGGATATTTACAGAATTTTAAATGCAAAAACTCATTGATTCCTTGTTACTTTATATTTCTTATATTATGATATGCCTGTCCAAGACTAAATCTTAAAAAACGGTTTCCAAATAAAACCAGCACATACCATGCATTTTTGCAACTAAAACTATTAGGAACAATACTCAGTGAAACAATAAATACTAACTTACCTGTAAGTACATAAAAATCATTCAAATATATAGGCTGTTCGTGCTGGGAAAAAAAAAAGAATTTTATTTAGGGGTTGGCAAAGTAACTAACTGTACATTCAATGATGTTCAATTAAGAATAAAGTACATCTTAATATAGCAGGGGTACTGAGAATGCAACATTTTCTCTTGTTGTTCTTCTTTGCCTCTCCGCAGTCAGCCTCACTCCAGTCACATTCTTACCCAATAACTTAAGCTTAGCCCTAAAACAAGCTGTAATATAAGATTACAGTGCTATTTTGTCTCCTCTCAAAGCAGTTGTTGCAGACGTTTGTGCTGCTGCTATACATTTTGTCAGATGTAGTTGCCAGCTCACGATTCCCCAGTGACTAAGAATGTATTTCTCACTACAGTCTTGCCAAGGGCATCAAATGTCATTCTTATATGTGAAATTGATGTTTATGTTTTGTTTACTTTGCAAACAGATGGTTTTTCTGTGTTCTGCTATGCAATCTCGGTGTACAACAAACAACACTGTCTGATAGTTAGAGTAACTGGTTCCTGAAGCCTGACAAAGAAGGATGGATAAACATGTCCTACACATTGAATTCCTAAGATGACAATGCCAGATGACTTAATATCGTGGGTCCTGGAAGAGGGAATGGCCTTTAACTATTATTAGAGAAAGTCTCCATGTTGGAGAGGATTTGTGTAAACATTAACTAATTTACAAAATACATTTTAAAAAAATTAGAAGGCCTTTGAAAACATACTTATTAGTTTTACCAGATTTAGTGTATATATTCAAGTCAAGTTTATTTCTATAGCACATTTACAGCTGTTGTAACACTGCACCAAAGTGCTGTACAAGAATAATAAAAAAAATCATAAAAAGCGATGAAAAACAAGAAACAAAACAGGAACAAAAGATATAAATGGAAATAACTTTAAAAGTCCGGAAAGGCGATCGAGAACAAATAAGTTTTAAGCCTAGATTTAAAAGCAGAGATAATTGGAGCAATTTAAAATTTAATTTTTGAAATTTAATGGTTGGAAAAAACATTTTAGAACTTATCATTTTTAAATAAAGAAATATTCCAAAACAAAATTCCTTGCATTCTAAAACTCAACACTGCATGAATTAAAAATAGCTGTTGTACATTCTATGTGTTTCTTCTAATTCCTATAATTGAAAATTATTAGTCTGTTGATTTAAATGTAACTTTCACATTTATTGTTATGGTTGAACCTGTTTCTACAGGTTAAACTGAATACATTATTTACATTAAGACAAATTCAAATATTTTGTGTGATCGATTACTTCTAATATGATTGATTCAACATTTCCAACATTTTATTTTTTTCAGTGTACCCTCTTTCCAAGTATTGCCAAACAAACAAATACATATACATACTACAAGTATATATGTTGTAGAGAAACATGATGTTGTAAGAAGAATCATAGTGAAATATAGAATAATTCTGATGAACTGCTTACCCCAAAGTTCACAGTGGACACACCACCAAATAAAAAAGCTATGTTCCCTTTTACAGCAACAGCATGACCATATCTGTGTAAAAAAAAAAAAAACATTAGCTTAGACTTACATTGTTTGATAAGACATCTATATCTTACAAAGATGTTCCTCAAAAAGACTCCCTATCAAACATTTTACTTATGAACCTGAGCAAGCAATGACAAAACCCATAAGGTACTCATCACACTACCATAAAAATGCACATTTTTGGTAAAATGTTTTATAAACTGACTGAAAACTGTGGCTGACACACAAACTTCTACAACTACTTAGATAAAGACAATATCCTTCTGAGAGTGAAACCCACTGGGTAATTTACCTGGGGCTTGGTGGATCACCCTGGACTTCTTTATTAATCCACTGGCCACTTGCCAAAGCCATTTTAGATCCCTGGAAAACAGAAACAAAATTAATACCCACACATCAATTGTTTAATCCTCCTTTTCTGTGTGCTTTTACACTACAGTTAGAGTACATATTATCAATATTTTGCTACACAAATATTGCTTTCAATTCTAAAAGTCTTATTGCACAGTCACAAGCAACATAAGCAGTTTTAATTTTAAACCTTAAAAACAACATGAATGCTGTTTTTTCCTGTTACCTGTAACTTCACAAACGGTCTATCTTGTTATCCTGAGACAAACTGAGCTGAAGCTACTCATGTTGCCTAGCAACTATAAACAAGAACCCTTCTGGCAACCAATGAAATGATCACGCAAGGTGCTATACATAATTAAAGTAAGCCTGTCAAGGATATATTCTCAGTTAACATGAACGAATCTCATAATACTCATGATAATAATAATATTCATAATAATCCCTTAGCACGATATCATGTATTTTTTCTTAGTACATATGTAATTTGTATATTTCACAAACAATAAAAACAAATTGCTAAATACATTCATCAATTTTATCCTAATCATGATTATGGGGGCCTCGACCCTGCATCAGGGCAGCACAGGATACATGGCTAAGGTACACTGAGCACAAGGCCAACCGGCTGCAGGGCAACTTCACTGTCACACACTATGGGCAATTTAGAGACGCCAGTTTTATGTAACTGCATGTCTTTGGAAATAAACACAGTATGTGGTGAAAAATATGTGCAAATGCAAATTCCACATGAGGAGAACTGGGGTGGATCTTAAGCACTCACCCTTACATGGGTAAAGCAACAGCGCTAACCACTGTACAATGACTACACACCTGCAATTCGTTTTGTTAAAGTGAGCGAGAATGGGAATATACAAACAAATTCATAAATTCCTGCAATGTTGGGTGTTCTTAAAGCTTGCAGTGTTAGTTAAAATGTCTTCTATTCCAAGAATTGCCATGACATTAAGTTCAAAATTAGCACTAATGTTCAAGGGACCATAGTCAAATAATTATCCACACAAATGAATCATTGCGCTGCATAAACCTTTATGATCAAACGGTATGTGACTCAGCATGCAGTAAAGGACACGGTGCTCTCTGAGTGTGAGTGCAATTCTTCACTTGCAAGATCGGCAAAACACAAAAATAAAATTAGGACTACCATGTTGTTGTAGGTGTGTATCTTTGGACTGTTATAATGTCTTTCTTTTATGGACTGTTACCGAGCCTGCTGCCCAAATGATTAAAAGGTGTGTTTTTTATGTGGCTTGACAAATCCATTGTTGTTAGGAGGTTACATGCTAAGGGCCAATCAATATACCTCTAGTACTGAAAACTGTCATATGAAAATTTTATTTATTTTAAAGCTATGTTTCCTGCTACAGCAACAGCATGACTACTGTATATCTATTTTAAAAAACTAAAACATTATTTCAGTCTTACGTTGTTTGATAAAATATACATATATCTTTCAAAAGACGTTTCTTGAAAAAAATACTTCCCTGTCAAACATTTTACTTAGACCTGAGCAAGAAATTACAAAACCCATAAGGTACTCACCACGCTACCATAAAAATGTCTACTTTCTGTAAAAAGCTTTATAAACTGATTGAAAACTGTGGTTGACACATGAACTTCTACAACTACTCAGAGAAAAACAATATCCTTCCAAAAACTTACTGCCATATGAAAATTTAATTTCAGTATAAAATTCATATAAGGAACAGAGAATTTATTATACAACACATGAGATATAATATTTCAAATTCATTTCCTCCATTAACTGCATTTGCAAATGCTATCAAAGTACAGCAGTATTCAATAAAAAAAAATATTGCAGTATTTTTTCTTTGGGTAAACATGGACTTTTTTCTCCTTGAGCTTTTCAGCATGGCCATTATTGATGTGTCAACAAACAACCAGTTATAGTAACATATCACCACAACTGTGCAAAATCTTATCATATTTAATAAATGTCAACTCAGTCTACTCATATTACGGACCATCCATGACTTTTTGGGTTACACTAGTGAAGTGAAACTAGGCAGCAGCATTTATTTCAGGTCATTCTACGAGTTTCATGTTCCATTTGTTACTTATTGAGCTATTGACATACCTTTAAAAAGAGTACCACATGTATACAATGTACATGCACACATGCCAATGGGTGGATGTGTGTGGCTCTGAAGGCCAGGTAAATGGCTTGCCTGGCTCTTTGACCTAAGCTTCTTTCTCTTTCTTTCATTTGTATGTCTCAATGGAGAGCAAGCTGGGTAATGTACCAATATTCATACTTGTGCAAATGTAAACTAAATCATCATTTCATGTACTATACTATACATGCAATTTTTGAGCCAAGAAAGCAGATATCCTACTTCTCCCGGAAGTTCAGGGAGTTTCCTGCATATTGATAGCGGCTCGCAGACGCCTGCGCTCCTTCTCCGTAGATACTACATAAACTCTAGCGTCTTTGCTCGCTCTCACTCAATCTAAAAAACAAATGTCCGGTGTCCGGGGTATCGTATATAATTTGCGGGCGTCAAGGAGCCGCTATCAATATGCGGGATCTCTCAGAACTTCCGGAAGAAGTGGAATGTTTGAGAAAGTTTCTTTCGCATTTTAATACTTTGATAGCTAACAAAATTTGAATTAAATATTCTTATTCGTTATGTCGTACTTCACTATTATACCATGTAAATGGGTAACGAGCCCCCATTTAACACACTGAACCGCCTTCCGCAGAAACTGACTTTCTATGCTTGATGTCGCCCATAAACGTAACCCCTTGTTAAACGACTCGATTGACACAGATGACGTCTTTCCGGTTCGGCGTCTACAGCAAATCACCAGGAAGTGGCGCCTCAGACTTCTCCGGAACTGATCTGGAATCGGCTGGCGCGAGTTCGTACCGCTTTAATCGATTTTGAAAATCTTTTTTAGCGATCTCCGATCAGTCTATAAGAGGCTGCCCACAGCAGGAATTCGGTTTTCTATTATAACAGCTGTGCCACAAGAACAACTGAGTGGCGTTTACGTTGCTCATCCGTTCAAATTGTATTCTAAGAAAAGTATCGGCTTGGTGAAACCCGAAGGCAACCTGGAAGAAGCAGGTGTACCCAAGATATCCACGCAGCATGGATTTTGTATAACTACAACACGATGTGAGGAATTGACCCAGGAAACAACTGAGAAGGCGACCAACCGCATTATGTTGGTCAAAAGGATTATAATGAAAGATGGGGCCACTGTGAGTGACAATTGCGTTCTTTTACCTTTCAGTGTTATTGCAACCAAGGACAGCAAACATGATTTGTAATGGCGAGTATATGGGGTTTGGGTAACTAGAGAAGTTTCTAAAAATCAACGCAACCTCGGGATGTTAGCGTTCTGGCTAACTAGCCTGCTAGCTAACTCACCGTGACCGCCTCGGTACTTCAGCTCTAGACGGCCCTGATATCTAGTGGATAAAAAGCGTTTGTCTCCTGTAAAGTAGACCTCTGATTTTAGCCTTGTAATTGCTGTAGCCGTTAAAACTGAAATTAGTAAGAAAATGCTCAGCGGTCTGGTCGGTGCAAGTTAAAAAGAGCAGAAGTGAGCTGTTTACTCTGGGGCGGAAATAAATAGGTGTAGACTCGTGTATAAATGTTAGTTGTATAATTGCAAGGCGGTTATACTGGTACGCATCGGGTGTGTTATTATAGCTCGAAGCAAAGCGCCAATTTCCCAAATAACCGTTCATTTCAGAATTCGTCAATGTACCGATAAACATCATCCCTCATCCCTTTGACCCTCGGTGTTTTTCACAAAAGCGGAGTGACTACGCGGCTTATTTACTTCTGCTGTTGTATCGGGCGGCTGCCATGGATGTGGTGGCTAACGTGAAAAGTGCAGCCCTGGATCGCTTTTCCTTTTATCTGTCCCGTCTGTGGTGAGGCCAGTCTTCATAGCCGGCTGCCCTGCCGGTAATTGCAGTCTACATCTCTTATTACTGTGCGGAGGGTAATAAAGGCGGCTTTGATATTCTTATGAGCGCGGGGCCGACGGGCGCGCGTAGTCTGTGTTCCCTGGTAGCGTGAAATGGAGCGCTACCTTTTGCTTCAATTGAAACAGCATTTATTTTAAACTGTGTAATAAAGTGGGTGTTATTTAAAAACAAGGAGGAACTATAAGTGTCTTGTCCGTCTTGTTCTGTTTGGCATGCTTCTACCTGTGTGTTTTTGTCAACCTTGGCGCTTTGATAGCAGCAAATGTATTTTACTGGTTAATCTTAACTGGTTGGCAGAGCTGTAACTTCCGAACCACACCAGCTTCTAAGGTATGCACTATTTAGACTGAGTGATGCACTAACGTGTTGGCACTGATCCAGCAGTGGTCAATGGGAGGAGATGTGACAGCGGCAACTTTAGCTTGAATGAATAGCAGATCAGTAGGATTGTTGTTGGTGGTGCCAGAAAGTCGGACGATGTGGGTATAAACATAAAAAAGATGAAATTCTCGGCCCATCTTGCAGTTTGTATTTGCTTGGGAAAGGTACGTTTTTATCAGTGTCTTGGCTTTGTTAAAATCTGCATGTTGGTGGATTTTGTTTGACAGTGACTGATTTACATAAGATAAGGTGGCATTGTCAGAAAGAATGTTACCATTGAATTGAGGTTCAGTAAAGACCTGCACACCCTGTCGCCTGGCATTTTCTCCTAGAAACTATTATTCAGTCATGTCAAATATTTGCTAGTAATTATGTTTATTGATAACTGCACTAGATGCACAAGCACTTTTTATTTGTGCTAAAATTCTGAAAAGTCAATGTTGAGATGAATCATCTCAGCGTATTTTACTTGGTGTTTGCAGAAGATCTGGGGTGGGGATTGGTTCACTTTTTCCTTAATTTGTATACTTTATTTTTCTTGATGTTAATGCATTTTAAAACACACAAAATGCATGTTTTATACATTTAAATAATGCCTGCTGATGCCGTGTTTGCTGAAGGTACTTTTGCTTGATGCTGTCACCTGAGCATTGCTGTTGTCTGGGATTCTTTGAGGGTGTTTTGTCTTCCACTGGCTCTACAACCTTCTGGTATAGATTCTTGCTAGAGCAAAACTTGGATTTGTTTTTGCTTGTGTGAAATTATTTTCAGAATTGTATATACTTTATACAGCCTCCTGAGACCCAAGGAAAAAGGTGTCCTTCAATTTTAAGTTATTTGTTTTTGGGGGAAATAAGTAGAGATGGGTGATCCACATTTTTTCAGTTCTGATTCGATTCCGATACACTTCCGATACGGATTCTGATACAAAAGCTCTTTTTTACTTTGTTATACTTTATATATTTTTTAGGCTAGTAAATACAGATGGAAAAAATGTATGACACAAATTATTTAATTAGGGCACTACAAACATACATAATGTACTGTTCCATCTCGTTTGTTTTAAGTGTTGTTAACCTCATGTGGGATCCCCATGTGATCGGTTGTTTCTGGTTGTTGTCATTAGTCCTCTGTATTAAGTCCGCGTTTCAGTTTATTTCCCCAGTCCGGTCATTGGGTGCGTTAGACTTGCTTTCAGCGCTCGCTTAACGCAACGCATTCTGATCCTAACGCAATGCATTACTGTTAGATGCATTGCGACCTCTCATCCGGCTGCACAAACTGGAACCGCCTCCGTGACGACACACCTTTGCCCTTATTG
>JABFEA020000119.1:9335848-9348813 GCA_019775915.2 Cyphomyrus plagiostoma | reverse complement strand
CCCCCACACACCCCACCCACAACCCCCCCCCCCGCGCCCCGCTGGGGGGGGGGGGGGGGGGGGGGGGGCCCCCAAAAGGTGAGCACAGATCACAGCTTGTTTAACCTTCATTGTGAGGATCAAAATAGACTCAAATTAGAACAATTTTGGATTACAAACCTTTAAAAATCACACTATTTTTAAACTGGGCACTATAGCCAGGCTAGTCTAAGCATGTTCTTACACCATCCAAACTAAGCAACAAAATATAATGTAACATTTACTTGAAACTTAGCTTTAGCATTGCGTAGCGATACTATGGCCAAAAGCACTACAAACATAGAAACTGAGTGCATCATTTTCTGAAAGCTTTCATTGATTACGGTTTTTCTTTAATGTCATCCACAGACATACCCAACATAACTATTGTATCTCTAACAAAGCATTTCCTTCCCAAAAGAACTAGTGTTCCATTAATATATCTAGATATTTTATTGGCTCAATTCTGTAGAAGTACTTTTCTCTGTGGTACTACAGCAGGGAGTCTTGTGCAGCATTCAGGTTTTCAGTCCCTGGCCATAAACACTAACTGTTATATTGCTATAGTGCTCGCTGCATTCACCCTCTGCTGATGTCCAGCCAGTCCTTGCTTAGATAAGGAAGAGAGAAGTCAGCTCTGGCTAATGAGGGCACAATGTTCGGGTAACAGGATGTTCCATACAGCAGGCTTAGGGCAGTAGAACGCACCCAGGAACGCAAACCAATAAATACCTGAAAATGTGTCCAGTCGAACTGATGGTATAACACAATCTTATATATAGCAAATTACTATAAAATTAAAATGATTAAAAAACAATTTAAGCTCAGCTCTTCTGCTAATGAAGTGTACTGTATATGACAAAGCTGGTGATGGATTCTCCTCCAGGGACAGGTGGTTGGCTACCTCTCTGCATTCTCAATCCTGACAGACCTGTCCTTCATCATCCTGCATTGACACAATACACTCTCCCGTGTGCATGCACACGCAAACACGCATCTGCTCGATCCATCAATCATGAAATGCACGGCTGCCAGAGGAAACTAGGGGTATGTTGCCCTCTCATTAGCGGTCTCATTATAACCTAAGACCGGCTCTTTGCTTTTACGTCTTTTCTGGGCTGTTAGTCCTCTGACATGAGCCTTTAAAGCTCTGCAGTATGTTCCCTGCCGAAAGGGCTTTCACACGCTTTTATTCATATGGAAGAATCACAGACCACATGTGTTTCTGGGTGATTATGAAGCCTCCCAAATGGAATTCCAGAAGTCAATGCATTGTGACATGTTGAGAGGCTCCCATGCCAAGTACAGGGCCCAGAGGAACCTGCGCCTCAGGCCAGCCCTACATAAGCTTATTGATGTGAGGAGATAGGAAAACGGCACAAAGGAAAATGCATCACAATCATTACTTACAATTAACTGTGTAAGGTTCCTGGAAACTGAAACACTTTGGATATATCTTAACAATAGCAATAAAACTTAAAGTCACTTAATTGTTTAACATTTAAGATGTTTGGTTTATAATATATAAACTCGATCTTGGGTACCGGGGGTATATCCTACCAACAAAGTTGAACATATGGCCCAACCTGCAAGCAAGCTCTGGGCCATGTCTGACTTCTGTCTCCCCCACCCTAGTTTCAAACTTTATTTTGCAAGTGATTAAAAAAGAACTATCAGACTTCTATATATGTATCTATACTTAAATGGTGTCATATCGATATTATAAGTTACTGTAGGAAGAAGCAAGTAAACAATATAACCATCTATATTACTTGTATAATTGTTTTGTTGAATGAAGCCTATTAAACCCATATGATACTAGGTGTAATGCATCATGCAGAGGTGCACGCTCAGGCCATTCCAATACGGAATCCAGATCACAAACGTTGTCAAAAGGCCAGATCTGTACTGGGACTGACCGGGGGTCCTGACATTAGCATTATTACTTATATGCAGGCTCTTTCTGAGCGGAGAATGGAATGGTTTTAGTTTATTCTGCCAAAAATTGAGGTCAACCCCAGCACCACCTTTATAAAATTGCCCAATACAGTGGCTGATGATTAGCTGACATGCACAGGTTACTGCCTATGAGAAGTGCAAGTTTGCCAGTTCCATTTAGTCTGCTAAAAACTTACTCAGAAAATGGATGGCTAAAAATTCCATAATAATGGCAAACAGAGTATTTCAGAAAGTGCCCAAGATGCAGCCTCCTACGTTTTAAACAATGAAACAATTAAAAGTTAATTACTGTATCTGTACTGTACATCTCATCTCATCTGTTTTTTCAGGACAATCAGCTCATCCAGGCAGCAGTCAGTTTTCATCATTGTACAGCAGTATGGGAGAGGTGGATAGATGTTTACATTGAATGTTGAAATTGTCTGAAATACAGTGGTACCTCGGTTCTCGAACTTAATCCGTTCCGAACTCCGGATCGAATCCTAAAAAGTTTGAGTTTTGATCGAATTTTTCCCATAAGAAATAATGGAAAACCAATTAATTGGTTCCTGGCCCCTCCAAATTACACCTAAATATGTTTTTTAGCATTTAAACACAAAATGAACAGGATAAAACAAGAACAGCATTTTTACTTAATGGCTTCCAAAATGATAAAGATCTTATCCCAACATTACCCCTATCCTGCCCCAATCGTCTGCTTCTTCCGTATGCCAAGCCCCCTCGTTAACCTCGTGCGGGATCCCCATGTGATCAGCTGTTTCTGGTTGTTGTCATTAGCCCTCTGTATTAAGTCCGCGTTTCAGTTTGTTTCCCCAATCCAGTCATTGGGTGCGTTCGACTTGTTTAAGCAAGACTTGGCTTAAAGCAATGCATTGTGATCCTGGTAGATTCATTGCAACCTCTCACCCAGCTGCACAAACTGGAACCGCCTCTGGGACGGCACACCTTTCCCCTTATTGGCTGAAGAGTTTAGTTACACACATGACGTTTGTAACCCAGGCAAATCCGATGCATAATCTGCTATTTCTCCCGAATATCACGTAAAGCATTGAGAACTGGTTTTCTGTTAATTTACCTGGTAAAATAAAGTTTAAATAAATTACATAAATGCTCTAATAGTACATGTAAGTTAGTGGCTTATTTATTGTGTAATGTTGCGCTGCTCTATTTGGTTAACCGTCCAGTCTGTGAAGAAGGCATTCAAGTAAGAACTGCATTGTAATATGACTCATTTCCTGGTGCGTGCAATTCATATTAGGTCAGTGTCCACAGTTTGAATTCTGATATTCAGATCGAGTTCTTGGTCAAACTGATTTGTTTGACTTTCAAGAGTTCGAGAACCGAGGTACCACTGTATTCGTTTTTATAGTTTTACTATTAATAAACCATGCCTATGTTGTTTCCCAAATGGGCCATAGTTCCCTTTATTTATTGAAATGTTATTTTCAGCCTATTTTCTTCAGTGAAATGTTATTTTATTTGAATTGTACATTAAAAATTTCCAATGCAATGTTGAGCCACTAATAATAAACACCAGAGAGCAATTTGGATAATGTTCAATACAAGTCCTGAGAGAGACTTTTAAAAAATTCTTACAAAAAGGCACCAACAATACTTGCACTTCTCCCACAAAGACAGAACAAAAATTGCCATTCACAGAAACAATGGTGAAAAATGCATACAGGACAAATGCAAAACAGACAGTTTGTTTTCCAAACAAATTACTGACTGTTGCAGCACGGCATGGTGCAGGCAGGAAAAGAGTGACAATCCACTGGCAGCTTCGAGAGCACAAGGGGTTTATTACAAAATAAAATGCACTACAAACCCAAAAGGATCATGAGGGATCACAAAAACAGGAAACAACTAGGAATAGGATAAATCATGGAGTAAACATAGAACTAAGAAATCACAGGGAGCAAGACTAGGCAAAAAAGCAAAGCAGGTAACACGCCGTAACAAACACTTCTGAGTACTAATGTGCAACTACAAACACTAAAACTAGAAAACACTAAGCAACACTCTGGGAATACAGTAGGATAACTGGACCAAATAATACAAACAAGACCAGAAGTGTACAGGAAAAGAGCAGTGCAGCCAATAACCAGGAAAATGGAAAAGAAAACAAAAAACTAGGGAACAAAACTGATGAAGATAAATAAGCAGATGAGGATGGCCTGAGGACATCATTGAACTCACAACTAGAGGGTTAAAAATCTCAAAGCCACATGCTTAGCCCACTGAATTACACAGTGGTCCTGGGAGCAGGGAAGACGCACTAGGGACAAAAGACAGAGAATGAATGGGATGGCCAGCAACACCTGCTGGCCAAACAGGGACTGAACACATAGAACAGAGATGGACTTAATGACAGAAAGGGGGAAAAACAAATGGGGTAAGATCACAGAGGGGTGCTGACTGTGACACTGACTATGAACATCCCATATTCTTAGATGGTAATACATATCACATATCACATCCTACATATGTGATAGTAAACACATTTCAAGAAAGGCTTCATGAACACCAGGATGAAGTCTACACTTCCTGGGCCCCCAATCACCAGATCTAAACATCGTTGAACAGAGAGTATGAAGTTGGCTTCTACCTCATTTCTCAATAAACTCAAGATTTCCTTTGAAGAATGATCTAATATTTGCCTACACACTGTTTAAGAATTGTAAGCCAGGTTTGACAGGATTCCAAGAAGGATTTATGTCCTTATTATGTCTTCAATATTAATATTTTGTTAGGTACTTCCATTATTCTGGTCATGCCCTGTGTATGCAGATAGCAAAACAAGGGCTATTACTATATGAAATGTGTCATACCAGACCTTCAGAAAGGGTAGGTATATGCCATAAATGAAACACGCAGTTCGACTGTGTGTAACAATGGCCTTTTCTGGATTGAGCTTGAATGAACAATAGAGGTACAGAATGCCTTTTACTGTGACAGCTTTATGACTCCATTAGCAGAGTTCTGGGATTTGGATTCAGCGCTGCCTTTGGATTGACTTTGGGGGGAAACCTGACTCTTTAAGGCAACCAGTATCCCTTTTGTCTCATTATGGTCTGTCCCAGACATACAGTATGTGCACTATAGCATCAAGTGCAATGAACAGTGCTCGAAATAATTTTCTTCGAATTAGCCTTCGTTAGAGGTAGAAACAATCTTCTAACAACATGATTCGTACAGATGTTGGTCGTTGTTTTTCTGTTGTTTTTCTTTTATGTTCTCCAGCAGGTATTGAAGCAGATATCTGTGTTTTATTATTATTATTTTTTTTTTTTTTCTCTCTACCACCCCCTCTATCCCCCTCCTCCTTTCCCCTTTTTTTCCTTTTTTTTTTTCCTTTTCTCTTCTCTCTTCCCTTTCTCCTTCTCTCTCCCCTTCTCCTTCTGATGAGAGAAATAAATCAATAAATAGATAAGGGTAATTAAAAAATAAATATATATATATAAAAATAAGTAAATAAAAGATAAAGTAGTCCTCCGCAAAGGGGGGGATGGTGGAGGGTCAAAAAAAAAAAAAGAAACAATCTTCTTTATTGTGTTCATCCAGCACACATACTGGACATATATTGTGGGTAATACTGATTAGCTGTGGTAGCTGTGGCCTGGCCATAGGTGAGCATTCCAAAGTGTGAAGCACCGCAATTGAGCCACACAACACGGGTTAATTACTTTTCTAAACTCTATCACTGTTCTTCTGAATGAAGCTGCCATTAACAAGTTCCATTAACAATCACCAAAAAAGCTGAATTAAATTAAATGGCAACATTACTTAGTGCTTTCTCTTAGTTTACATGCATTTAGCCCAGACTTGACTAATCATGTCTGGTGTTTATACATAGTCAGCCAACAATGTACCATATTTTTATAGGTTTGCTAACGGTTTTCAAAGTTCGCAGAAGCACTTCACTAATTAGCAGTTAGCAGATTACTAATAATAAAATAATGTTTAATTTTCAATAGTTTAAATTGTGTACTGCTTGGGAATATCTGAATATTATTACAGCGTGATTAAAATGGCTAATACTGTACTTAATATTATTGAGCTTTGATTGACAATATTATGTGAAGGTTATTTTAGATATGGTGACACAAGTTTACAAAAGGTTATAAAGTTTTTACTGCAACCAAAATTGCCATGGAAATAATTTATCAAGTTACATTATATATACTCTGAGTATTGAAAATGGTATTGAATATGATTATTTTTCTTGGTATCATATCAGGGTTTGACATTTTGGTATCATGGCAACATTAGTGTGCCCCTGTGGGTTAGGACTCTGTACCCATGATCGGATCCTGAAGCCAGCAGTGATCGTATCACTTTACGGCCCTTAAACCCAAAAGGGCCGCAGGATAGATGGCTGACCCTACAGTCTGACACCTGTCTCATGGGAGAGCAAGGGAGGATATGTGGAATCTAAAGAACTGCAATGTCCTTCTCCTTTTTCAATGCTGAATAAAGTGTCGTCACTAAATAATGGGCATTGACTTTGAGTGGTGAGTCTGTACCTGTCATCTCTGTACCTATCTGATGCCTCCTGTAATGTAAATACATCCAGTTAAGCTAGATAGCCTAAAGCGCATGACTGTGCCCTGTAATGGAGCTGCATCCCACCCAGAGAGTCCCTAGCCTTGTGCTCTTTGCTACTAGGGATGGGCTTCAGGTTGGCTGGAAGCCTGTATTGAACACACTGCTATTAGGATATAGCACCGCAGGCTTGCTACTAGCAAAAGCACTTACTGTTTTGCTAATCAGCAGGCCTGTGATTTGTAATTGTAGGAACACGTTGATATAAAAGTTACACCACTGCAGCTACACTATTTCGGCAAAAACAGACCATGCCCTCGTGGTAACCCTGAGGGATAGACGACTGGAGAAACATGCAGCCTGAGAAGGGCCTGGTCTGCCTTGCATGAAGTTTACTGCAGACCCCAGCCCAAGACCACCTTAAATAAGAAAAACACTGCAGTTTATGAGATTCTGAGTGACAAGATACAACAGAGAGTAATGTGGTCTATATCTGAGAAATTGAAACAGTAGAGAAAATACTAACTTGGGGATTATTTGTAGTTAACAAGGAAATGGAGCACGAGGCTTGTGCCAATAGCTGGGGAAAATTTAGTCTGGGTGCTGAAGATTCATCAGGAGAGAGTGGAATGTGAAATGAAATGAGACAGAACTGCATGTGGGGGGGGGGATTAGGCTTTTATATGGCTGTGAGATGTTAGTTCAGAAATGACAGCACAAAAAAAAATTTAATTATTAAAGTATATAGCGCTGAGCACCCACAGAAATTTTGCAGAGAAAAGCTATACAGAAAGAGGCTGAAAATGAATGAATTTGTAAGGAATTTATTCATCCAGACAAAAGGTCACAGTAAGGTATCACGAAGCACACAAAGTCAAGTTATTGAGATTTTCCTCTCATTAGTCCCCAAGAACACAAATAGAGCACTAAACAGCTAAGCAGAGGAGCCAGTGGTGAGAAAAGTGAGGACATAATCATCGTCTGAGCTTAATCGTGTGCACAAGTGAGTTCTCTAAATTCTACAACTCTTGTGGAAATTGGTGGTGGCATAACTTAGCAATATGGCTAAGAATTACAAGCTTCAGTTCCTTTACAGATTTTTTTCAGTCAAGTACTGGTATTATTTTTCAGAATTATAGCTTAAATGCTGTTATTACATCTTTTAAAGACCAAGAGAGATTAAATGAGGGAGAATAATTATGAATTGCCTTTTGCCTGAATGCGTAGGACATGATCTGTCAAGTTCAAAGAGGTAAATTGCATGGAAACCAAGCCAACACCAAAGATTCTCAGCAGCCAGGGAAATTCTGCAGAACATGACTATACAGAGAAATGCTGAAGATGAACACTGCTTTGGTTCTGCACAATGCATATATAATAATAATAATACATTTTTTTACATTGTTTTTAATTGACAAAATGTCATTTAAGATTTATTCTGAATCACATGCTTTAACTTTTCAGAGAAATGCTCCTACAGGAATAGATAGGAATACAGAGATACTCTGCAGTGAAACATAGCAGTTTCCACATGTAAAATGATATTCCATCACTTTATTTTCCTTAGTTACCCCTGGGTTAATGACTACTTCTCAGTATCCTCATGAAAGGTGTAATTTCTACAACTCATAAAGCAACTTTTGTTCTGAAGTATACAGCATATGTCTTTGAAAAATGATTCTTCAAATATTAGATGACCTCACCAGAAAAAGGAAGAAGCACCCTCAATAGAACTGCTGAAGTCATTAATCAGAAACTCTAAACTTGTCTTTTTCTCTGATTCACAGTCTCTAGCAACAATTGAAAATGTCTTGATAAAGTCCCGTTTAATGAAGACATGCTTAAAAAAGGACAGCATTTTTATCAATACTTATTGTGGGCTTCTCAGATGCAGATAAGATAAATTTTATTTTGAAATAGCAAAGTTACTTTTACAAGGATAGTTACAAAGTTAGTTACGTTTAACTTTTAATTTTGCTGGGTGTTTGTGTCCTTTTTATAAAAACATATTTAAAAACACAATCATATTCCCATTTGAAGCATTAATTGACAATTTATGGGATGTCCTGTCAGACTGTCCATCAAAGATAATTATGCAAGCAATCAATCTCATGTAAAATGGCAGCTGAATTCTAAGCAGAGGGAGCCAGTTTGTGCAGTTTGTGATAGGTATTCAAATTCCCATTTGCTGGCAGACATATCTGTATGCAACTCGTAAATAATCAATTAAGATGATGAAATACAACTCTACTGAGCAAGGAAAGGACAAAATCAACACAAATTGGGTCTACTGACTAAATTAGTATGTGTTTACATTTATAGCAAAATATTTTTGTTATGTTTTCCTGCTGGCACTAATCTCTCACTCTGTCTTCAATGAACCAATGAGGCAAGCTTTTCTTTGGATGGTGCCAGACAATAACTTTCACTGGGCATTGCAAATCACCATTTATTGAGGAAACGTTTTGGTGTGGTGCCAGTCTCAATTCACGCCCTTTGTATCTATTCTTTTCCAGCATGATGCTTATCTCTGCCCTCTGGAGCTCTGATTCTTTGGCTAGTCCGGAGCGTACCAACAGCGATGAAGTAGGGGGAGCTGGAAGTGTCTGTGGAGGTTGCTGATGGTCTGCATGCAATATAATATAGCAAAGAACAGCTGAATGTTTATGTGCTTTAGAATTTGTCCCTTGTGGCACGTACAGTGGCTCCATATACCCCTGCTACAGTGATGGGGGCAGTATCTTTAGGAGACACTGTTTTAGTAGTCACAGCTGTGCACGGGGACGTGAAAACTCATGGCACCTCCTAAATTCTAAATTCAAAGCAGACTCTGAAATGTGGGAAGTCTGTATCCTTCCACAAAGCAATGCTGATTTCTTCTATGACGTTTTGCTGAGCTCTTTCAGAAGGTTAACTTAATATTCCTGAAGCACAAATGGCACACACTAACTGCAGGTCCTGCTTCATTGAAGCGGATACGTTTTTCTTCTTCGCTAAATTTGTAGTTCTAAATTAGTGCTGAAAAGGATTTTTGCATAATGACACAGAAGGCAGAAGGAACTGGTGTTCCACTCCCACTTGATGCTTTGAATATCAGCCTCATGCATATTTGTTCAGGCAATATAGCTATGAGCTGGGGCTTCTGTAGTGGACAGGTGTGCGTCAGGATCCAGGTATTACAGGAGCCATTGTTCACCAAAACACATATCATTTGGCCATAACTGGACAGTTGGTATGCTACTTCCATGTTCATGGGAAAAGAAGAATTATCATAAAAATACATGCTAGTTTCAAGATTCTACAAAATTGTTCATAAATGTGATATTTTCCCACAGCACTCAGCCAAGGAATTCACAAAGGTGGTTAGCATGGCATGGTCCAATGGGAAAGGGTGAAATGATGCAAAATTAATTACATTAATGACATTGATCCACATGGGGAAATTCTCTTTTTGCCTACCCCATCTTGCCCTCCATGACATAAAGAGACATATGTAAGCCAGAGCAAGCTTGGGGGTCACAGCCAAGGGCAGCCACCTGCAGTGGGGCCTGAGGAGCTGCAGGTTAAGGGCCTTGCTCAAGGGCCCAAAGACATGTGACAGTTCTCCTGAGGCCAGACTCAAACCAGCGACTTTCCGATCATAGGCTCAGAGGCGTGTTTTGTGCATATACATTTATATTCTAGATGGGACATATTGTAGCACATTACTGAGGATGCATGTACAGTACTGTAGCTATTTTGGAATGTTTCAAGAAGATTTCTCAGTGGTTGTGTGACCAAAGAGCTGTGACTCCATGCTCTTTATGTTGAGTGTCTTCACAAAAAAAATCTCATTTCAGGCAACGACTAGTTTGAAGCTTCAATATTTATTGTGACGTGAAATTCTTATCCCACTGGAGCAGGAGGGGGGCAGGTATATGGAGAGATACTGAAAATAGTACTGCAATACAAAGCAAGATAGGAATAAGAAATAATAAAATATAGATAATTCTTGCAAACCAAAATAACATATAAAATGCATTATTTCTGGTTTTTGAAATATTAAGTGACTTTGTATCCAAAACCTAGAAACATTCTACTTGTGAGATAATGTAATGTGCACTAAGAATTGTTGGGGCTCAACAAGTTCTGGGTTGTGCAGGAGAAAAACATAGCTTGTGTCAGATAAGCATGGACACACACAAAGTGAATTTTCTCAGCTCCCTAAGATTTCCATTCTCCCTCCTTCCATGTCTGCCACGTAGCCAAGGGTATTTAGATTTTGGAACATTTTCACAATGACAAATTATACATATCATTCAAAAGAAACAGAGCAAAGCAAATTTTAGACCACTTATAGTGCTTTTATTGTACTTGCAGGCATTATGGGAAAGTTTGTGAAGATCTCTACTTTAAAAGATTAAAGCATGTGGATGCTATCACGCCCACACTGCATTCCACGCTGCAGTGAGCATTTCACTGGGTTTCAGTTTCCTTGTTGCTCTTTTAGTATAAAACTCAGCCCCCGGTTTGGTCTGAATGGGATGCCAGTCCATCACAGAGCATATACACTCGAACTCTGTTGGTAATTCAGAGATGATGGATTACCTACCTGCATATCTTTGCCCTGTGGGTATAAACTGCAGCACATTTAGGAGACCTACCTACTGTGCAGTCCTAGGCAGTCAAGGAATATGATGTTTAAATAATCTTCATACTGGTGTAAAGCCACGATGTTATATCTGCCTACAGTTCAACTAGTAGTGTGTTGTGTTAACAATGCAAGGGTCATGGGCTTGAATCCCAGGGTGCATAATCATACATTGTATCATTTTTCTCCATGGTAAATATTAGACTTCTACACTGTATATGATATGGGTAGAATCTACACTCACAGGGCAGGGGTTAGATTCCGAAGTGTCACCTTGAAGGTGTGAGTTAATAGTACTACCACCATGACACCTGGCAAGAATGAAAGCAAGTACACACCGATCAGCCATGACATTAAAGCCACCTGCTTAATATTGTGAAGGTCCCCTTGTGCCACCAAAGCAGCTCTGACTCATCGAGACATTCAACCAGACCTTTGAAGGTGTTCTGTGGTATCAAGCAGCAAATCCTTTAAGTCCTGTAAGTAGTGAGGTGGGGCCTCCATGGATCAGATATGTTTGTCCAGCACATCCCACAAATGGTAGTTTGGACTGAGATCTGGGGAATTTGGAGACCAAGTCAACACCTTGAAGTCTTCTTCATGCTCCTCAAGCCTCTTCCAAACAATTTTTTGCAGCATAGCAGAGCACATTATCCTGCTGAAAGAGGCCACTGCCATCAAGGAATACCATTGCCTTTAAGGGGTGTACTTGGCCTGCATAAATGTTTAGGTAGGTGGTACATTTCAAATTAACCTCCACATAAATGCCACTGTATCCTAGCAGAACATCCCCCAGAACATCACAATGATCACACTGCCTCCTCCAGCTTGCCTCCTTCCCATAGTGCATCCTGGTGCCATCATTTTCCCTGGTAAATGATGCACAGACACTCAGCCATCTCTTGTAGGCATTCTTGGCAGTGGACCGGGGTCAGCATGGGGCCTGGTCTGCAGCTACACAGCCCTAGTCGCAACAAGCCGCAGTACACTGTGTGTTCTGACACCTTTCTATTATTGCCAACATCTCCTGTGGGATCAGACAAGAAAGGCTGGTCTTCACTCCCCACATGCATCAACAGCTTTGGGCACCCATGACCCTGTTGCTGGCTCACCAGTTGGCCTTCCTTAGACCACTTTTGATAGGCACTGCCCACTGCATACCAAGTACACCTCATAAGACCTGCTGTTTTGGAGATGCTCTGACCCAGTTGTCCAGCTGTCACAATTTGGCCCTTGTCAAAGTCACTCAGATCCATACATGTACCCATTTTTCCTGCTTCCAACACAACAATTTCAAGAACTGACTCTTCACTTGCTTAATATATAATGAAACCCTTGACAGGTGCCATTGTAACGAGATAATCAATGTTATTCACTTTCACTTGTCAGTGGTTTTAATGTTATGGCTGGTTGGTGTAAAATATAGATTTTTTAATGTTTTTGTATAACACGCTGTATACTTCAGAAAGCAAAATGGTAACAGAGCAGCAAAAGTTTCGTATTGACCCTTTCCTTTTTATAAATATTTGAAAAGATCCATATGGGCAAACTTCAGCAATCCAGGCACTGCATGGTGTGATTAATTACTCAGGCCAAAACCTGATGTTTTTCACAGAAAAGCAGTAATGACTAAACAAAATTTTATTGCACATTCATTATTTTATCTTCTGCGTCTTATTTTTCTTCCTGAACTGAACACCGCAGAGGTTGTTCAGTATTACATGCCCCCCCCGGGGGAGGGTGAGGAGGAGAGAGGGATGGGGGGGGGGGTGAGGGGGGGCGGGGGGGGGGGGGGTGGTTCGGGGGAGGGGGG
>JABFEA020000119.1:9286369-9301706 GCA_019775915.2 Cyphomyrus plagiostoma | reverse complement strand
AATCTCTCAATGGTACTTATACCAGAATGCTCCGAAAAGCACTCAACATCCACTGGACCAGCCACACAACAAACAGCGAACTCTATGGAGAACTACCTCGTGTCAGCAACAAAATAGCCTCACGCCGACTTCAGCTAGCTGGTCACTGCTTCCGTCTCCCAGAGCTCAGCACTCAACGCCTAGTGCTTTGGGAACCCATGCACGGAGTGAAGAGACGTGGGCCGCCGAGGACAACCTTTATTGACGTGCTCAAGCGAGACTCTGGTGTAACAACCTCAGGAGAGCTAGCGACACTGATGGCGGATCGCGAAGTGTGGAGAAGTTTAGTGGTTGGTCGGCTCAGGCCGACCAGATGATGATGATGATGCATACACTGCTGGTGTTTGTGACTGTAAGTGCTTGGATACTATATGTTCCATTGCATAGCAAGGCTTAAATAATTTCATAGTATTTCCAGTTATAAATGGTACAAGTTGTTGGCAGAGATTACATACACAGCGCAGTCTGTTGCATGTCGTAGATTTCTTTACATTGCCAAAGTCCTGCCAACATCTTTACATTGCCAAATCCTGCCCCTATCCCCACCAATGCGATCAAAAATATTTACGGCAGCGAAAAGTACCTGTTGGCCATGTCCCCTGTTCGAGCACCTGCCTGAAATGTCAGTGCATGTCACTGTTATTCAGAATGCCACATTTGAAGTGTCACCAATAGAATAAAAAATGTAACTGTGATTTTGCATACCATGGTGAAAGAGCATTTCAGAGTAACCCTATCACAACCCTATCCATCTGACACCCACCGTCACTCACAAGGAAAGCTATTGCAGACTCATCACAAATGGTAACACACAGGAACAGTTAAATATGCAAAATCAATAAATATATGCCCATGGAAAAGAACTTAAAGGCCTGACATAAACCAAACGCATATTGTTAGGTTAAAACAATTACACAATTTTTATCATGCAAATATAAAGTTACTCACTAGTAGATATATAAGGTCAATATACTGCATACAAGAACCCTTTTTGACAGGTGCGGGTGGGATTTAAGGGGCTGCAAATATGAATGGGGTTCCATCCATTGCACCTGTGGAAAGAAAATATGACATCGGTAGGCCCAGGAGGGGAGGCATATTGGGTCTGTTATGTCTTAGGCCTTAGGCAAGAAGAGACTGTTTTGAATACTCTATGTCCTCGCCTCATGATAGCTTGCATGCAGTTAGTTCCGCAGACCCTGAAGAGAGATCAGACCTTGGAGAGACAGACAGCAGAGTGGGGGGGGGGGGGAGAAACTGCCTGCAGGAAGGGATTTGAAGTTGCCCCAGCTGGTGCACAAAGAGTTGTAGTTATAAAGTAGTCACAGTATAGGCCATATGCAGTGTGTTATGCGGTAGTACAAATGAGTAAGTAGTTATCACATTAATCATATGTTAACCATGTATTTACAATGATTCAATATATATATAATGTATATATAATCAATTTCTATATCCATATCTCAAGTAGGAGCTTAGCAATCGAGACATGTTTTGGAAAATTTAGCAAAATGGGTAGATTTACCTTGCTACCAAGGTGAACCAATAGAGCAGGAGAATTGTGTTTGTTATATGTCTGGGTTTGGTACAGGTGAATTAGAAGTCCTTATCTGGAACTGAGAGTTCTGGTTTATCAACTGATTGCTCTTGGTGCTGGAGTACTTGGTACCTAGTGCGAGAGTGTGACAGGAGGGCTTTGCTGGATTACTTGAATAAAAGAGATAACTTTGCTCACCTGCTGAGAGGTCCAGAGTTTTATTCTAAGTGGCTTAACTAGAGTTATTAGAGGTTGAATTGTAATTTTTCTACCACCTACAATGCCAGGTATGCCTGCAATGGCATGAAAACCAATTTTAGTGTCATGCAAGGCATCCCCACTTGCCGGACATTGCATGCAGTTGTGTACATGGTGCAACAAGGATCAATGCATGTACAGTCGCAGGACGCAGTGCATCACCTATGGTCTGCAGGAGTCCACCTGTGGCATAGAAACAGCTGTCAGAAGCTGCATAGCAAAGCTGAGGGCAGAATTGTTGTGTGTTCCTCTCTTCGACTTATCCTGCACCAGACCAAGGAGGCTCGTTATTTCACCCCAGGCCAGCCTGTATTTCTCTATGAATTGTTCATTACTGAGGGATTCCAAGGGATTCATAATCACCAGCAAAAGCATCTAGGCTTCCTGGATGGCTGGGTAATTCACATTGAAATATTAAGCTGTATTGTTAAAGCTGCACTTACGCTATGTATATGAATTTATGTGAATTCATCCATTAATGTTGGTTATACTATCAACGCATGAAAATTATTTTTAAGTACGAAAAACATCTTTTTTAAAAAAACGTGAGCAAGCAGCTAAACATTTGAGGGACACGAGGGGAATGATATTTGGAAGGGGGTGAAATTACACATGATGGGAGCTTTCACTGAAAGGTCATTGTAGAGTGAGTCCGACAATAAGGACTACAATGATCATATGATTGCCTTGGAAAGCGCATGTAGAGCTCACGCAAATACAATGACAGTTTTTACAATGGTTTTAAAGCCTACTATTTACTCCATATTCTTGAAAAGCAACATACATTAAAATGGCACAGCTTTTAAAGTAAAAATTGATGTTCGGCAAATTTCAGATATTTTGTCTTTTTCTGTGTTTCCATCATTAAAGAATATATTAATAAAAGCAATGGATGACGATTTTGCAGGATGGTAAGGTTTGTACCATTGATATACACACAGATGCTGTCACTGCTGTTAACTGGAGCGACGCAGAAAAACAATTGCCATCTTGGTATGGGTAGCCGCTTGATCCTCCTTAATGCATGTTCACGAAGGTTTATCCACACTTAAAATCACAACAAATCACCTAATTTTCGACCGAATTTTCTTACTGTGTGTAAAATGGTTATCATGGTGTAATTTTTCTTATAATTTTTAAAATAAATATTAACTTTAAATGTATACAGTGTATTATGTACTAAAATTGAAAAGTGATTGTCTGTTGTTTAGTTTTATCATTACTTTTGTTAGAACATCCATAAGCAGCACAAAAGCCCACTAGTACTGGTCAGAACCCCGTCAAGTGCCGGCGCAATTACGTATACAGACAGGCCAAAAGCGGCACCTATGTATATTTGTCAAAGGTCTGCTTAAATCCGTCCAACGGAAGCTGAACCTAGCCCAGTATATGAACTCCCAGTACACCGTTTCTCAAAAAAATAAACCAGTATTTTGCATGATTATCAAATTAACATTTTTAAAACCACAGTGAAAAACAATTATTTAAATTCGAGTTAAAGTCTTAACATGTATTTACATGTATGTAGCAATTTTATTACAATGTAAATAGTCAGGGTTTGCAAACTACCCCAACGCTTCTGCTGTACTTGATTTTAGGTTTTAGGTTGGCATAATATAGATTTTCCCTAAGATTGACCACGTTAGAGTCTGAAAGCGTTAATACTTTCTGTGTGCGTCGATCTCTGACTATGGGTGTCTATAGTCTTTTGCTGCTTCTTCTTCAATTTGTATGGCGGTTGGGTGGCTATAGTGATTCAGTATTACTCAGCATTAGGAGCCACTTGCATTTATAATAATTAGTTTCCTTTCCACCTTTCGCCCGTTGCCGTGTAACATTGTGAAAGCAGCCCAAAAACCTGCAACCCACAAACTTGTAATATTTACCCGCAACTGTATTTTCTAAATAGCGCAATTGGGCGGGAAAACCATGGGCTTGGCAACTCTGATATCTATGGTCTTTTACAGTACAGTACTTTGGATTTGCAGTGGCCTTTTCAATTTTTCGACCAATCAATGAATGTCTTGTTGGGTGAAACCAATCACACTTGAGTTCTGATTCTAGAATTTTACTTTATAATACACACATAGAGTGTGTCCGAAATCTCGCACTTGCGTCAGTGCACTGAGATGTAGTGCGTAGTGCGCACTTCCTTCTGTAGTGCACACTGCCATAGGTAAGTGCTGTCCTAAATGGAACACTAACGTTTTGCACTTACCGGAAGTGACGGACTAGCATTTGATCGCGATTCTGGAGGTTCAATAACAAGGTGTTACTAACATTTACAAACTTCAACATAGAACATTTATAACATGTATAACCTACGACCGCCTAACCAGCTAAAACTCCTAACATTTACGTGTGCGAACAAGTCGATATAATCGCAAACTCAAATTATCTATAACTGTCATTAGAGAGAGAGAGTGACAGGCTACACACCGCAGTATACATCACTAAAATTATCTTATTAAAGTTACTTACATTTATCAGAATCAGAAACACTTTATTGATCCCGCCATTATTCAACACTGAAAATTTGCCGAAAGTCCCTCCCCTTCCGCTACGTAGTCAAAATGGCGTCCGTTTAGTGCGAGTAGTGTCCATCGTTCTGTACTGCGTTTTCTGGCCGTTTTCAGTGCACTGGATTTTAGCTTAGTTGTCAGTGTGAACGCACTACGCCCTAAAATCGCGCACTAAAAGTGTGCAAGTACGCGATTTCGGACACACCCATAGTGGTGTGCGATACTACAAGATTTGGCTTCGATCAGATACCAAGTAAATATAGGGCAAGTATCGCCAATACGATACTTTTTAATAATTAAGGTGGATGCGTCATCAAATTGCTAAAGCTGAATTAATTTTCATTACCTTTATATGTTTTTTGTGTTTTTTTTTATTTATTAATTAGTTAAAACTCGGAACAGAATTTGGGCAGAGTTTATGAGTAAATAAATACTGTAGCGCGGAGGTACCGGCTTCTGAGTAACGTGACTATCGAGAGCAGCAGCACTTACATCGACAGCAGCAGTGCATTCAGGAAAGAAATGGAAACTGAAGTATCAATCTCATTACACTAGTATTGATCAATATTAATACTAACATTATTATCGATACTTGGATCGATCCGCCCACCACTAACACATAGCATGTTGAAATCTCCCGAATTAAAATTGCCTGCAGATATGTTAAGGATTTCATTAAGCTTCACTGAAGTCTGCATCGAGGTTCTCTGGGGGGAAGTAAAAGGAAGGACCTAAACACGCATGTAGAGGTGGGCGATAAATCAATTTTATCGATTAATTTAAATTTACAGTTCAGGACGATGTGTTTTTATGAAAATCGAATTTATTATTTATTTTACACGCGAGCACCAAAAACGGAACTAATGCGACGCACCGTTCTTTACGGGTAAATTAGCGCGGCGCACCCAAACACTGTAGCGGATGTACGGACAACATTGCAATGGTTCGGTTTTTCACCGTCGCGTACAGACCAAACAGGCCTTCCTTGCGAAATATGTTTAAAAACTGTTGCAATCAAAGGAAGCAGCACGACAAATTTATTTCAGCACCTAAAGTAGAGGCACACAGCGGAGTGGGAGAAGTGCAACTCCCAGCGAAATTAAAATAGCCGCAGGACCATTACAATATACAAAGTAAAGCAAGCGACTGTCCCTGACACGTTTTCCAACTGTGTGCCATATGATAAGAATGGGGCACGGTGGAAGGCAGCAACAAACGCTGTCGCGATGTATATTGCAAAAGACATGGTACCTAAGCATATTGTGGAAAAGCCAGGATTCATTAACATGCTAAAAGTTTTTACAAGTTTCTGAAAGTGTTTATAATGGCGTGGTTTGCCATCTCACTTACAAGCATCTTTTTTGTCTTGTCAGATTGCACTTTAACTCTAAAGTAAAAACAAAACAAAAAAAAGTTAAAACTTGCGTTGAACCATTTATCTGTCATCTGTAGTTTGATTTTGAGTAGGGGAGGGGAAAATCGGATTTATTGTGAAAAAAATCAGAGATTTTATTTTTAGGCCATATCGCCCAGCTATACACGCATGTTACCAGCAAATGAATATATGAGCCAATGGTAAGCTAAGTCTTAGGTACAACAACGCTTGGCCACACTGGACGTTTTGCTGAATACAGGTATGTTACTTTTTTTCAACTATTGAGCAGCTGTGCCGACACATCATTGTATTACTGTAACATAATTAAAGAACCTGGGCCAAAATGGCTCGGGAGGTAGCGGTGTTGCCATCCAGCTTACTTATTGCCTACACATGAACCTGTTCCTCACTTGCACAAGTTAACTCTGAGCTAGCTGTTAAGGTGAAGCGCTGAATCTAAAATGTCTTTAGTGTATGGAGTACATCCTGAATCCAGTGTCTTGCATGCATCATATTATATTCTCTGGGAGGGGCTCTAGAAACCATCACCCTATTTAGGTATGTCATCAATAAAAATTGGTGAGTGACTGATGATATCCAATCACATATTAGCCGTCTGTGTTCACAAGGTGATAATAAATGCAAAGACATAATTAAGATGACAAAGGTGAATCGTGGTTGTATATTGTATATTCTTGGGTAAAGATAGCAGGGAACTTACAGCTCAACAAACAATGATGCAGAAAGTGCAGCAGATGGTCAATTGAAAGCCCTTTTGCCTTCCTAGTAGAATGTTCAAAATGATTTTCTATCCCTATAGAAACTCTGGTCACAGTTGACAGATACGGTAACTGATAGCTCAGACTCAGACTACTTACATGACATAAATCCTTAAATATATTTGTGTACATTTCTCATATAATGTTATTTAATACTCATGAATATTACATTTTTGTACATGCCGCACAGTACTGCTTGCCTGCTTATACTAAAATGAGTAACTGGCTTCCATGACAAAGGTCACCATGGAGATATTTTGTGAAGCTACAAATTAATAATTAAAATAGTAAACTTAAAACTAATATTCACTAGGCTACCTGTTGCACTGTTCTTTGCATCACTACATGTATTTTCAATGGAATGCATCCTGGGAAAACTGGATTATTTCTTTGACAAATTCCTACTAGTTTCCATCTGCTCATGCTTTCAGTTGTCTTTGTTATATGGTCTGAACCAAATCCCAGCAGTATCATTAGTCTTTTTTTCCATGCTTTGGAATCAAATACCTGTCATCAATCAATATACTGCAGTTGGCTAGTGAAGCATATAAGATCATTTTTCAGCAGGCAAGAACACCTACACTGAAATTACAAACAACTCAACTAATCATGATACGCTATGCTTCTCTGATTTCGTTTTAACAAATGCGATGTTTCTATTCATGATACAGTTCAATATGTGGGAATTTTTTGAGGGTAACATTTTCATTACTTTCATGATTTCTTTTTTTGTTATCCTTTTTATAGTACTCTGTGAGGGAATTTGCAAAATTCAGATTTTAAATTAATGGGAATGGTGAAACATATCTCTTTTAAACAGTGCGGTTTCTTCTTCTTAAACATAGATTATTTTTATGTAGCATACAAAAATGAAATTATTAGGGTGTACAGGCAACATGAAGTCCCTGGCTCTGAAATGCATCGTTGATTCCCGTTAATGTCTCTGTTTGCAATTTGTATGTTCTCTAAGGGGGGTTTTCCTTTGTGCACTCCATGTTCTTTATATCAGTGCTTCCCAACCCGGTCCTTGGGGATCCCTCAGACAGTCCACGTTTTTATTCTCTCCCGGCTCTTGAATGGAAGCTAATATGTGGAGTCCCCAAGGACCAGGTTGGGAAACACTGTTTTATATGTTTCTAAATTGACCGTAGACTGTCACTGTGCCTTGTGATAGGCTGGCATCCTGTGTAGCATACACCCTTTTTGGAACTGCTGCTACCTGGAATTAGCTTCAGGCTTGCCAAAATACTGCATTACATAAGCGGGTCTGATTTAGTTCTTATGCAAGCATTTGTGTAGCGTGTTAACTGGATTTAAAATCTGACGCTCAAATTTAGATTTGTCACTCAAAGTTACAAAAAATGTATAAAAAGTAATCTCCCTGCAGGTCACTAGCGCATTATAACCACTTTACTTATTGTGTGACTTTGCCCTGTACAGAATGTGTTAATGCCTTGTAATCAGTCTGGAGAAACTATAACTATAACGTTTCCTTGCATCGAACCAGTGTCCATTAATGTGAAATGAGTGCTGGTGGGAGCTCATTTTCTTAAAGTTCTTTTCATTCTTGCATTGCAATTTTTTCCCCACAGTGAGACAGTGAAGTCTTCTCGTACACTCAGTGGCTAGTTAGGTACACCTGCTAACAAATGCATGTGACCTGGACCTTCAAACAGAAAATCATGTAAATGCAACTGAATACTCAGTGCCTTGGAGAAGTACTGAGTCCTGTCAGATTTGCCTGAATTACACATGATGCATACACATATTCTTTCTGTCCGTATTTTTATTGCAAACTCAGCTTGCAAGTCTTTTAGTTGAAGGGGCTTCAAGCTTTTAGCAAGTCGTATAATACAGCACGGCAAGAGCTAAGTTATTTTGAAAGTGTTGTGATAGCTGGTGCCATGTGCGGTGGCTCTGGCACCTCTTCGTATTTTCACACGCTAGAGTGTCTGGAGTTCGTGGTGTGATGAACAAAAAACTCAGATGCAGACTCAAAGGAATCAGCAGTGCTAGAAGCACAAAAATAACACCTTACTATACCAGTAGGATACAAAATGGCTTCTTGGCGCAAAAGTTGGTCCTTTGTGGCACTAGTTGGGTGTACCTAATAATATGGTCATTGAGTGTCTATGATATAACTGGGGCTGTCTTAGTGACAAAACCCTCCCTGCAGTCAGAAACCTCCTTGCCCGGACTGAAATGTAACTTTGGGCATACAGAACATCTCCTTTGCTGCATCTTGCGAGATTAACTGATTTAAAAAGAAAAGGCTGCGTGGGTAGTGGGTGTGTCACATGGAGGGTGTAGTGTTTGCAATCCAGATCTGTTGGATGTGATTTATAATTGACCATCTCTGGACAACCAAGAATTAGGTGTTAATAATCACCCATATTTAATTTTCTATTATGCATTGTACTCTGACATATCATTTACTTAGAATTGAAAATCTTATTGCTGAGATGTTGTCCCAAGTCAATAATTTATAAAGAACAGAAAAATTGCCATTGATTAGTTATTGGCTGGCTATAGCGTTACTGAACAATTCTTCCTTGTATACCCTTATCTCTTCCACCCCCACATTTAGTCTCATTTTTTTTCTTTCCATCATTTCTCCACGGTCTCTCGTATATAAAATATCTCCCTCCTTATGCCCCTTAACAATACTCCACAGCCCCCATATATTGATTAAAACTGCCCATGGTGGGAATGATAAAAAGAACAATGACATGGGATTGGGCAACCATTGGCTTCTTTATCAGATCAGCATCATAGGGAACTGTGAATAATCCTCAAACACATGAAAACGGTGTTTTAGTGGGGGTGGAGATGGGAATGGTTCTATGGGCAGTGTGACTGCTCTTATTGTCAAAACACCTGGGTTTGCGGTTGACTAAAAACACTCCAAATAAATTTAGAACCTTTAGTCATTTCACCCCAAGATGTTACTCCCCCAATACTGACATCCTTCATGCTTAAACTGAAATGGAATCTGGCATTGAAACAGAAAACTTTGGCTCACTTCAGCTCACATGTCTCAGCCCCTCAAGATTGTCACCCTTCTTTTATCTCCTCCCACTGTGCTACCTGTGGCATATTTTCAGCTTTACAATCATTTGGTTCTGTTTTCCTGTCGTGTTTTCACAGGGTTCACACAATTTATACATGACTCGAGGACATATTGTCTGAGGGCATATTTGTAATGATTGCTAATATATTAAAGTTAACAAGTTTCAGTCCTGTGTTACTGTAACTTCCTTAGAATAACATGTATATGAATAGTCATCACCATCAATAAAGGTGATTGGTAATTTTCCATAAACACTATAATAGTTATAATTGTGGCAATAAATGTGTATGTCACAGGTTTAAACATTAAGAAGAGCTTACATACTTCCCCTAATTATTTTCAGTAAATGTGTATCTATAGTGTAAAGTTTTATGCTGTTTTATTAAGCTGTTAACACTGTGACATAATTAGCTTCACACTGAAGTAATAAATATTACATGCATACAACACAATCATCATATATATGTATAGAGTCAGAATACAGACGTTTTTTTTGACAGGCTTCCTTTCCAGCCTTGATTACGGATGATCGACCGATGGACATTTAATAACACAATGTAATATTACCAGAAATGTGATTAGTTTCCTAATCTTTGTAATGCTTCTAATGTTATTTTGGAGTTCTTGACCTGAAGTGAGACAACTCATTTTGCTTTGAAGTTGAGAGAATTAAAAGCTTGAAAGAGACCGCTCTTACCTCATGAAAAGATGCTTTGTTTTTATCACTCAAGGGCTGTTTCAAAGAATGTATCATTTTTTCGAAATGTTTAAAGATGAGTCTCTTTACTACATGGCACCCAATTAGCTTTTTATTATACTGTGCTTGAATGCAATCAAATGTAGGGAATAAGTTGGGGGTTCAGGCAGCACAGAGAAATAAACAAAGCAAGTGCATTTTTGAGCATTATTACGAAGATCCAAACTTCTGTTTGCTAAACACTGTTTACCAAAGTGATGCAACACCAGGGAAGAATACTGTTGTGTGTGCATAGGTTGTGGGGATGCCCCCTCAAGCATGTATTACAGTCCAAATAGTGAGTGAAGCAGTCTATGCTGCAATCCTATTAGTTTTAATTTGTTCTTAATTGCAACATTCTGCACCAATTGCAGACTGGTAGTTCAAAACACTTCAGTGAATTGATTAAGTGCTCACTGCTATTTCAAATTAATTTGAAGTGGTGCAACAATTTAAAAGATTATTGATGGCTTTTGCAACCAGTCTGCTTTAAAATCACAAATTTGAATATTCAGTTCTATATAGCCAAGGGAAAAAATATATTTAAAAAAATCTCTGCATTTATGATAATTATGTAATATATCTCTTAAGAAGGTTCAAATAGATTTCCCAGTGCAGAAGCAAACTTGTGCATTATTTATACGTGCAATTATGGATTTTAATAATTATTATTTCTTAATATAGTCTGTAGCTGCAGTCGAAACCACTGAAGCGCCAATGGTGTCATTGGAATGCAGAAAAAAAAATTGATGTTGCAGAACGGAAATGGGAGCCCAATTAACACAATTTGAACTTACGGTCCTCTTCGTTTGTATGTCTGAAAGTTCTTAAGTTGAAAGTTCGCAAGTAGAGGACCATCTGTATTATTTAAAACATCTGATGCAGCATTACCACATTACTGTAGATACCATCAAAATATTAACTGGTCTATATTATACTGCAAGGTTGAGAACTTAAACGTGAATTGCTTCCAACGTGTATTTATTACTTTTTTAGTTCAGCAGATAACAATAAAACATAAAACACTTAAGCTGACTGTGTTAAGTAAAATAAAGAATAATAAAAATAAAATGATTCCAGTAAGAAAAAAAACAATGGGGACCCTGCAGCTGTTTGGATACCTCTCCTAATAATTATGGAGTGATTATTATGACAGAATTCCATGGTTATATAAAATAGATTTGTGTGCTTATAATATATTTTTGTATACCCCTGCACAGATTTGCACCCTCGTGCAAAACCCTGTTTTGTACCCTCGTGTAGCAGTTTGTTTACAAAACAAGTTTGGCATACCCGTGTGTTGCGATCGTGGGTGCACAGGACGGCGAGAAAGGGAATTCCAGGCAAGTGATCGGGAAAACAGGGTTTAATGGCACACGCACGAACATAACCAACGTTTATGCCGCGTCTGCCGGAAGAGACGCAGACGCAGACCTAAATACACGGGACAAGGCACGAGACTGGCGTGCGGCGGCGCCACACAGGTGGGAACAATGGGCAATCACAGGAGGTAACGAGGTGGGCGTGGCACACGAGAGGGGAGGACGTCGCTGGACGTAACACCGTGTTTCTGAAGTCACAGATTTGCACCAACAACATAAGGATTCTATCTGCCGACAGTGGTGAAATGATCCTTGATTTTTGGTACTCCAGTACTGGTGGTGTGTCGAAAGAGACCGATGTTGGTGGTAGCCTAGTGGATCTAAGCTGATTCTTCAGCGCAGCAACAACGAGTCTGTGACCAGATCTATTTATGCCTCAGAATCTATGTGATTGTAAATATACTGTGCATCTGCTGGCGTGTTCCAAACTTAATCTCATTGTACTTACAATGACAATGAAGCATCTATCTATCTGTCTGTCATAAATAGGATTATGTAGAGAAAAGGGTCCTTATTTGGGAATACAGTTGCAGTTTTCTTGGTAGAACATTGAAGTAAATGTGAAAATAAAACTGGACTTTAGGTAGGGATTGAAGAGAAAAATGAATGGATGGGGTGTGGAGATGAGGTGTTTGCTTGCCAGGATTTCTGAAAAAGGCTTGCTGGGTTGTGCTTATAGTCACATGGGAGGGTGGTGTCAGAAATAAACTATTTATAAGCATCAAAGGACAATTTGGGGCACCAGACTCTGGTCACTTCAATCTTTCTGAGCCTGCTAACCCCCCCTGTTCCCCCTAGATGGTACCAAGACGTGTTATTAAAAGGCCAATTTCGATAAGGGTACCCTCAAACAAGCTGTTTCATTAAGATCCACTGTATAATTAGTCAAATTGTCAATGATATGCTATGTACAGTTAGGCACTCTTGATTATAGCACTTGATAAATGATTAATAAAAGTTTGAGATGTATGCTGATTCAGATTCTCATTAGTTCAATTTTCACTGGATAATTGACAAGTGAGCAGTGGTTTGTAACAGGCTGGTAAACTGAAAACTTTCGTTGTGACACTGACGTTTGCTCAGAGACATTGAAGATTAACTGTGGACCTCAGGGATGCAGACTTAAAAGGCTCTGTACAGTTACTGTGACAACAACAATCCTTGCAGCTGTTTGCTGAAATAAAAAAAAATAAAATACATACTGTCATGTATTCTTTTTAGGAATGGAATTCATCTCACACAGGGATTAACTGGGAAGGTATAATTATAAGCACATAAAGGCGTATAACTTGGCACCGTGAATCTGTACAGGATTAGCCGTATGGAAAATAGTTGGATGGAAATGAAAATGGAACATTGTAAAATTGATAGGATTTATAATTTTTACTAAATTGCATACTGTTGTGACAGAACATGCTATTGCGACTGATGTTAGAGATGAATGCTCTGCTCTGTGAACTAAGACTACACTGTGTCCTTAATTGTACTGGAAACCAAAGGAAATAAAAGCGTGCATAATATTAAAGTCTCATTTCCACTGTAAACTATAGAAGCCTGCACATTTGTATATATTCAAAGGCTGCTAAAATGTGAAATGTGATTGCATTTATGGCGTAATTGCAGGGAAAGTCAGTTTTTTCTGCCAATACCAGATTTGACTTCATAGACTTTGTACCCCTAATAAAACCTTTGTGTTATAATTTAAAATTGCATCAATGTGAAAATTGCTATAGGTGGTCAAACATGCATTGATGGCCTGGTGCAAACTAATGAATCTCAGACCAGGGCTCTAATATTCAGTGGACAGGTTGGCTGATGTTGCACTTTTAATTGAAGCGTTTTAGAATGTGGCTTTTTGGTACGCTGGGAGATGAATTTCAAATTGCAGCACCTATTTGCCATTGCAAGCTTCTCCCAAACTCCTCAGAAGAGAATGAAAATGAAAACATGAAGTCATTCATTATGAACAAGTGAGTGTTAATTTTTTTTTGCAAATATTCTATGTGAATTCATTAGTACCAGATGCATATTTAGGTTTGTATTGCATTATTATGTTTGTAATTAGATATTGTTACCTAAATACTTGCAGTTTGTGGCTGTGATTTAATAAAGAAATTGTGATAAAATATCAGGGATTAACTGAATTATATCTTAAGTCATGCGTTTTTTACTTTTTAAGACAATATAATTTGCATTTTGAGTGGGAAGATTGGCCACACCCATAGTGTCACATACTACAGCAACTTGTCGATTACTGTAATTATGTGTAAACGGCTGCAAAAGGAAATTGGTGCAAAATAGAGGGAACCTGTAACCCCACCCACACACACACACACACACACACACACACACACACACACGTGTTTTTGATACTTGGATGGTGCCTCTTTGGGACCGTGCTTTCTAAAGCAGGTAAACCAGAAATCCAGCCAATTTCCATTCAGCCCTCTGGGCCCGTCTATCACTTGAAATCCAGAGATCTCACAAAAGAAGTCTCACCTGACTGTACACATACTGGTGGGGACCCTGTCTGGTCAAATCTCCCAGTGGGGACCTGTGACATCAGAAATTTGCATATCACAATTACATGACTGTGTGACTGCAGATGGCTAACAGTGGGGACCACACTTCTGGATGAAACACTCTTTATTGTAAACAGTTAAAAGTTTAACACATTTTGGAGGTCATGTTTCAGTATAAATACTGATACCCTCACACACACACACACACAAACGCAGCAGCAACACGCCACCCATGAACAATTATGTTTTCACAATGTTCTTTTCCTCTCTTGCTTCTTCTCTGCTTTGCCATACTTTATCTTCTTATTCCTTTTCCCCTCTATGCTCCCCTCTGTCTACCATTCTAATTCATGTGCATTTTTCCTCCTTAACAAAACTGGGAAGCCACATTGCCGTCTAGTTTACTTCTTTCATTCAGCATGCTTTTCAAAAGAATCAGATTCAAATTTAATTCAACACCGCATCTGATGCCCATGATAATGTCTTTCATCCATCCATTATCTATACCGCTGTATCCATCTGGGTCGCGGGGAAGCTGGAGCCAATCCCAGCATCGTCGGGCGAGAGGCGGGGTACACCCTGGGCGGGCCGAGGCGGGGCAGACACTGGGCGGGCCGAGGCGGGGCACACCCTGGGCGGGCCGAGGCGGGGCACACCCTGGGCGGGTCGCAATGTCTTTCATTTCATTTTAAAAAATGATACTTTCTGAGTTGGTGTATAGGACTCTTTACAAAATTAGTAAATTGAAATTTAATTTGTATGAAAAAATTAGCGTGAAAAATATATATACATATATACACTGCCTGGCCAAAAAATAAAGGGTCACCATTTGAATTTATATTGGCAAATACTTAAAAGCCAATGACTGAATCAGTATTACAGCCCTGCCGCATTATGCATCAATAAAGTGAAGTCAGCTGAGTACCTGAATCTACTGAATGGCCAGGTTACACCTGCATCCATCATCAGTGGATTTTTTCTTCACTGTTGGCGTGGGCATATTCCAGGACAAGAATGCCAAGATTAATTGGGTTCAAATTGTCAAAGAGTGGTTCAGGGAGCATGAGGAATCATTTTCACGCGTGACTTGGTCACCACAGAGTTGTGACCTTAACCT
>JABFEA020000119.1:9257455-9267625 GCA_019775915.2 Cyphomyrus plagiostoma | reverse complement strand
GCCCCATGAGTGTAGGCCTGGCCACCAGGCGCTCGCCATCGAGCCCCACCCCCAGGCCTGGCTCCAGGGGGGGTCCCCGGTGACCCACGTATATATATATATACACACACACACACACACACACACACACACATACATCTATCCTTATCCTAGTGAATGTAGTGGAGTTTCTTTAATTAAGTCTATCCCAGGCATCATGGTGGGAAAGGCTGGGTTATACCCAACTGAGCCATAATATGTGTATGTTGACATATTAAATATTTCAAATAATATTTTGTCTTGCATTATTTAAACGAGCTCTTTTAGTACTAGAGGCTATGAACAAAGGTGGTCTTGGAATTTATTTTTTAGAATTTTCGTGAACAGACTGAACATCTAGATCAGAAGTATGTAAAAAGGCAAATGGAAGAAGTGTTGGGAGTTATAATATCATACATATATTTAGCATGATGGAAAACTACCAAATTTAAAGAAAAAAATCTTAAAACTCTCTTGCATTTAAAAGCTGTAACCTAAAATCCAATTTCCCAATGGGATAAAAAAATCAAGGACAGTCAGAGTTGTTCAATTAAAAGTACTGCATCACTTCCTGACCTAAAATATGGATATGGTAGACATGTTAATTAAATAATAATCTGAAATAAGAAAAAGCCCCTCATGGGTAAATGATAAATATACTGACTGAGAATACATTGGTGTACATAAATTAATCGACTTGGCCATTAATTTTCAAAACACTTTTAGCCTCTCTAACAAAATGTGATTCTGACCATTCTTTGTCAATTTGTGTGTTGATTGTTTGTTTGTTGCAACTGAGTCTGTGAAGTTGGTGAAATGTTTATCACAGGTTTATTTGTTAAGTAGTGTCTGTATTGTTCCCAAAACTTTCTGGTCCAGCATTATAAGAAGCATAACATGTTGGTTTAATGACGGATGTATGCTTGTTATATATTATCTGCGTCACATTGGACATGAGTATTACAAACTGAAATGTGAACAACATTGAGTTACATTTTATCACATTGGTTATATTTTGACCTGCTATGTCACTGTTATAAAGACATTATGATGATGAGTTATGCTCATATATTTTTCGGGTAGATCTTGTGCACCATTTTTGGGAGATTGACAGGGTGTGATATGAAACAGTGAGAATACGGACAGAATGGGAAACTATATAACAAAGTTTGTAACAGGCAGGCTTATACATTTTTCCTTCTCAGGCTGGCTGCCTAATAGTAAGTTATTAAAATAACTTAGCATTACAGTCATTCCTCCAACAAAAATCCATTTTTTTTAATCCTGTGTCATTGAATACTTTCCTTGAAGACTTTTCATATCTGTGATCATGAATTTAATTTCTTTCTATGTATGTGATGATATGTAAGATTGATCATGTTTTGTATATGTAATGGCAACAGGAAGCATAGTGCTCAAGGTTACATATACAATTCAGAGAGCATTATATGAAGCTCTGAAACTGTGAAATTTACAATACAGGAAAGAAGGTGAGGATATTTAATTTTTTGCAAAAAATCTGCATCATTTTAAGAGTAGACATTAGGAAAGTCATGTATCATTTCTGGATTCTAAAGTCATTCCCTGTTAATTCTCCTATTGCACAGACTATAATTATCAGAGATGATTCATGTTGGAATTACATGTCACTTTTGTACATGACAAAGTTGTCTGAGGTATAGTGAAAAAGCACTAATTGGGCCAGAGAGTATAATCACAGAATGAAACATTAGATATAACAGATCATATTTCTAAGAACATCCATTAACTTTGTTATGAGGGGGATTTAATTAATGGCTATGAACACTAAGCTGTATTTAATACCATATATAATATAATTACCTAAAATCATTAAAATAGAAACATAAAGTAACAAAAGTAGTTAGTGTAAATATTGGAATCACAAATTGTGGATTTTCATCCTTATTAATCAGTTTAATACTACACAGGGACATATTTCATTTGTGGAAATAAATTACATGCATTTTATTAGTTCCAATTCGTTTGGATTTTTTAAAGCATGAATTATATTCCACAGTTCTGTGATATTATTGGCCTGAGGGGCATCTTTGAATCCAGACAGCTGACTGAGGCACAAATATTGATGTTTTAGGAGCGTGCAACCATCCTGTACCTGCAGGCTGACTTGATTAAAGATCTGTATTTGGTCATGTTCGACTCACTCAATCCTCCAGTTCAAGTTATTTATTTTCACACATATGAAAAAGCCCTTTACCAAAGATACTTTTAATGCTGTGTGGTTATGCTGACCTTAAATTAAGAATGGACCTTCCATGAACTACATAGATATTCCTCTTGTGATCATGCAGTAATATGCAACTTAATGTTGGGCACTGTGTGCAGGGGGTAAATTACTAGCAGTTGGGTTATTATGGTTATTTATGAACTCTCTGAAGTTCTTTCTTTAATGAGCTATTATACAGTGTGAATAAACCCAATCCCCTTTGCTTTATTGTAATAACATGCTATGCACACATAGTAGCATGCAAAGGTCGTATGCAGTCAGAGAAACTGATGTTTAAATGATACTCATGTTTATATAAAACTATGATACTTTGCTTGTCAAAGCGTAGCCATTTGAAAACCTGTCCTAAAATTGCCCCAGTATTTGCAGCAAACATCCAAGACAGCAATGTATTTTTTGACTGGACCAATACCCAGTTGGTTTGGCAAATGAATACTGCTGAGTTATTTAACTGATTATGTTATTGCTTAATTGCGCTGATAGTGGAATGTAATGAATACATGGAACGGCTGGGGTGCCCCTGTGGAGAGGTTTGATAACCAAAGCGGTGTTTGCGTAGGTGTCTAGCCATTTCTGTCTTTAGTGATGCTCTTTCTTGGCCTCCGTTACAGTCTCTTTAAGTTGTATATGAGCAGAACTTGATACTGTCTGCAGTAACACTTACTAGTGTGTGATTTCTGATCTGACTTTCACAAGCTCAGCATTTTCACAATGCTTTAGTTGCTGTAAATGTTTGCTTAAAACAGTTTGACTTAAAAATATCAGCCTTTTAAATAAGGCAAATATGTTTCTCTGTAACACCCTGTGGGTTTCCAGTGTGAAGCCATCTGCTGCTATGTGAAAAGCTTAAGTAGTTCCTCAAGCCATCTGCTTGCCTAAGTAATCCTGCACTCTCTTCTCCACTCCAAAGCACTCTTTGGACAGGCTATGTAAAGCCTGCTCATACCAAAAGATGGCCGCTAACTGACTAACGGGGGACTTGGCAGCTGTCAATGGCTCTTTCTCCTGCTCTGCTGGGACTGCGGTCTGTGGCTGTAGTGCTGATTCTTTTGATGCATTTGTTTCTGTTTTAATAAGTTCCACCAAAGTGACACAGCGGGTAGAAATGAACAAAAATGTATCTAGTAATAGTATATTTCTTTGATATTGTTGAAAACATCATCACTTAACTGCCTAATTATACCAACAATGTATAAATGCACTGAATCAGTACACACACACACACACGTTTGTATTCCTATATCGTTGTGGGGACTGCCCATTCATTTCTATGGACATGACCCTAATCCCATCTATGACAACCTTAACCCCTATCCAGCTCTAACCTTAACCATAGGTAACCAAACAAAATACAAGACTTTTGGCATTTTTAGTTTTTTGATTGCATTCACACATTTTTATTTAGTTTTTTTTTATCTCATTGTGGGGATGTTTAATCCTTACAATGTAATACATACAAAACCACACACACATACAGACATACATATATTTATATAAAATATAGTCCAGCGTTAGGCACAGAAGGGGTCCTTGAACACTCCTCTTGAGCTGTCTCTGATTATTTTCACATAAAAGCATACCCAGCCTTATAAATAGGTATAACTGCAAGCTAGGGAGTTGTTTGCAATAAAAGATTTCACCAAGGAAATAGATAATATAGGCCACTCCAGTTACAAGTGCCATCTGAATGTATGAATGTAATGACATAAATATAGGCAGACGTTAAGGCAGAATGCTGTGCTTGCCTGCTTGACTCATTTTCCTGGGTCTTTAGCACTGACACTTTTATAAGCTGGCAAGCAAACACCTGTGATTTTAAGTGACTTGATTTTAAAGCAGATGCTTTCATTTAACTATCCTTTACAAAAACAAATCAAGCTAAAGAATCCAACAGCTGGAACCAGCATCACTTCAGATTCAACACATCCTCTCCATCCCGTAATATACGCGCAACATGCAATGCTAGTGAATTGATTATCCTAGTAGGACATAATTATGTAGCAGACTCTCTGTGAAGCTGATATTCAGATGTTCCTAAATATATTAATAAATGTCTAAAAGAAAAATAGAATTAACATAATTCTTCTAGCCATGTAATCATGAGAATGTTGTTCGGCTAAATAATTCAGTCACAAGCACCCGGTACTGAATTCTAAAATGTTTTGATATGCTGATGTTATTAATTACTTTATTTATTTATTTTTGCTGAGGCATCTGCAGCATTTTATAGTAGAAAATAAACAATATCTGCCACATCCTTAATTTGCCTTTACAGGGAGAATGAACTCTCAGGAGACACAAAAGTTCTTTTTACCAAATATTATTATATACATGACAATATTCATTGTCAGATTCTGAATTCCAAGTGACACATTGTTTATACAGCAGCAGTCTGTGCTGTAATACTTAAAACTGATTAAAAATTGAATAAAAACAAAGAATAACAACAGTTAATATTTCAGACTATTTCATGTGTGAAGTAACTTTTTCAATCATTTTCAGTAACTAATCTCACACTTATAGGGTAGTGGGCCTGTCCCACCCAGTATGTCAAGTCAAAGCCTCTTGCTTGTGGTTTATGGTAAGTGCAGTGTGTCCTTGTGGGTTTCCTGGTTGTCCTGCTATTAAGCTCCAGGCCCATCATAATTCTGCATTGAGCAATTAAGCAGAGTTGGTGTAAGGCTTAGTGGGTTAGTCCTCTGTTGTGGCTGTGATTGGAAGGGTGTTGGTTTGAATCCCACGCTAAGCAGAGTAGTCACATCTCTGTTGAGCCCTTAAGCAAGACCCTTAGCGCCTCCCCCCCCAAAAAAAAATTAAAAATTGGATGGACAACTGACCTTGCATTGTTTGTTTGTATATACTGTAATGCTATTTTTTTTAAAAAAAAAAAAATTAAGCAAATGTACACTTGCTATCCACATAAATTAGTTTAAACATTTTCTTTGGCTGCCAAATTTTTTCCAGAGCCCTATATATAAATGTGTGGGTTAGTTGTTTAGTGGCAAATGTTACACTTTTTTTCAACTGCAATGACACTGAAACATTTCCCACTTTTCCCAAGACAATTAACACATTTTCAAAACCACACACTCATTTGTAGAAACCTTAAATGTTCAGGTCAAAATTAAATGTACTCATCAAAATCATTGACTTTTCCCGCAAACTTTGTCTACAGATACACCCACACTGGTGATCTCTCACAACATACTAGATAGAAAAAATTATTACACTACAACCCAAAATATTTTCATGTGTGGCATGCAAGTACAGTAAAATAAAGCAGCTGATATATTTTTTTTATGCAAATACTTTAATAGTCAAACAGATAAAGGGTCAGGCCACGACATCTCATTCACATCATATTGGTTCCCTCTTGTCAAAGAGCAAAGAAATCATGCCTGAGTGTGTCAGATGCAACCTTGATGCAACTCAAATAAAATGTCACCACATGCCTCTTCCATAGCTTGTAAGAAGTTTTGTCTATCATCAGGGTTCTAGCCATACACCTTCCATCACCAGGTACAGAAAAAAATCTTCAGTGGGGTTGAGGAATGGTGTGTATGCAAGGGAAAACATCAATGCAAGACTGGGATGGGCATCGAAACATTCCTGAACCAGTGTGGCACGATGGGAACTTTTTGTCCCAGATGATGTCATTGCAGGCTTATTCTGGCCTCCCAGGCTCTTCTTCTCCCTGGTGAAGGATTTGCTTGCTGAGGTTTTCCATAAAAGAGGGTACATGTGCTGTGCTGTATGGGTCTAGCGTTGCATGGTGATGGAGAACACAGCAGCCTGCTCTCTCATTGCCTTCATGTAGTTCAGGGACTTTAACAATAGCTCTTTGGCTGATGATGCTGTGACCCCTTCACTTCTATTTAGCATGATTAAATCCTGAGATCATGGACAAAGATCTATTCATGCAGGTCAACCATGACCTCAAGTTCAAATATTCTCTCTAAAAAAAGACACTGTATTTGATTGCATGCAGCTTATTGTAAATGCTCTATTGTATATATTCTGTATGATTAGCATCGTTGTATGTATATTATAAATCTGGGATACTATATTACAGTACTCAACTGTACACAAACTGAAGTCCTGTCGTAATGCTGAATATGCTCTATGTTGTGAATAGAACACTGAATGTTCAACCATAAAATTTTTGTACATTATTGTGTCGGACTGATCTGCGCATATTGAAAGCGTTGGTTCTTGACCCTTACAGAATTGCTCTAAAATACCACAGGATATAACTGCTTCATGATTATTCTCTCCTTGTCAAGGATGAATTTTTGTCATGCTTATATGGGTAATTCCAGGAAACACCTCTTGATCTTTGGTAATGCTTTACATTTACTGCAACTTCATAATGCCTTTGAAATGCATTCATAGAACATTCGGTGCAACTTCATTATGCATTCATAGAACATCCTTCAGCAGTGTGTAAGTATACCTTAAAATCCTAACTTAATAGGTTTACAGTTTTTCTGGATCGCTTACACACTATTATCAAACTAATTAACTAAACATCCGAAACCATAATGTCATTTACCAAAATACAACTAATTTCCACCAACTACAAACATTATGACCCTGTTTTCTGAAATGATTCAGATTTGTTGAACTCTTTGTGCAGCAAAATTCTACACACAAATCCATTCATATATCATTGACTGCACTGTGTGCTCATTTAGAAAGGACTGGAATTCAATAGCATTAACTCAACACAGCTTGAACCCACGTAGCACACAGTTTCTCAGGTGGAATCACTAAGAGTCAAAATTGTTGACACATCAATCAGAACCTCAAGAGATATTCTATGTGGTCATGGGTCAGTTCAGTTGTTTTGGAACAATGGATCCAGAAAGGCAGGAAACAATGGGAAGAGCACACAGGAAGAGAGATGCAAGAGCAAGTTCCAGAGACAGTTCCAGATGAGATTTGCACTGGTCTTGTTGACCATGTTCTTGTCCATGGGATGTCGATGAGAGAAGCAGGGCAAAGAGTGTAAGCAAACCTGAGCTACTTCACTGTAGTAGCTTCTATTATATGGACCAGAGAAGAAATAGGTAGTTAATTTACATATTGCTCTCTGCTGTTACTATGGAGTACTGTAATCTGCACTGTTACAACACATACTGTGCATGTACTGTAGCTGTTTGCTCTGTTGTACTCATGCTATCTGAAATGCAAGTACTGTACCATCTCACGTACAGTTCCATACATTTTGGAGTTACTGTTTTTCTATCTTGTGAAATGGATGGTTTACAGTCAGTACTGTATTTTCTTCAGAACTCAGAGACAACCACCTGGTGAGGACACGACATCCTATTCAGTAACGAGCAAGAGAGGGCAGTGATGAATATGCGTGGTCATAGCCAACAACACACTTCGCCTGTATATTCTCCCTTCCTTCACCCCATAGAGGAGGTTTTTTTTCGGCATGGCGGTGGAAGGTCTACGACCAAGATTCCTACATCCATGTTCACCTCTTCCAGGTCATGGAGGAAGCTTGTTTGAACATTTCAGTTGAGGTTTGCCAGGGATGGATAAGAGATGCAAAGGTGTTTTTTCTTGCTGCCTAGCCAGAGCTCATATTACCCGTGATGCTGGAAAGAAAGGATGCTGATTTCTATCTCTTTCTTTAGTCTTTATCTCTAGTCTCTATCTCCTAGTCTTTATGCGCAAACTGTTTTTTGATTGGTCTGTAGTTCTTTGGCTGGGAAATTATACTCTTTTGTAGAGCACATTAAAGAATAAAAAAATATGAAAATGTATTGGTTGTGTAAATTATGTAATGAGGTTGTTGGGGGGGGCATCAGACACATTACTCATTGCAGTAATAAGTTTTTACGGTAGTGTTATGAATTGATCTCACCAGGGTGTTAAGCTGTTGTACTGTATGTGTACTTGAGGCCTTTTCTATGATGTCTGAAGGTAAAGTTTCGTTTTTTTGTTTCAATGCACGAGAGTTTGGTTTTGACCTGGAGGTTTGAAGTTTGAGGAGCTGAGTGTGCGGTTATGCATTTATGTTTAGAGTTTTTGGAAATAGAGTACAATTTCAAGAAATGGATCTTGTCTGTCAAGGAAAACTGTAATAATAAACATCATATGATAATAACAAACATTAGAATTGTGAAATGTTTGTTATTGCCCAATTCTTCTCTGGATTACCCACAGAGTGATTTTATTGTTAACAATGACCATATACACAATGACTGATTATTGAGCATCTGTCAACAGCTATTGTCTTCTTCTGGCAAAGGACAGTCTCTCTCTCTTCAAAGCTACAAAATACAACAGTGCTGCATTTTGCTGGTTTTCTTGTCTTAAAATGTGGATCATATATTTCCTCCTTGTCTTTCTCTTTGTCATCTTCTTTGCCGCTGTCTGACATGAACTTACTTGCCTTCAGTGATTGGATCCATAGTTGAAAAAACATAGACACACCTTTGATTCTGTTTATATTCTGCAGTTGTGACTGAACAATTTTGATGATTAAAATTAACAGCTGAATGAAAGAGTGCTAACTGCGTTTAAATTGTGACGTGTTGAGTGTTTTGACTGCTAGTGTTTGCTGTATGGGTACAGAGGGAAACTCAAGATACTTTTTGAAAATGTTTTGATGAATGTGTTTCATAGATTGCTAAAGGGGTGAAAATACCTACATTGTGCTAATAGATTTCAGAACTGATGTAAAGCATGTAAAGATTTATTTTGTGTTAGGAACAGAGATGGGAAGTAACGAAGTAAAAATACTTCGTTACTGTACTTAAGTAGAATTTTCGGGTATCTATACTTCACTATTTATTTTTGTGGCAACTTTCGACTTTTACTTTGTACATTTTAGCACGAGTATCTGTACTTTCTACTCCCTAGATTTTTACTCTTGCATTTAAATGGTGTTTGTTCATAATCATAGACAGTAAATGGCATATTTATTATGCCATTTTGCAACGCATTTTACCTATTCCGTATCAATTGGTTGGTTGATTGGTTTATGCTTAGAAATGTATGTAAACACGTACAATCCTATTGGTACATTTGTCTTTACGCGCACAAGACAATGAACGTGAAGCGAGTAAGAGAAAAAAAAATAAAACCAGGTGGCAACTCGGTGGGGATTCATATCGTTCGCGACAGTGGCACCAAGAAGCGAAGTTCAGCGAAATGACTGATACAACTGGTGAGAGTGTTAGTGGAGATTCCTTGGGCGATGGAGAGTCGAGTGAAGACCAGCAGCACCTCCCGCGTCCCTGGCCTTACCTCAGAGAAATGTTTGAAATCGCAGACAGTAAGAAAGACTCCTGGAGAATGTGTTGTAAATTGTATTTACCAAAACGCCACGAACTTTTGACATTCGAGATTTCGCCTTCCAATTAGAAAAAACATGTGGAGGTAAGAAATGCTTCTTGTCATGGATAGTTAATTCTTTGTTTTTAGTAATAATGGCTCGGCTACGTTTGCAATGCTGTACTCATATAGCAGCAACACGGTGTCTCTTGGTTTACTCATTTAGGTTAGCTAGCTATCAGTTTGAAAATAAACTCATAATCACTTCACTACCATAACCTAATATTATTTAGCATACTCTGTTGTGTGTACAGCCAGATATTATTCAAAGGACATTATTTCATGTAGTCCTAATGTGTGTGTGTGTGTGTGCCTGCTTTTGGCCTCCAGAGAAAACACAAAAATCAATTGGAGAGGTACACAAAAGCTCACTTCCAAAAGGCTCACAGCGCCAGATGAAGGCCCAGCCTCCAAACAACCTAAACTATGGGAGACCAGAAGAGTGTCACAGGCCATTGTTGATAAAGTCATCATGAATTTTGTCATTCAAGGGCTGCAGCCATTGAGTGTTGTTGAGCAGCAGGGTTTCCAAG
>JABFEA020000119.1:9203805-9226318 GCA_019775915.2 Cyphomyrus plagiostoma | reverse complement strand
CAGTTCTGAAGGCGAAAGGGGGTCAAACACCGTATTAGTATGGTGTTCCTAATAATCCTTTAGGTGAGTGTATGTCTGATTCAGCCACTTTGCAATGTTTATTCTACCCTATGAAGTTTTTGGTTGTGTGTGTGTGTATTGCCTGTTATGAACATCTATGATTAGAAAATTACAGGAATGGTTTCACAAAGTTCTTGTAGCCTCGTCTTTATAGGCACGAACAATGAAATTATAGCACTTAATGATGCTTTTGTAACTTTTTTTACCTATTACACTCCTTATCAACCCCAATTGTTACAGATGCTAATTTACACAAAACTGTCAGTTAACATCTTCCATTGAACACAGATTTCTTGTATGAGGACCTGGATCATTAACAGCTGGACATCATAGTTCCTGACTTTTGTTTTATGCATGCCAAAAATATTTTGCTGCAGAATACTAGTATGAGTTTGAATATACATGCATTGTATTTTTGTGGTGAATTTATGGTGGAAAATGTGAGTGAAAGTAATAAAAGTAGTAATACGTATATGTTCATATTGATATGACTTGTAAAAATGAATACTTACATTAGCAGAACAGACAAAAAAGGACAGCTTTATTGTGCTGTGCCTCCGTACACTATCCAAGATTGCCTAAAAAAGTCACATTTTTAATAAGAAGGAAATATGCATGATGGCCACAGCCCAACAAAGTAATATTTCTGCACCCAGTTAATTGCTATTAAACGTTTATGAGCACTAAACTGCTGAGCCTACTTCAGTGATTTAATACAATACAAAAAGGAAATCCATTCATAGTGCAAACCAGCATCATACGCTTATATTTCTAGTGACATTTTTGCTATTTCTTGTCACCCGTCTTGTTGATTTTCATTGACTTGACTGCTTTTTAAAATAAACAAGATGCAGAAAGGTTTTGTATTCTAAGCATGTATTTCTGCAAGCGCACATAATGACATGCACATTCAGGTCAATGTAGCGTAAATGGAGTGGTTCCACATATTCTCAGCAAGGCAGTAATAATGCTGCATATAATGCTTAATTTAATTTAGCCTGCATGCATATTCACATTTTTCTATGCAAAAAAGGGCAAAAAATAAAAAGGAATATGAGATAATTATGTGGAGTATTGACCTGACAATCCTGACTAATGGATTACAGTAATTGTCTCTCCAACATCACTTGCCATTGAAACACCCTTCACAGGGTCCTACCTGGCACTGTTTGAGTATAAATAAATATAACCTGGATGCTACATTTGGTGTGCTCACTCACTGGGACCAGAATTGTCCAATTACTGGGGCTAAACCACTAAATATGGGATTTTTACTGCTGACAGTGGATGTCAGAAGGATTGCAAAACAAGTGCACAAACCATAGAGTTTTGCCCAAGGAAGCACAGCATTATTCAGCTTTAACTTTTTAAATACCACATTTTAAGGAAGTTTTATTTTTAAATATTTTTGCTATAAAACTGATGTATTTGTAAGCAAAGTTTTACAGGCCCATCAGTCATGTACTTTTCAGTTTGGTTACATTCATTTGTGGTCATGGTCACTCATCTATAATGCAGTCAGTATACTGTCCTGTCATGGCAGCAAACTATCCATATAACACATTTTCAGGAGATTTATTCAAGTACCCTGACTACTTTTTTCTGACAGACACAATACTGGATGTCAATATATTGTCACTCGAACTTTAGTGAAGATAATTGCAAAGCAAGCATAAATAACAATTAAATGTCAGTGGTCACACTGAAAAATATTGACCCTGAATAGGATAAGCGGTTTCAGAAAATAGATGGATGGATGATCAGAAGAGCACCCACTGATATATCAACAGTGGCCACTTTTCTTGGTCTTGGAAATGCCTGATCAGGTAAGTAGTTGGCAGAACAGGTAGTGTGTAAGAAAGCTGAAAAAATGTCCTTCATGCTTTGATTTTTCGGGCGATAAACATTGTTGTGGGCCAGTTCCCAATCACAAGCCCTTACTGTTCATAGTTGGGACTGTAATGAAATTAAAGTCAAGGCTCAGAACTTTCTGCCATTATAAGAAACATCATGCATAGTGTGGTAGGACAGATCCTTTCTGACATACCAACAGAGCTTGAAATGTACGTTTTAGGGTAGTTTTTTGTGCAAAATACCGGACATAGAGACATGTTCTTTTACTCAACACTGGATACTATTATCTAGTATCCCTGTAATGACAAAAAAAGTCACAATGTGATACACTGCATTGTATAAGAGTTCATGGGAACTGGATGGACTGAATAAGGGACAGATATGATTCTGTTTAGTTATCTAAATCTTTTGTTAAACATAAATTAGCCCATGAATTGCAAATGTCAAGCAAAAACACAAAAATAAAATCATCTATTCCTTAACAATCTATTCTATTCCTAAAACTTTTGAATTTGCCAATCTACAGATTATTTTTAATATTCACCCAAAGGTCTCATAAGAAACAGAAAATAATTTAATGGTATGGCTCGGGTAGAGATATAATACAGTGTCCCCCCTAGGTTTACAGCCTTTTTTTTTTTTGGCGGGGGAGGGTGGTGGTGCAGATGGACACCGAAAGGATTCATGGTTGTGTTCCTTTTAACAACAGCAGTCAATATAACAACTGGACTAAACATCAGAACATTTCTTTTTATGACAATTATCCACTAAGTGTGCAGTTTTTGTCACTGCAGTATATCTTTCTGGGCTTCTGGAAGAACATTTCTAGAGCCCCTTGATATGGGAAGTCAGAAACGTCTGGTCCATTTATTGAGATCTGCATGCAGGCTGCAAGATGGTCTCCTTGCAGTCCTTGCAGCCTATTGTGGATGTTTGTCTTGACCTGCAAATACATTAACTGTTAGGCTTTAAAAGCTGATAGCTTAAAAAAATTGATAGTTTAAAGTAGATAATCCCATTGTGAAACATAGTTATTACCATATTCATTTTTATCTGCCATTCAGGTGGTTGACGCAACATATTTTTCGACGCACTCTCTGTCCGCTGGTGGGAGTGTGCTCACCTGTGTGTGATACAGAGAGCGAAGGAGAATTGTAAACGTGCGACCGTATAGAGAGAAAAATGGCAAGCTGTGTAAATAACAAGTAAATAAGATAAATAACACAAGGCAATTTAGTTTGTTAAATAAAACGACAATGTATAGACCTGTTCTATAGGAAAGATAACCTTAAATGACTTCTGTTGTGATCTGGTGCTATATAGAAAATAAAATTAACTTGACCTTCAAGGGGGGGCGAGAGCTGCCATTGGGGGGGCTGGGCGCCCCGCTAATATGGTAGGGGAAATTCTGTAATAATTGTCTAAGTCTATAACACATTGAGAAGGAAGCATCTTTAAAACAATGTGTTTCCAAAAGCAGCAATGCAAAACCCATCAAAATGGGAATGAATGGATATATGAAATTCTACATAAATATCAAACTCAAAATCTTATTAGTCAGGGAACAACTGGAGATGCGTCTTGATTCATGCAGAGTGGAAGAAATACATAAAAAGCCAAGAAACACAAAAGAACACAACAATGTACCTCTTAGGGAGAAAGCAATGCTGTGCCGTCTGTGGCATATGCTGAAGTCAACACCCAGTGCAGGTTTTCTACTTGAAGAACAGTGACTTTTTTTCAAAGAAAACAGTTATAGTCATGCTGTTGATACCCTACATTTAACCTTTGTCTACAGTGCTGACTCTGTGTGAGGCTGCTTATAACTGTCTGCTACACGGACAGAGAAGCTAAACTGTACTTATACAGAAAAATATGTTCAAATATACTTGGAATGTCACTTTTCAGGGATTAAAACTGCAGTTAAAGCCTGTGAGATGTATACATAGATATTGTGCATATTCAATTCAATTTTCCATATGTCTTCCATATCTGATGAAATACAGGTGTTATCCTGCACAGGAATCACAGGGATGAGACAGGGGATGTTCTGTTTGGGGTTGTACCACAGGGTGCACACTGACACAATGTAGCCAATTAATATAGACACCAGTCCATCTAACCATATGTTATAGACTGTGGAATGGAAACTGGAGTATCGGGACATACCTGCAAGTATAGGAATAATGTGCATATTCCACACGCACAGAACTGGGAATGTGAATTCACATACCAAGGCTGGTGGTGCGTGGCTTCTGGGCTCCGCACTGCTCCACCGTGCCACCTCCACACGTTTCAGTGAACATACATTGCAGGCAGACCTTTAAAAATTTTATTTTAAACCAGAATCGTAAAGATATTTTGTGACAAAATGTTACATCCTTTTTGAAATGTCATTCCTTTAATGGAGACTTCCAAAGGGCTTACACTGAGTCGGAGATGTCAGTTTGTGGGGACAGGCACCCAGACATGATTTAATGTTGTCTTTTGTGCATATGTTTTGTCAGAATTAAAGCGTAAAACATTTGAGAACACTGGAGCATTTTGATGTGCATATGAATGAATGCATGTATGTGTTTTCATGTGTATTCATAAATAGTGAAGTATGATATCTATAACGCATTCAACTGTTGTATATATTCAGTTGAATTTTAAATTAGTCTCAGTGAACTTCCATTTAAATGATTCAGTGAATGGGAAAGGTCGGCTTGTCCTTGTAAAATGTTTAAATCCTTTTAAGCAGCACTTGGCATTTGAGATTATGCTCAAGTACCAAATGTTTTTCACTATCTGTGATGGTTGCAATGTTTCATTTTTTTTTTAATACAACACACATTGTACCCTTCTTATATACCTTACATATTCTATATGAAATAATGAAGCCACACATTATGAGTATTTCAAAAAGAAAAAAGCACAATTGAATTGGGTTTCCTTTATATTTTTAATATTGGGGTCTGAATGTAACATGTTTATGCGCATTAAAATGCACATAATTAATTGCCTATTGAAGAGGGTTAAAGCTGTCAAGATGTACTTCAGTGCATTTCTCATGCTATACTTTTATGGTAATTTCAGAATATTTTAATCAAACCCTTTTGTGTGGTTGTCTATCATTAACATGCGTAATATTTATGCCTGCATAATTTCTTCTTTGTCTAATTGCCCCCTATTCTCACTCACCACTGTGTGACCTCAGAACCAGCACCTGTCCAATACGATATCACCCTGCTTATTGGGTTTTGGACATGGAATTGCACATCATAGTTTTCTTTTTTTGATCTGGACTTCATGATTTTTGTTTCTTCTACTCTGTTGCCCTCATTTCCTCAATTTTCATGTCATTTAGTCTCTTTAATATTATTAATACAAAATGTTTTAAGGCTATGTCTAATGCCTTGCTACAATTGTTAAGCATGTTTGCTAAAATGTTAGGAAGACATCTTGGAAGTATGTGGGGAGGAGATACCACCATAGTCCCTTCAGAAACTGTGCTGTCTGTTATCTGATACTAGGAGTGATGTCCCCTCACCTCATCCTGACCAGCAGATGAAATAAAGGACCTTTGGAAGGATTCAGATGACAATGGCCAGTCACAAGTGAGGTTTGATGATCGGATATCAAGCAGAAACAGCAAAGATAATTACTGAACTAACCAGAATTCTGTGGTATTGTTACCATTTAACAGGTAGGTTTCTTGATTGGTGAACAGAAAGAAAAGTTTATTAGTTATTGTTAGGTTGGTTTAAAATAAAGAGATGTGGAGCTTTCTGTTATTCTGCTCTATTCTACATTTTTTCCTCTAGTTTTTTGCCATCGGCTTCTTAGTTTTCCTGCAACAATCTTGACCCCATTTCTTATTGCTATATACTGCTTCCTTTAACTAGTATTGCAAATCACTTTATTATACAAATGCAGTTATGTTAAGATTGCTGCCGTTTCTCTTTCTGTTATTTTCTGACACGCTTAGAATAGTTAGGTGCGTGTAATATATTTACAGCATCATATTTTGTTATGAAAGCACATGAAATACAAAGTCACAGACTTAATGTGTTACAAAGAAATACCACTCTTCTCTGCAATTAATCATCATATAGATGATTAGGGGACGATCAACAGCTGCAAAGCATGCTGAGTTGTTTTATTTCATTACATGTCAGTAAGGTTGTTTTTCCCTCAAATAGATTATATTCAATCACTGTGATCACAAAAAAAATCTTTTAGAAGAAGGTTGTCCTCACGGATGAACAGCAAAACAAAGCCTGTAATAACAGATTTTTATTTAAGGTTCTGACATGTGTCATGGCCAGTGCAAAAGCACTGATGCTGTAGATTGTTTCTGAAAACTGGAGGAAAAGTTTCTCTGTTCTTTGTCCTGCAGGAATTTGAACAACAAGTGTGAAAATGTTAAAATTACTTAATCGCAATTATTTCTAAATAGAAATGTAATGAAGAGTGCTAACTTACGTGATGATGCTTGCAAAGGGCAAGGAGAAAGATAATACTATGCCCAATACATAGGGTACTCTGCCCAGTACACAAACAGATGGATTTTATCTCCAGTAATAAGAATGAATTGGCCATCGAATAATGCCACCAGGCTTCAAGAAATCACCTAACAGCATCTTTGTGGCTGCACTATGTTTGGCTAAAACTATCACATTGTGCTTGCAGAATGATCAAAAAGTTAAAATTAATGAAGGATATGCGCTGGGGGATCTGGTCAACAGAAACAAGTGTACCTCGTGCTTTTGATGGTTTTACTAACATTTTCACGTATATATGCAAGGTATCTTAGAAACAAAAAAGCACCATTTAAAAATAAAACACTATTCATATTGATATTTTCACGCTTGAGCTGACTCTAGTATTGAAGTAATATCACTGCTGTCCTTTTGTGCGAAAAAGCTACCCAATTAATTTGTAAGCCAAATTAACCCAACACTCTGCTCCACAAATGTATGTCCATTACCTTTGGGAGACACTCTCCCTTTGTGCGACACACTAATTGAATGCCACAGCACCTGTCCTGCCTGCAGCTGCTCTGCAGTACTGTTTTAGCACTACTTCTATGTCTCCTTACTCTAACAAGTATTCCAATGAGTAAAATGTTTTGGTGTTAATATTTGATGTGTTTCTTTTCTCATACATTGTTAGATACAAATGTGAGATGGAAATAATATTCAATTGTAGAAATAATAACAACTAGTAGCACTCGTTTTAATATTCTGACCTTTTCTGAAGTGCCTTCAATTTTCTCCAAAGTAGGTATTCTTCCAGCTGTTTAATATTATCATTAATCAAAAATGTGATGTACTTCTCCATGTCATTTTCCCTTCTAAATGTCTGCCAATAAGATGCCACAAAGAGAAAGGTCAAAATGTTGTGATAAGGGACTCCATAAGACCAGCCTTTTCGAAAACGTACGAGCATCAGTCGGTCTAAATCATCTGTCACTGTGCTCCAGGTTGAACATACATCATTGATAAAAACTGGCACACCTATGACAAAAATGTGCCATGTTGGGATATCTATACATATATATTCTTTTGTATAAATATATATTTTTACAGCCACTACTTATCCATGTAGGATTATAATACAGTAGGGGCCTGTATCAGCGGTTTCAACCACGTGCCAAGCAATTACAGGCATTAGGCCGAGGAATACTCACAATAGGCTATTTTTAAACAAATACATTTTTTGCATTACAAGTTATGTACAGGTACATGATACAATATTTCACACTGTAAAATATGTAGCAGCAGCCTGTTTTTACATTGTTCCTATTTCCTTTGAAGGGGCATAAAAACTTTCATTACTCTATCAATCCTTGATAAATGATATTATTTCATTGCTATGTCATCTCTTAGGCTAAAATGTCTGAATCCCTTTCATTCATATCATACAGTACAGTACTGTATAATACAATAATGTACACTGGTCTATTTAATATTGGTAATGTCTTACTGTACCTAATTTATCAATTAAACATTACCATATTGATGTACATGAAAAACACATTGTATATGGGGTCCACAGATGGTTGGATATCATCTGCAGGTTCAGCCATGTGTGGTAGGTGTTGGGGATACATGGGACCCCAGTAGACCTGTTCTAGGTTAGACCATAGACATAAGGCAGCCCTTCAGAGTCTCAAATAGTTGCACACAAATGCAAGTCAGAGTCGTGGAAAGCTAATGAGAAAAGAAATGGATGAATTAAGACACAGAACAAAAAAAAATAAAATAACTTATTTTCCATTCAGTGCTGGTCAATCCTACAGGCGACATAGCTCACCTAGGCCTGTGGCTGCCACCATAGGGGGGTGCTGAGCCTGATGCTCACCTAGGGCCCCACTTTGGCCAGGAATGGTACTGTTTCTAGTGAAAACTTGACTGAACCTATGAATATGTCTGTCAATGTTAGATTTATCAGGTAAAATATTACTCATATCCACAAACCTGACCAGGATAAGCAGTTAGAAGATAGATGGGCAGAATATTGTGTACATCATTCATTAATATTCTCCTCCCATAAAATCTGCACATCAGTTTATGTGAATGTAAAACCCGAATCTGTACATCTGGTTTACAGAACTAATAAAGCTTCTCTGATGAAACAGTATAGCAGCATGACGTGGGATCTTTGTATGTGAGCTTTTGTTATCAAAAGGCATCAGATGCTGAAATATAAGCAAAACTTTTTGTGGCTGCCCCTGTGATCAGTTTGTCTTGGGAGAAATGATCCTGCTCACTTGGATTATACAAGAAAAACATCTTCAGTTTTGGTGATAGTAATATGCAATTTGAATTGCTTTGTTTGTTCCCTGAAACTATTGTACATATATAATGATACAGATAAGAAGAACATGATAACAGGTACAATAACAGCTCAATAGAAGCTTTACAAAATATACTTACAAATTTAATTTCCAAGGGTTTTAAGTTTTCTGATGAAATGAAAATTAATCAAATGACCAAATGTAATTTATAAGGATATTTCCCCCAAATAAATGAATTCTGGTTTATGATACCTGCCAAGGGTACATCCCAGTAAGACAATACGGCTATCTTTCAAATAAGTGAGGAATCGCCTTTTTTGCAGGTATGCAAGTTTATGTTTCCTGTTATAATTAATGGATGAAAATAAAATTTCAAAATGTTTAACAATTCAGTTGTTTCATTTACATGAATCAAAGTCCACCCCACTAATTTACAGGATCATGTAATGAAAAATCACATTTTTGACACATCACCTGCCTTACTGTGTAAACATCATGTATCATATTCTCTACATTTGACGATTCAAGATCAAGAAATAATTTGATTATGTAACTTCAATTAATACTGGTTTCTTAACCATTACAAAACCAAGGACTATATTTATAGAAGACAATAAATAAACATAAACAGTTTTTTCCGCTGTTACACAGATAATACATTTTTGCTGTGAAGTGAGCTCATTCCAAGCATACATGTTACCTCATTCCAAACAATGATGTTACCTGCTTCAATCTTGCTCTATCAATGCCCTCAGACATTCACCAAAAACACAAGGCATGTAATGTTCTCCTGCAGCATGCGCTCATATCCTCTTTGGTGCTAGAGCTGTCCACCACAATGTTTTCATTAACTAGCCTCTTTAAAGATGAAAAGGTTCCAGTGGTCTGCCAAGTACCTTATAATTGTTTGATGTCATCAGCAGGAAGTGCATGGCCCCTCCTTGTAAATTTTAGTGTTCTTAGACTATGTCGTGATCTGTTGTGCAAATGACTCAGAGGAGCACGAATCTCCTGCCCTCTGCTTCTTATGAGACAGGAAAGTGTTGCTGACAGGCAGTTCCGATGGACGGGCACAAATGAAATTTGGCAAAAAACAGAATTCCAGAAAAAAGTATAAAAATGTCTCAAATAATTCTGTCAAAAAGTGCTGTCAGAAGTATTATAACATCAAAATTCATTCTACTAAACACGTCAAACATTTATTTATTTTTTTATCTGACAATATGTTTCACTATGTTTCATGAAACAGCATTAAACTGTAGGTAGTGTGCATCTTAATTAATTTCTTTAATCATGTTTTGTGAAGCTGAAAAAAAATGCAAATACGAGATATTATTAATCCGTTAATTGAGCATGTACATTGTAAAGAATATTTACAAGCCAGGACCAACACCTTCAACATATATTAAGTAGTAGCATATATATATATATATATATACAAAAATAATAAAAAATATGTGGAAAATTGTTTTTTGTTTAAACTCAATTAACCAGTGTTTACTGTTACTCAGGGACTTATGCATACTGCACATTAATTGTTAGTGTCTTTAGACTTGGCAAGGCATTTTTGTCCCCAGATTATCTTGATTCACTTCAGCATTGAGAAATTTATCACATCAAGTATTCCTTTTGATTCTCACTCAGTATGTTCTGTGAGTTTGGATCATTGGTGAAAGGGAAATCAGGGCTGTCATCCAGTTCGGGTCCCTTGGTTTCTCTGCTTTGGAAAGTCTCTTTTCGTCGATACAGAAACTTTGCCATTATTGCCAGTGCACAGAGAATGATAAATATAACAACAGCAATGACACCTGCAAATAAGAGATACTATGTTACATGTTTGCAGCTGTGTTTAGTCAGTTTCTGATAAATTCTTAGTGGAATCTTTCCTTCCAATTTTCTTCAACGCAGTGTGAAAATGATTTTTACATGGTTTTTAGCTGCATGTTAGTTTTGATGAACTCTGTAAATTAAATTTGAATGTAAACTACAGACTCTACTCTACTTACGAACTTTCAGATATAAGAACGAAGAGGACCGTAATTCCAAATTGTGTTCCTTGGGCTTGGGCTTCCTGTCCGCAACATAATTTTTTTTCTGCATGCCAATTCTGGCTAGTATGACTTTTGGCCACTAATCCCACCACGTAGAGTGCATACTCCCAGCATATCCCAGTTCTTTGTACTTCCGTATACCCTTAAATTATGTTGAATAATGACTTATGAACATTTAAAGTTATGAATGGCCTATTGGGAATGTAATTTGTTTGTAAGTAGAGGAGCATTTGTATTTACAGACCTTGGGTAATTATATTTGCTACTTATTAATTATTAATCATCAACATAGTTGCTGCTTTATAATTAACCAGCAACTAATTCCCTGGAAAAAGATCATTGAAGATTAAGACCAAAGTGTAATTGAAAGCTCCAGAGGATGGTATGACTCAAGTGTATAAATTCTTGAGGGAAATGGATAAGAACAATGTAGTGCATGGGAATGGAAAAGGACAATCCAATGGATGTGAATGGATAAGAATAATGCAATACATGGGAATGGATAATGAGACTCCAGTGGATGGGAATGGATAAGAATAATGCAATACATGGGAATGGATAATGAGACTCCAGTGGATGGGAATGGATAAGAACAATGTAGTGCATGGGAATGGAAAAAAGACAATGCAGTGAACTAAATTGAATGTCAATGCTGGTTGGAGAGTTCCATGCTAAAACAAGAAATCAAGGAAGACAAAAAAGACATGCATTTGAAGCAGATTTAGTAATTTAAGAAACAAATTTTGTAATTTGAGGAATGCAGTAGACCTATATATATATGTGTGTGTGAGTGTGTGTGTGTGTGTGTGTGTAAGGATTGACATAACTGGTATGCAAGCACGCATTCACCTTTAAAAGTGATATCAATCAATCGTTGTAACAGTGTTAATGCGTACGTATTTTATGTGCATTTGCGCCAATAAAAGAAATGACCTTTATATGCTAATTTATACTTCATTTGCAATATACAGGTTAAAATGCACAGTAATGTTCATATCAACAGAAATGCACATAAAATATGTACGTATCTGTGCTGTTACATTAATCGATCGCGGCACATACAGCTTTTAAAGGTTTATGTGTACTAGCGTGCCAGTTATGTCAAGCCTTGTATATATGGGTGTGTGTGTGTATATATATACCTAATATAACACCTAATATAAATTGTACACGCCAGGAAATGAGTCATACTACAATGCAATTCTTACTTGAATGCCTTCTTCACAGACTGGACGATTAACCAAATAACACAGCGCAACATTACAATAACTAACAATAAATAAACTACTAACTTATGTCTACTATTAGAGAATTTATGTAATTTATTTAAACTTTATGTTACCAGGTAAATTAACTGAAAACCAGTTCTCACTACTCTATGTGATATTCGGGAGAAATAGCAGATTATGCATTGGAACTGCCTGGGATACAAACGTCATGCGTGTAAGTAAACTCTACAGCCAATAAGGGCAAAGGTGTGTCGTCATGGACGCGGTTCCAGTTTGTGCAGGCAGGTAAGAGGTCGCAATGCATTTAACCATAATGCATTGCATTAGGATCAGAATGTGTTGCTTTAAGCCAGCGCTGTAAGCAAATCGAACGCACCCAATGACCGGACTGGGGAAACAAACTGAAACACGGACTTAATACAGAGGACTAATGATAATAACCAGAACTAGCTGATCACATGGTGATCCCACACTAGGTTAACGAGGGGGCGTGGCACACGGAAGGAGTGGACGATCGGGGCAGGATAGGGGTAGTAAAGATCTTTAAAAAATGCTCTTCTTGTTTTATCCTGTTCATTTTGTGTCTAAATGCTAAATTTTAAAAAAATCATACTTAGGTGTAATTTTGGGGAGGGGGGGAAACCAATTAATTGGTTTTCCATTATTTCTTTTGGGAAAAATTCAATCAGAACTCAAACGTTTTAGGATTCGATCCGGAGTCTGGAACAGATTAAGTTCGAGAACCGAGGTACCACTGTGCATATATATATATGCATGTGTGTGTGTGTGTGCGTATTGTCAGTTTCAAAATCACCTAAATTCCAAAATTAAATGAATACATAAATGGCAATCATCTCACATTACTGATGAGGACTATGACAGAAATTTCAAATAAATAATTGTGACACCAGGACATGCTGAATATGAATTGAATACTTATTGTGTGTTTTTTATCAGATTGTATAGCGATGCTCAAAATTACAGCAGTATTACTACAGGTCCCTGTTACCTCCAATTAGAGCAGAGTCGCTCCTTATTGCATTGACTATTGGCTCAGTGGTATCTATTGTACCCGAATGATCTAAAAGCAGAAAAAGATAAAGGAGACAGAAAAGACAGAAGGACAGAAAAGATTGCTATTGTTCAGATGTGATCAGTCATAACATGTGCTTCCTAGCATATTATGCAACATCTTTCCTCCTTTCAATCATTGCAGTTATGCACAGAGAAATGTTTTCAATGTTAAATAAATCACACCAGATAGGCATAGATAAAGAGGACATGCTTTGGGAAAGAGAAATCTGTTTAACTTCTGATTTTTATTTAACATGTAAATTTACAAATGATAAATCTAGATTTTACCACTCATGTATAATGCATTATAGTATAAAGTATTATAGATGAGGCTATAACTATCTATTAAAACGCATAAGCCATGTTTATTATGCATTATTAATGCTTGATGAAGCTGTCATCTATAATGCACTATAAATACCTTCAAATTGAATTTTAATGTGTTATGGTATCTATATATTAAGGTATTTATAAGGTATAAGGTACAGTAATAAGGAATCTACAGCGCATTAATTAATGACAGCTTCATATTGTTAAATGTGCTACAGCTTTTTATAAATAGTTATAAAATTTATTTATTTATTTTTATAAATAAATAGTTATAGCCGTATGTACAATACTTTATGAATGTATTATAATGCATTATGATTGCTTTAAGTGTTGCCATATAGACTTCCTACCAAGGTTCCATTATTGATAACTGTTCATTTAGCTTAGGTTATTCTTATTGACCTTATGCCATGTTACTCAAGACACTTTACCTGACAATGAATGAGTGGCTTCCACAGCAAAGGGATTTGTCAGTGAGGTTCCGCACTGTGACTCGTAGAGATACCCCTTAACAGTGACGGGGCTGGTATTTGGGTAGAGCAGGGCTGCCTTAAGTGGAGCAAGGCTGTTGAACTGCACCCCAGAGAGGCACCCGGTGAAGCCCAGAAAATTCAGGCGGGAAATATCAGGGTCCAGGTCACTACTGTCTGTAGGAACAACAGGAGGAAGAAAAAAAGAGGTTCAAAGGTGCATTCTAACTTGTGAGCTTTCAATGCAATAGTATCTATCTACACTCTGTCATTATTTATTACATACCCACTTATTACATTACCCTATTATGGGACCATGGAGCATTCTATTCTCAGAAAAGGCTAATTGGAAGCCTAAAGTAGACTTTATTTACCCAGTATTTATATTTATTTCTTTACGCTTGTGTTGTTTAACACAAATTCGTTTCCTTCCTCATGGGTATAGTACTCTGTATAGTATCCTATATTCGCTATATTTTTGCATGAGAATTACATGCTGCATTTATTTACAATGTTATTCTACTTTAAATTTTGAATGTTATTGTTAAACCATGATTGTCATACCTCTTTGACTAATCCACAATGTAAATTGCTAACAGATTCCAGTTTTTGTCTTGCTTGAGTCTTTTTTGTCAGTAAAATATTTTTATGCATACAGCACAATGCAATACACAGAAGGCATGCCAATTACAGTCAATACAGTATCACTGAGGAATCACACCATTTTCTTCAATGTGACCTTGCAACAAACAAAACTCAAATTAAAAATAAATAATTAGTAGGACAAAAATCAGTACTTAGGTTGTATAAGTGTGTATACCATTTAATAATGAGTGCTATTTCAGAGATCAGAGATGACCAATCACATTCAAAATCATCTGTGAAGGTAAATAGTATCATATGATAATTTGCATATCTATCAATGAAAGAGACACTAATTAAATGGCTGTGATTTCCTAGTTTGTGGTTGCATCATGTTGGAACAGACTTGTATGGTACACAAGGAGGTCACGAAACATCTACGGGTTCCTGAAAGGCATCGATTTAAAGAAGGGTGCCAAAAATATTAGCGGTACCATGGAGCACAATAAAGACTATCATCAATTAGTGCGGAAAATATGGCACCAGAGGGACATTACCAAGATCAAGGCACACTTCCAAATGTGACGTCAGGACAAGTAGAAATCTTAACATTAAACAGTAGTGGAGAAGCAGTACTTTCTGGCAGATACTGGATGTTCCTTGCATATGACAATTTCCCATTCTCTGGAAGCGTATGAGCCATGGGGTTTTGTGGCTGAAATTATTGTATTCCTCGCAAAACGTGGCGTCCAGACCCGTCCACAAATATATAAATACACTTAAACACATTCAGCCACCGCAAACCATGTGACTTATGATCTGATGAGACAAATTTGAATTTGAATTTTGAATTTTTGGCCTTAGTTCCAAAAGATATATTTGCTGTAAAGACAAAGCAACAAAGAAGACTATCCCTATGCAGCATGGTTATGATAACATCATGATACAGGGCTGTGTGAGGTTCTAGTCAAGATATTTGGGGTTATGACTAGCTACAAATATTAAGATATTCTTAAAAAAACAGCTGACCTCTATCCAAAATCTGAAGATGAAGAGGAATTTCACCTTCCAACGTGATAACGACCAAATGCACACTTCAAAGTCAACTAAAACTGGCTTCTGAAAATCATGATCAAAGCCTTGGAATGGCCAAGTCAGCGTCCAGACCTCAGCCCCATAGGGAAAAAAATTGTGGAATACTCTTAAAAAAAAAAAAAAAAGGCTATGAGCAGGACAGGGGATCCTCTGGCAGTTTGAAGGAGCTTTAACTTTTACTAATTAAAGTATTTCTTGGGAGGATGTGCACATCTATCCAACATATTTGTTTATCCTGGGTTTTTTTAAGAATCTAATGAACTTCTATTCTACGCAGACATTCAGCAGAAAACTGAAATAAAGTCCATTGTAGTATACATGAATACAATACCAAACTTGTGTAGCAACAATTATATTATAATGGGTGTTTTTATGAATCCATACTATATTATGCATGTAATACATTTTATAGTAGTGTTAAGATTAAAATATATTATATATGTAAACATGTAAAATATATGTAAATATGTAGACACGTGCACATATATATATACATAGGTGTCCACATTATAACCCTCCTCTGATCAACTAGTGAAATGGAACTGCAAGAGGTTTTGGTTTGTAAACTCATATCAAAACAACAACCAAAAGGTAAAATCTAGTTTGCCAGAAAGGAAAATTGAACCTGAGATTTACGTGTGTTTACGATGCAGATTTATTCACCTTCATATGAAAGAAAACATCCAATTAAACAAAGCTGTGACAACGTGCAATTGCACTAATGAACTATTAATCATATTCATTCAAGAACCAACATATTTTTCATTCATAAGAGTGAGAATATCAATGTTATGATCTTTTTTGAGTCTTCCTTCTACTCATGTCCCTAAGATTTAAAGTTTTCATTAATTCGACACATGTTTTCTAAAGATTTACATATTTGTTTGGCTGTAAATTTAATATAAATATATATTTTTAGCATTTTATATATTTGAGTTAAAAAATACTGATATAATGTATAAAGAACATAGTGGATAAAACAAAATCCCAAAATCACATATTTTGTTATTCAACTTTAAAGACAAAATGACTTTTGATGAAGTAAAAATCGAACATACTGTTCTTGCTCCAAAGCAAAACGTTTAGTGTTGTATTTAATTTTATTGTAAGTACCACAGGAAAGATGGATTTTTTTCTTTGATTCTGAGCAAACTAAATACGGAGGTAATGTAGCTACAAACAAACTAGATCCTCCTTAATGCACCAATGATTTATCCACAATAACAGCCAAGAATAGCTTTTCTTACCATATATTTTTCCAATAACAATTGACTTGATTGCATTGAATTCAGTGTCAGATGTTATATTGAATTCCTCTCTGGCGTTCTGGTCAATCTAGGAAATAAAGGATCCAGTGAATACAGTGAATTGTTTAGAATGGAAATTGACACAACCATGTTTCAAATGATCGAATGTGTATTCTTCCATAGAGAGATTTTTAATTAAAGCCACTTTCCAAAGTACTTTAAATGCATCATTGAATTGGTGTTGAGTCCATTTCATTCAGTTATAAGAACTGCTTCTCAACCAGTTTTTTAGGTGGGCTTACATGTTCAAAATATGATTATTATGAAAGCTTGGCCTAATTGATAAAGTTATTTCATGCACGGCAGTGTTTAGGAAATTAGACTCTCCATCAACAAGAAAACATTCACAAAATTTAGATGCACACTTAAAAAAAAAATCTATTTAAAGAAAAAATGCCAGAAAGCAAAAAAAATACATTACCTGAACACTAAGAGCATCTGCTTGCCGTTTTATGATCACTTTATGTATCAGTCCATTTGCAATATTTCTTGTATTTATCCTGAATACTTCTGCATCTTTGCTATTTTGCAATTTGTACTTAATATCCAAGTAACCTTTAAACAATAAGCCATTTGTCATGCATTTTAAAGGCACAAAAGAAGAACATATACTTTAAATTAAGTATAACGAGATTCTGGCCTATATAGCTAAATTCATAAATTAATAATTTCTCCCAAAATACTTACTCACAAAAAATTCTCAACAGACTAACAAATTTAGATGTTTTAAAGATACATAATCATCTAGCAGGAGCAGTTTAAGGCAATTAGTAAATGCTACTTTCTATGTAATATAATCGCCTTTTCACTGCAAGGTTTCACATGATTATTATCGTTTTAATTAATTCAGCACCTACATTATAAGAGCTAAAAACAATAAAACGATCAGTTTGCCCTCTGAAATAATGTAATATTCATAAACAACTGCAAGTGATCGTCAAACAAATTCAGTTCAATACAGATGGTATGGGAGTATTTGTAGGGGAACGTGGGAGTATAGAATGGAAGTATTTATAGGAAAATTTTAAATCAAAAGTTTTGCAATTTATATATAAACTTCTGCTTACTTTATTAATACTATATTTTACCTAGTAATCATGACAGAATTGATTTATTCTGAAAGGAATAACACTGAATATGTACTTAAAGACTCTTTAGAAACTGTGCATTTCTGAAAAAAATTCTGAAGAAGCAGCATATAAAATGAAAGAACGAATGTTCAACTCACCATTTCTGTTGAGCACGACTGCAAGGTACTCCCGGTAGTACGAGTTAACATACAGAAGCAGGGCAGGAGCCTGAGTGGTGCGGAAACTGAATGCAATGCTTTCACCTCTAAGGGTCAAATCTGAATAAATAGAAGACGATTGGGAACTTGCATTTTTGTTCAATTCATATGGTTCCTTAAACGTGTATGCTACAGATGTTCCAGGTTTAAAGTAAGCAGAGACCTCTGAAATAAATAAAAAATAGAAAAGAGTGTGTTCAAGCAAATGTATTCAGTTAGTTAACAACTGGTTAGAAGAGTCGTCATATTGTTGAATGAGTATACAAAGTTTGTCATAATAGCAGAAAACCTGTCAGCCTGTTGAGACTTCAAAGGACATGTTGGACAACATAACATATGGATGGAGTGTAGACTGTTTTTTTTCTATAAACTCATTAACTTTGCTTATAGTGTTACAAAAGGAAACTGGGTGGTTCAGTGAACACATAAATAATTGTCATTTAAATGCACACTTACAAATTGACCACACCTCATTATAGTTAAGCTATATACGCTATAAGCTATACTTCATACTGGCTGTGTACCCCATTCTTTATTTATACCTATGTGGTATATCCATCCATCCATCCATCCATCCATCCTCTGTACCTGCTTTTCCTATGCAGGGGAAGCTACACTTTGACAGGGAGTCTTAGTTCTATTATTAAACTGTCTATACGTTTTTATGCTCTCCCACCCACACCCCCCAGGGCGCACCCCTCCTTGCACAATGTACTTCTTGGGATGGGTTCCAGCTTCAATATCACCCTGTCCTAGATTAGCAGGTGTGGGACATGGATTAGAATATTTTAGTCATGTTTTATATTCTGTGTCCTGTGTACACTAACTGTTCAGATTAGCAGAATTTTGTCCCTTTGCAAAAGTATTGTACAATACTGCTGTTCAACACCATTGGCTGCGTAATATATTTGCCATATTATCTATTTTATATGGTATAGTCATGTTTCTATACACTTGACAGGTTCTATTTTCTAATCTTATTTTACTATAGTCACTAGGCCGGTATTTACCGCTTTTACCTATAAATTTGGTTTCTATTGACCTTCAACATCTAAATTTAAATGGTTGTTTTCAGGCATTTTCACGGTTAAAAGTGAACACTCCTGATGGTAATAAATGTTCTACTGCCTCTCACAACTTTCTTTTTCTTGCTACATCAGCTAGCTCTTGGCTCGTTCCCTGGATTTACTGGAGAATTTGCCGACTTCCTCTCTAATCTGCCTGTCAGCATCAGTAAGATTATGATTACAAGACATTTTTACATTCACATTAAACTGATACCGTCAGATGTTCATTTGTAAATGTTGCTTTTGTCCAAAATATTACCAGTGACTGCTTATGATGGTAATCACACTCAAGATCCTGTCTACCCTATGGAATTGAAGTTCATACCTAAGCAACATTGTCACTTTTCACAATGGATATGGTTATAAACTAAATGCAGTTGAGCGACAGATGGTAAAACCTATGGTCCAGTTTTCCTTTCTAGCAATCTGCTTCTTATTTTTCGTTCCATGTGTTTTGAGGTTGAGTTTGCAAGCCAACAACCTCACTGAAAAACCTATTGTTGTAATCCAGGTAAGTAATACTGTATCCGGGAAACCATTTTCAGCTGCAGCAATGGCTTACAATAGAGACCGATGCACTTTTACTAACTGAGCAATTCTGTATCTTATTATAATTCTGGTTGCTGGTGGGAAGTTTTCTAACATCATGTACACATTGGGTTGGGATTTGTCTGTGGGCTCCTTACGACGGACTGACATCCTGTGGATGGACGCCCCACGCGTACTGGCATATGATCAGGCTCACAGTGGTGCTGCATTGGATTAGCAGCGAAAAAGGATATGAAAAATGAATGGAGCCAGACCAAATACCCGGTGAATCACGATTCAGCATGCTGCTGCTGTTCTTTAGCTGAGCTCCCATTTAATCAGCCATGATGGAGATGTTGAGCAAATAAATTTCCCACTAAATAAAGTGCAACAAGGTGAAAAGCCCTATTTTTTCCTTATTTTAAATTGTGCCAAACACTGTGAAAATGCTGTTTCAAAATAAATGTTACGATGCCCACTAATTAAACATTCGGATTGCATTATTGGCTTTGTGGATATGCCTTACGAGGATTTTTTTTATATAATGGACACAACCTACGCTTTGTTAATTACTATTACTTAGTATTCATTAGTTATTATGCTTAACATTGGACAATTAGAAAAAATTTAAAGGTGAAAAGCTAAAAGCTAATTGACAGTGCAGTAGACTGGCTTGTTTTTTTTTTTTCACACGTTCAGAGTTAAATATACCTCTGATTAAAAAAAATACATGTTTAATTATAGATAACTGCAGCCCTGTATTGGATAAGCAGTTTGAAGATGGATGGATAATTTAAATAGTATCCATCCAGTCTTCATGCAGTTATAATTCATTACCAAAAAAGTCACCCTGGCCTAATTAATTTAGTATATAAGGGGCATATACCTTATGCAATACAACCAAATATTCTTTTCTGATTCAGAGACTTACACATATTTTTCAATATTTTTCACTGCTATGTTATGTTGCAAGTTATGTTGTAAGTAATTATTATTTTCTTTAAGATTTACAAGCTACCTGGCACATGACTCAAAGACTAGAAAACAGTGGCATCATTAAAAGTGCTGCGTCATTTAAAATTAGGCACCTAGTTACAATTTGGAGCAGTTTCTTGGCCTGATTTTCAGTACAGTGTCATACTTGGCGACATCAATCTGGCAATAAATACAGCTTTTAATGTTTTCACTAATCTCAAGCACACCAATAGCAGAGGGGATGACCTTTCTGCAAGAACAAACAAACAAACAAAGATAACATAATGTAGACCTTTAAACGTTTTCACACCTCAGTCACATGCCTCCCTCACAATTTTTCATAAAATTGTTTGTAGTTCATATTGAATATAACCTCATATGCTTTTTTTAAATAAAAAAAATGTAAAAAACATAACGTATAGTTTTAATGGGCCAAGAAATATTTTATCTATGTTGCCTTTTTACCTTTTGTGCAGAATGGTCCCAAAAATGCAGAAAAACTGCAGTCACACTCAAATCCATTGTACCTCTCCACACATCTGCCTTCATTCTGACAGAGGCTGCCATAGCTGCTACAGTGACCAGGACAACCAGCTTTTACTCCTGGCGTGATCTTGGCCCGTTCCTCAAGATCCAGCGTTATTCCATTCAGCTGTAAAGAACGGATGCATCCCAGAAAACCTTTCTGCCTTGACGCTGTTCCTCCTGCAGAAACAAAGACAGACATGTCTTCTTCCACCTTTTTCTTTCCCGTTTCCATGGTGGACACTGGCACAACGGTCCCAGGCCTGTTTTCCTGAGGTCAGCCTACTATACACTCTCACTGTTCCGTCATTAGCAACTTCCTGGCACACTCTGACTTCCTGGCACACTCTGACTTCCTGGCACACTCTGACTTCCTTGGAGACTCGTATGATTTTTTATGCACATGAGGATGTTTTCAGTTTCCTCTTCTTTGGTTGTTGGGAAATAATAGAAACGACCGTGACGACATCAACATGCAGTGCAGTGCTACAGATAATCACAATAGTAACTTGATTTATTACACACGCACACCTCAATATATCAAACAAATTTTGGAACATATTTACTAATTAGCTGAACAACAGAACTGAGCACCCATAGGTAAACCATCAAAGAACTGTATAATATCTTTGGTTATTATGTGTGTATGTTTAGGTGTGTGTTTGTGCATATACAATACTTCCCCATTGATAGTCATTACCGAATTTTCTATCTATCTCTCATTCCCACAATAACTTCCTGCCTACCAGGCAGCAGAACTCTGTGCTCCAGTGGTTCCTCATCCTCTAACAGCTCCACGCACTTCTTCTTTTTTGGCAGTTTTCATGTTGGGAAGCTAAGCCCAGAGCGAAAGAGTGACACTGCCCTCAGTGCTGGCAATCAGCCAATCAGTCACCAAAACCGGCTGCTCCACAGAGCCGACAACCGCCCCTCCCCTTAGGAGGGAATTTTACTCCCATGGGCAGAGGGAAGCTTCCGGTAACATTTTTCCACCCTTGCTTTGCTTACACATTCTGTGAGCATTATCTGTAGCTAGGACTCAGTATGTGGCCTGTGCCAGGGTAAGAGAGAGGGTGGGGGGGGGGGGGTAAAGCTCAAGTGCCAGATGCAGGAAGTAGCCTATATTAAGCAGGGCGCCTGGACGTCCGGACCCCTGCTGTCTTAGTGGTGCCTGTGTCCGTGTACCTGCTGTCTTAGTGGAGTCTGGGTCTGTGCGTCTGCTGTCTTAGTGGAGTCTGTGTCCGTGCACCTGCTGTCTTAGTGGAGTCTGTGTCCGTGCACCTGCTGTCTTAGT
>JABFEA020000119.1:9190016-9203705 GCA_019775915.2 Cyphomyrus plagiostoma | reverse complement strand
AGTCTGTGTCCGTGCACCTGCTGTCTTAGTGGAGTCTGTGTCCGTGCACCTGCTGTCTTAGTGGAGTCTGTGTCCGTACGCCTGCTGTCTTAGTGGAGTCTGTGTCCGTGCGCCTGCTGTCTTAGTGGAGTCTGTGTCCGTGCGCCTTTACAAGTGCTTCTTTCTTTCTTCCCTCTGTCTCCTCATGGTCTCACTTTTGAGTGCAGGCCAAGGGCCTGAGAGGGGCTGTGTCTCTGTGACTTTATTAGCCGCCAACCGTAGGCGACCGGGGCCGTGACGCCCAGCACGGCTCTGGCACCCCCACGGCCACGTTGTTACACGGCCTTATTATAAAGTTTTTATAACTTGAGTGCTCCTCCAACTGAAAGCATCTCATTAGAAACACATGTATCCCAGCATCAAAACAAAGCAGCTCCTCTTAAATGACAGCCACCTGTTAGGCAGAACTAAAGCAGATCAGTTTGACTTCTCTAATAACATGATATAAAGACGGCAAATGCAGGGTAGCCAACTAAGGGCAGCTGGCTGCAGTGAGATTTTCAATTCAACAAAGTCTGCACACTAATTTACATGCATGTAACAGTTTTATTACCTTGTAAATAGTCTGTATGGTTTGGAAACTACCCTAACACTTTTGATGTAACTAATTTTAGGTTTATAATGAAATAATGTAGATTTGTTCTAAGATTTCTTGCATGAGTGTGAGAGTCTGAAAGCGTGAATGTCACGCCAGATGTGTGAGAGTTGCCAAACCTGCAAATGACCATGAGAAATGTGTTATGTAAGCACAACAGAAATTTGAAAGGTGCTCATTTTCAAAACATAAGCATGTATTTGAACAATTCATTGTATCTCATGAACCAGAATCCTATAAGAATTATTAATATCATATTCTAATTCGCTTGTTTTAAAAACATAAATGATTTATTACTATACTATATGTAAGTTAAACAGAGAGCTTGCTGTGTAGGGTCTGTGGTACTTTAAAGAAGGAGCATAATTTGAACAAAAAGTTTTAATGTGAATTTCATACATTTTTTTTCCTCGTAATTGGAATTTGCGGTCTCAGGATACATCCATTGATTCCAGATGGATTACCAACAAATCCAGTTTAAATTGTGACTAGTGTTGAGACAGTCAACACTTGCCTGCAGTAATTCCTGGGGATTACTCCCTAAGACCATGAAATCGATACTTCTCTCATCACACTGTGTTCTTCCTTCTTCGGTCTAATTTATTAGCTTGTATGTTTATATATTTATCTTTTGACTTGCATGCAAATACTGCAACATTAGCTATTGCGCAAGGTTTGCACGATGTAGGTGCTTATCCTATATGACTTTCAAGTAGCAGGTATTCAATAATTGAGAGCAAGGGCATGCATACAGAGACAAAGCTCATCAATGTGATCCAATGTGTTGAACTGAGAAAAATAATTCTGACTGTTTGAAACAGGGCTTTTTGATCTGTAACCTGATTAATGATTCTTTGTCTCAGTATATACTGTCATGTAGAAATGACAGAGCTTATAGTAGAATGCCCTAGCGACATATGAGAAACAACAAAGCAATGATAATATAACAAACATAAACTAACCTCTGCTTATTTATGCAACATGTAGTAGCTTAAGACCATCATAAATATGTACAATATTGTAAGTTATTTCAGGAAATGTACTTTGATTGTGACATACTATTAGAATTTAGTAATAATTTGTCATTGTTGACCCACCAAAGCACACAGTGCATAACAATGAAATGTTTTCTCTGCATTTAACCCATATGTGACAATGTGACATAGCAGGGGGCAGCTAATTTAGCACCCAGGGAGCAGTGCTTGGGGGTGGTACCTTGCTCAGGGTACCTCAGTGGTACCTTGCTGGTCAGGAATTCAAACCTGCAATCTTTCAATTACGAGTGCGCTTCCCTTACATCATCGCAAGAATTTTGACTACTTAGCTATGAAATATGCCGGTGGGTTAATAATGGATCAGTTATGGAAAAAGCAGCTTTACTAAACAGTGTTTAATGGGAGAAATGATCTCCTACCTACAAATAATTGGCTGTTGAGTTGTAGGTGAATGTGCCCATTAACAGGGGCCTTCTGGGTCCGAGTAGGTAGCTGATCCACTTGCAGGGAAGCTTCTTTCACATTCCTCTCAGCTTTCACATAGTGCCACCGGTTGTCGTTTAATGGAGTCTGTGTCTGAACTCTCACATCAAATGGACCATTTCCCACGTCATATGAGAAAACAATCTCAGATGGGGCTGAAGAGTAAACAAACAAACAAACAAACAAACAAACAGACAATAATAACAATAATCACATACTGCAGATAGGACAAATCAAACTTAAAAAATGTATTTCTTTTAATATTCATCACTTAAACCTATCTGTTTTGAAATACTGTGATATTTATCACAAGGCTCCATGTTGATTTCACATGTGGTTTGTTCAGTGAAGCAAAATATCAAGCAAAACAAAATTACACTGCATCTATAAATTAAAATGCCATCAAAAAAAAAGTCATATTAATTACTTTATCCATAATTTTCCTTTTCCTGTTATTCAGTACAAGATCATAGTGTGCTTGGAGTTTATCTCAAATAGACCGAGGAAACCCACTATGGGCAACTTAGAAAACAATTCATAAAACTGCATGTTTCTGAATTGTCGGACGAAACCAGGATGTGGGGTGGGAAAGAAATGTGGAGCTGGGGCCATGAATGGAACCAGCAACCCTGGGAGCATGAGGCCATAGTATTACTCACAGAACCACCATACCCATAGTTAGATTTTACTAAAGAACTAACATTTCACAATGCATTCAATATAAGTCAGTAAAAATCTGCATCTACTTACAGTCAAGTTCAATGCGAATGAAATCTTTAATTCCCAGATTTTCCAGGAACACACCAGATGAGGCCCTGGTCTTAAATAAAAAAGATATATCAGCGCTAAGTTCCCCATGAAAAGTGGGAAAATGAAGGTATGATGTCTCCTTAGTGAAAAAGGCAGCGTTCCAGAAGTTTTCTGAAATTGAAAAAAAAGTGACATGTTTTATCCACAAGAAATATCGACACTACAGAAATTAAATTTCTCCGAAATCAAAGTCAACATAAAAACTTAGCAAAGTGGTTAATTATTTCCAGCTACTGTAAATGTCACAGCACCCCTCTAGCAGCATCTGCAATATATCGGTATAGGTATCATCTGCCTGTGTAAATAAATTCATGCTGCTCAGCAAGTTGTATTGTTTTTCATTGTAGCTGGTCACTGTAATGGTAGCTCTCTGATTTATGTCCTGTTTCTGTAGGATACACTGGGGTAAGAATATGTTGAGAAAGGTAGTGTGTCACTTACTGTCACCGTAACATTGCAGATGCCCAACCTTATAAGCTACCTCCGAGCCCACTCTGTTTATGTCTCCAAAAGATATTGTAGTAACGGGTAAATGCTCTTTAAATGAGAGGAGGCCAGTGTCACTGGTCCTGAATGAAAAAAGAAAAGCAAAAAAACAGATGAAAACCCAAAGGCACGCGATAACATTATGCCGCTTACCATTATTTATTGTACTGATTCGCCATGGCGAATGATACGAAATTTAGCATTACATCCACTTGGATGGCCATGTACTGAAGTGCTTCTTTGTTTTGAAAATCTACATTCAGAACTCTGATGATAACCTTTTGCAATATGATTAAATATTAAGTCAGTTGGTTGTTTGTCTTTTTGAAAAATGTGCGGCAGTTCTGAGCATCAATCAATAGCAAAATGAAAACAGTGGCATACCATTCGTTTCTGTCAGCATCACAGTTGCAGTACAGGCTGGAGTTTATGCAGTTTCCCAGCAGGCCGCAAGAACACTTTTGGCTCCCTGGTCCTGCTCCACCCCAGTATGTCTGCACCTCATCCGTTCTTCCCACCCACCACATAAAAGGAGCTCCATCTTAGACACAGAGAGATCATCCATATTTAAACCGGATTGCAAATATAACCAAATGTGCAATAATATTGACATGTCTTCCACATTTTTGTGGAGACCCAGTGACAGAAGTTCTTGGTGGAGCATTCTTAGGCAGCACAATCAATGCACACATTCAAACAAGTGGGACTGTGTAACCTTTAGTATGTTTGATATTAAAGAGAATCCCATCGATTCAGTCTCCAAATTCTAGTCTATTAACCTTTATCCATGTGAACTTCTCTGTTTACTTGAAGGAACCATCTGTCTCATTATTGTTAATTGACTTGAATTGAATTGATTTTTTAAATTTATATATTTATCTTTGACATAATGTTTGTTTTCTTCAGACAACAGACACGAGTGTGACAATTCATCGACTGCACAGACCTTCCTATTCCACCTTGTCATGTTAATTGGGTACCACTTCACTGTAAGACGACCCTTATAAAGAGTTTATGAATGGTCTATAATCAGATCACTAATTAGGTTGTAACACAATTAGGTTGTAAATCATCATTAGACAATTATAAACACGTTATAGTTTTCTTTTTACTTTAAGTGGCAAAACAGAGCCTTATTGTAAAGTGGTACCATTAATTGTCACGATGAATCACTCATGGATGAGTCATCATTAATTTGCATATATCAAAAAATGTAACTAATGGGATTCACGAAGGATAATGGGGTGCATTTTTAAAAAGTGATCCCTCTTAAACTAAAATTATATTAGTATAATAAAATCACACAGTAACTCAGTTAAAAAGTGGATATTTCAGCAGAACATGAACAATTAAAAGAGGAAATGCAAAAAAATATTAAGTTTAATACAGTTATTGTGGTTGAAAGGTCAATAATATTACAGAAAAAGAAATTACCGGGTGTGTTTAAGAGACGGGACTTCTTGCAGTGGTAGGAGAGTTCCTGCTCGCAGTACTCAGCTTGGTTAATTATAGCTCGAAGTTGGTCCATGTTGGCAGAATAGTTAAAGTAGGTTAAGTGCTGATTTATCCCTCCGGAATATTTTAATTTGGTCAGCTCAGTGTTATTGTGTTGTACCACCATCCACATCTTATCTGGAAAAAAGTTTACAAAGTATACTATAATTGTTGCAGTATAACATGCAACATACAGATAGCATGGTGAATATTATGGATAATCATAAAACATTCACTTATGTATGGGGAATTGTAGTGAAAGGCAAGAATGGTTTCATATAATGTGCTACATCAGAAACAACCAAGATATGAACAGCAGCAACAAAAAATCTTATATCTACATCCTTTGAAATAACCACTGGCAGAAATTACAACCACAGCACTTTGAATAAATCTCTGCCATTTTAGCATATCAGCCAGGTGAGTTTCTTTTCACATAAAATTCTCTACAGATTTCCCTTTTACAGTTGGCTGGGAATCACTCAAAACATCAGTTTCAAATTATTTCCACATACTTTCACACCTTCTGGATCAGAAATTTCCATGATGTAAATACAGGTGAACATTTTCTCATATCCTAAGTCTTGAATTGTTTTGCCCCTCTGAATTTGTCATCGGGCTCACAGTGGCATCGCTCAGCATCTCCCTGCTTGCCTGAAACCCCAGTTTGCAGGGAGCCATGATGACAGCATTTTCTGCTTCATGGGATACACTTTGCATTTCTTGTTGACTCTGTAGTCTCAGAAAAATGTTCAGAGACCTCAGACATTTTTGTGTCCATTTCCTTATCTATGATAGTTAATAATTTATCTCTTACTTTTTTCCTGGTTGAACCTTTACTTTAAAATCATGGCATTCCTCAGATGTTTTAAAAGAGACAGGTAAACAATACATCATAAGTACGTGGACCCCTATTAATTAGAGCAATTGGCTAATTCAGCCACACCCTTTGCTGACATAAGTGTATAATGAAGCAAGCAAACATGCACATTCCAGAAACAAACACTGGCAACAGAATGAATGGATATACAGAGGAGGTTATTAACTTGGCACCATGCCAGGATGCTATATTTCAGTTTGCCATATTTCTGCCCTGGTAGAGCTGCCCTGGTCAACGACAAGTGAACTGAAAGTGGAGTGCAAATTTTTGGGACCAAGTTCAGTTGGGAATCTAATCTCCCAACATCAATACCCAACCTGAATAGCAGCAAATGCTATCAGCAATGTGTCATCTATTGGGAAGCCTTCCCAGAAGAAAAGAGGCTATTACAGGAGCAAAGATCAGACCAACTTCATATTAATACCCTTTACTTAGTAAATATAGATAAATATATAAACTAAATACGATCTAGTTTTTTATTTATTTGTTTTGGTTTATTATTTATTGATAGTGACATCATTTGTAAATATAATCATTCAAAATAGATCATAAATTAAGATGGGTGATAATATGTTATCGATCTATTTATCACAAATGCATACACCTTAATTTCTGTTCTGTACTATCGCATCTAATATTACAGCATAAAAAATAAAAATAAATCAGCAAGTTATGTAAATAATACTGCACTGCACTTGACCACAGGACATGGGATCAATCCTCTATATGGGTATCCAAATACAAAACAAAATAAACTAATCTAAAAAAAAAACTCAGTGTTAATCTCTGCTGCCCACAATTGTGATACATTATGTAAAAGAAAACAAATTGTAAAAAAATAATAGTTTTAAAAACTATACATAAATAAGTAAACAAATATTTGATTTTTATTTTGTCATAACAAAATACTTTTCAATAATCCTGAATAATCAGTCCCGATGTTGTTGGTTTTATATTTCCTGTAGTCGGCTGGTTATTGTACGTGTTTTTTGATCTTTCTGATTAGCATAAACATGTATTAGCCTAAGGTGGAGGTGATATTTGTTATGAAAACAAAGCTAAGCCTGACTCTTGCTAGGATGTTTAAACTGTCCTCCCACTGAATCAAATCATTTGACACTTTCAGAAAGAGCCACAAGCTTGAGGAATGAGGATCGTGAGGCATGTTTAGGGAGACGATGTTCAAGCATAATTTGGTTATTTAGGAATAATTCCTTTATACTTCTCACGTAATTATTATCTTAGTGGGAAGCAAAATTCGAAGAATATGATCTTATATTCTTGTCTACTATGTTGTTTGCTTCATTATTTTAGCAGTTTTCAATCGGTAATATTGGTCAACAAAAAGCAAGAAGTCCTACATTCTGTTCCAGGTTTTATTAGCTGTATTACAAGAATTCACATAATCTAGAGTCTTTTATTAACTTTTGCAAATATGGTTCACAGAGTTGTGCATTCACATTTAGCAAATAGGTGCTTATGCCTGAAGCCATCCTTATAAAACTGTAACACACACTGGGATTAAAAAAGGAAATGTGGTGCACAAATGAAACCAACTTATTATCATTTTTATTAGCATATCATGTTCTTAGTGTATTATTATTATCCATCAATCACATTGGACTCCACCTGGCTCAATCATTAATCTCTTGACTTGACTTGTCTTTTTTACAGGCTAAACAGTGGCTAGTTGAAAAGTAAATATTGAGTTCAGTAAAAATCAATGGATTGACTGAATTTGCGGAGTAATTAGCTTTTCCTTATCTAAACAAATAGGAACAAGATGGCTCCTCCAAGGAATAAAAAATGTTTGGCTTGGAAATCAACTGATACATTCCAGTGGCATCTGGCTTGGCCTCTAATAAACGGTCCATAAAAGCCTTAATTTAATTATTCTGCGAATTGAAAAACATTTGCAGTGAAAGTACATTTTAACATGGCTCTGGGGTGGAAATCTAAAATGTTTGTTGGTTGCCAACTGGAAACCTTGAAAAACATCTAAAGATATTTACTAAGCTTCAGTAGTTTTATTTACACAAATGAATTGTTGCATTAGTGGGGGGGGGGGGGGTGTCTCCCCCAACGCATATGTAATTTTGCATGTGCCTAAATTCAGTATGTACAGCATATTCACATCCTTACCCATATGACAGAATAATAGGAAGAAAAGAAAACTATGGCTTTATATCTCCTATCCATCCATTTAACAGTTGCATGCTCAGATTAATTGTGATTATCTGTGATTCTGTTTGCTATCCACACACATGAATAAAAACACACAAAATCAAACTATTTAATTAAGTGTAACTATTTCTAAAATATATATTGGAAACTTAGTACAGGCTGCCAACAAAGCTCAACCAATCTATTAGCTCTCGGAAGTCTCACTTCAGCATAGGCTTGTTAGCCCAACTACTGACACTATACAGTTCTGTGACTGAAGAGAGAGAGAAAGTTTTTTTTCTCCTGATAAAATGAAATATAAATCATTACAATAGCCCATAACCTCTCAGGCCAGATTGCTGTTGGACTGGATTTGCCCAGGCGTGTGGGAGTCGCTTGCCATCAGAGAAATGGCCACTATCATAGAGGGGCAAGGAAGACGTGTCAAGAACAACACTGTGACAGAAAGTAAGACATTATCTCTACCGTTTTCTCCTGCCCCAACCTAGAACCCAGGGCACCCTGAGTAGCACCTTTCACGATGCCGAAGATGTGTGAAGAAATGGAAAGAAATAGTAAATGGTTATCTTTGTCAGAACCATTATGGGTTAGTTCAGAAAAAGGTAAATAAACATGCATAATTTATAAGTTCACAATTTCATTTCCATGATTATAATAATCATATTATAAGCCAGTTTGATTTCTGATTACAGACAGACAGATAGATAGATAGATAGATAGATAGATAGATAGATAGATAGATAGATAGATAGATATGCTATGGAATCATTTGGAGCATACCTGTCATATTACAGTAGACTATCTGTGGACTGAGGGGACCACTTCCATCTACATCTATAAAATAAAATCCAGACGTGTTGCCTCTGTGCTTGTAGACTTCACATGACTCTTCATAAATAGCTGCAGGAGAAACAATAACAAAATCAGCATTCAGAAATCACCCACCCTTTGGGGAAGGGGAGCAGTGGCCTGCATTCAGATAGACTGTACCTTCAAAATTGCACCAAGTGTAGGAAAAACACCAAAACAATTATTTAATATTATTATTATTATTTATTAAAAAGTCAAGTCTCCATTAAGCTCACCTTGTGCACCACAGAAACCGGAAATCCCGTGAAAGTAACAGTAGATATTTTAGAAAGAAATGATTAATAGCCCCTATGTTGGATGCTATTTAATGCCATAAATGTAAAGTAGAATTCTTTATTTATAAGATAAAATAAAGCATGAAACATCATTTAACATGCAGTATAATTGTATTGATAGTGTGCATTGCTTTTAAGCCTTTTATCCAATTGAGGCTTCAAAATTAATATAAAGGTAGGTTAGTTTATTGTACAATAATACAATAATTGTACAATAATACATTAATTATTTTACTGTAGTACAATACTGCTATTAAGTACTGCTGCTGCATGGTTATACTGGTCTGGGTCACCTGGAGCCTGGGGCATGGACACATATCTGAACACTGCGTGGAATTTAGAGACCCAAGTTAGCTTAACTGCATGTCTTTGGACTGGGGGAGGAAGAGCAGTCTGGTTGGGGAGAACTCTGTATGTAAACTCACATGCAAAGAGAGGGGTGGGAGCTGTAACAGATTTTACTATAGACTTTATATAATTAGCATAAAAAGAAGATAACTCACTAATTACCCAACCCTCACAAATTTTAATGCATTATCAATACACCTGTGAATAGCTGAATACATTACAAATTTACATAATGTTTTACTAAATGATACCAAAAATTAAGTTAAGCTGATTTTTTTTGTTACTAACCATGGCCGTTAGTGAGCAAAACCGAGATACTAACATGCGGGACTTATTTCGTGAGCAACTTCCACTATCCTTCATATCAATGAAAAGCTGCCATTCGGGCGACTTGAGGAATCCGATCACAACATTTGAACCAAAGTATGCATTTTTCAGTCTGTCAGCTTTGCATGTGAGACGACCACTTACAGCTGTGGCATGTTGCGCCCATATACCCTGTACCAGTGCAATTGCAGTAGAATGTATTCCAGGATTGCGTGCATCTTCCTCCATGCTCACAGTGACTAGGTGAACACCTAAAATGAACAAGAAAACAATCACAATTCAAAGCACATACTGCTACCATTTTATACAGAAAGAATGTGAGATCTATAGAGACTATTCACAACTTTGTCACACTCACACACCACAATTATGTGACAGGTACCTTGATATTTATTAGGCCTAATTATGAATATTTATAATATTTACATAGGTGGAAAAAATCACAAGAGTTCACAGGAGTATGCACACTGACAGGAAGTCAGTAGGGATTAATTTTAAAAAATATACTGCAAATGCATCAAAGGGCCAAATATTAAAAACACGCCCTGTTTACGAAAAACTCTTATGTCATTGACAAGCACTGTGCTTGATATGCTACACAATAAATTGCCATCAAATGGATGCTAAAAATGATTGCACTGTTCTGCTCATTTGGATGCAGGTTTAAGGCGGCTTCTAAAGGAGAGATTCTACTCTCATTAACTGACCTTGTACTGTCCAGTTTTCATCAAGAGAGGAATTCCATGACTTCTATTCTCTCTCCTAATTTCCATGTAGCAGCAAAGGCAAACATGAGCCTTATATAAGCTGTACACCAAAACACTATATTCTCTTATCAAGTAGGACATTACCAGAGAGCCACCCAACCACTCTGTGACATTAATAGCATGATCATTAGTGAGCCTTGGTCGCCAACTGACTCGGCATGTAAAAGTTACACCGCTTCTTTAAAGAAAAGTGAACATTTGTTTGAATAAGTAAAATGATGGGTAACCGAGTTATAATAAACCAAAAATAAGAACATCGATTCTGATTGACTGACACCATAGAGGAAAAATTTAGGTCAGGCATTGATGTTTAACTGGTCTCCAAGAAATGAAATGAAATTGCAACGATACAGGTTGACAGAAACTCTCATTATAGTATTTGAAGATTTGTCCCCCCCCCAGTAAGAGAAGAGCAGGTGTGCAGGCACTTGGAAAGAACATCAAAGAGGTACACAATAAAGAGCCACGGCATTGTTAGATGGAAAAAAGTATGTTATTTCCTTCAGTTGCAGGGAATAAAAAGGTGAGAGCCGTAAGACAGGCTGCATCTCCAGGGCTTAAGGCAGGATGACAGGAAGGTGTCAGAGGTGCACTTCTATTCATCCTGCTTTACTAGGAAAGGGCTGGGACGCGTGACCCTAATCAGAGAGATGTAACGAATATAGCTTTGTCATGGCGGCAGTGTCAACAAAAGAGAGGCGGCCGCAGCAGACCCCTGAAATAGCGTCAAGTAGTTAGGGGCCTTTTTTGGCAGGAGAGGGTCATAGGCTTTGTGTCATTTAAAGCAGGTATTCAGGAGTCTGGACACCACTCTTACCCAGCCAACATATTAAAGTGGGTGGGAAAAAAGTGGAATACATTACCTGAACACTTTAACTAAAAGCACTAATTTATGGAGCTGATAGAAATGTCACTGATTAAAACTCAAATTAGATTTTTTTTTAACAATACATAGACTTCTACTTTCTTCAAAACTTTGAGAATCAAAAGGATTGTTTTTGCCACTCTCGCGGAAGTTAAAGGACGATGTGACAAGTAAATAAAACGTATCAAAAATAAACAAAATGATGGAAATCAGATTGCTATGTCAGGATTTAAAAATATGTTGGTCTATTGCTGAGCTGGAAAAATAGCTGAAGAGCATTGGGAAAACCTATTTCCTAGTTTATCTTGAATTCCATAACAAATATATACAAATAAATGAAAAACAGACAACGCTGTAGACAGCATTTTCCCTCACAGCTCCAAGAATGGGGTCCTAATCACGCTGTTAGCTCCATGCATGTGTGTGGAATTTACATCCCCCCGCCCATTTTGGATTCCTCCTGCAGTGAGAAAACTTGTGGTGAATTAGTGTTACTAAATTGCCTATAGTGTGCAATTGTATGTTTGAGTGTGTTCCCTGCTATGAAGGGTCCTCCCACCCAGGGTGACCCTGAACTGGGTAAGTGGTTAGGGGAGATGGATGGAATAGTCGTGAGGCATGCATGAATTAGTTATATTACTGAGCCAAGCTTCCATCATAAACTTACTAACAGAGCGTTTAACACGTAAAGACACCAGTGATCACAGTTTATCGGCAGAATTCTTTGAAATATTTCCAGGCACCAACCTGACTCCCCTTGCCTTTTTTGACTCCAGCTGAGTGCTGATGTATCATTATAGCCTTTGGTTGCTAGCTGTTATAGTTCAAACTACATAGTTCAACAGTATATTAGATATTATATGATACGTCTGTGTGCGAAGTATCATTGATTTGCTATCTTATAAATTGTTTAGCATACAGTATATTGAATAGTGGCTCAGCATTAGTCTGATTCCTAAGCGTGTAATAGCCTGCGGGGATAAATAACATATTTGAATATAAATCTGAATTATTACTTTTAAGTCCACAGTACCCTGAAATCATTCATGGTAGCAATGGTTAAAATCGAAATGAAGGAAACTTTACTCTCCGCTTCAACCTTGCGACAGTTTACTCCTTGCTGCTACTGTAATGATCAGATATCTGAAACGAACTTGAGGCTAAGAAGTGACATACTTTGCTGAGAATTTTTGCCTCTTATCCTGGCATTATCCTTACAAAGTGCTGTGTCTGTGAGAAGGGATTCATCAGAGCGTTCTTTCACATTAAATTGATTTTATTAGACATAAAATGCCGTCAACTTTTTTCTTTTTCTTTATATTACGACTTCCGATTTTGGATAGAGTATATAAGATATATACTCCTCCAAAAATTAAGAGGAACCAGCCAACCTAAGGTTTTTACTATAAAATAAATGACACTTAAATGACAAAAGCTTGATCAAACAGAATAGTATTTTGACAAGAGTTATCTTTTGACATTGTTTCTGTGTTTTGCACAGAAACAAGATTTTCTCACACAAAACAACACTATACTTTTCTATGTTCATGGCACATTTTCTTGTTGGAAATAAATGTGAAATAAACCAAATTTGAAATTGCAATCAGAGCTGGACAATGGGGAAAAAATCAGGAGTCTACTGCACGTTTTGTACTGGAATCTCACACCTCCTGGCCTGGAGATTCAGCTACCACCACCAGCTCAGTGAGCATTCATGTTCTCTCTTCATGATTGCAGGTTTCCTCTGGGTACATCAAAAACATGTGGTTAGGTAAATTGGCATTTCTATGTAGCCCAGAGTGTGTGTTTATGTATGCTCTCCTGTGCCCTATGCTCTGTGCTGCCTGAGATAGGTTCACTGTCACCTTGCACCGAAAAGTGATAGGTAGAAGAGATCCATATGAGGAATAAAATAAATGAAAAAAATATTCAGACCCCCTTCAATTTTTCACTCTTTGTTATATTGCAACCATTTGCTAAAATCATTTAAAATTATTTTTTTTCCTCATTAAGGTACACACAGCACCCCATATTGACAGCCAAAAAAAAGAATTTTTGAAATTGTTGCAGATTCATTAAACAAGAAAAACTGAAATATCACATGTAGGGTTGGGTCGATAGACGATGACATGGTCCATCACCGATGGCCGATAGACATCACGATGCTGAGCTGGCATCGCGATGCTCCGCCCCCCCCCCGCCGCAACCAGCTCGCGAAAAACACACACTTAATCACGCTATATAGCCAAATGAAATGCATGCTTTCAATTT
>JABFEA020000119.1:9172751-9188331 GCA_019775915.2 Cyphomyrus plagiostoma | reverse complement strand
TTATTTCTTATGGGAAAAATTCGATTAGAACTCAAACTTTTTAGGATTCGATCCGGAGTCCGGAACGGATTAAGTTCAAGAACCGAGGTACCACTGTATAATACAGAATGTAAAACAAGAAAGGTGTGGTTTCTCCTGGACCAATGTGTCCTACATGACATAACGCAGATAGTCAAAGTCATTCAGATTTTAAGAATAGAGTGCATCCAGATTCACAGGAAACCAGTTTAGCCCAAAACTAAGGTGTTTATTAATATTAATCTAAAATCAAACTGAGGATTATGCATTGCGCTGTATATTACATCAGCAAAGGGAGAAATTAAAAATAGACTATTGTCATGTGTAATTATTAGAATGCAGAACTACAAAAAAAAAATCTCTAGTGTATTCACAATGCAGCTGGTAAAGGCAGACTTTAATAATCGCTCCACTGACCACCAGTAACAAACCAGACAGATTATAAAGTGCTATTTCTAAATTAAAGTAATAAAATGCCATGCATCTGAATATTTAAGAGGTCCCTTATAATCCCCTTTTAATCCTTAGAAAATGCTTTGCTAAGAAGGAGTTTGGCTTTCTGGCACTTCTAAAAGAAATAAGGTAAAAAGGAAGGGTGATTGGGGGGGGGGGCTAGAGAGTAAGCTTTTAAGAAATACTCAGTTACTGGAGGAATGACTTGCTAAATTTTGAAGCCTGAATCTCGCACAGCCTCGAATGGCCTAAGATTCTCCCATCTTTCCTTTTTCTTATCCAAATGCTTCATCTATGATTTGAAACATTCCCTAAACTGCAATGTTTTTTGACTTTAAGTGTAATAACTCTCATTAGCCAGGAATTTGCTCGTAATTCACATGTTTAACTTGGTTTAATGTAAGGCCCTTTTAAATGCTTCAGAGGAACTAGACAGTGTAAATTTCCTGTGCAACTCCTACAGCCATCACTAACAGCTTGCCACCATCGCATTGTATTCAGCCTTTCCTGTGGAGGAATTCACTTTTCCATCCATGCAGTTTCTGTAACCACTTGTCCTATTCAGGGTCACGGGGAGTCTGGAGCCTATCCTGGAGGCTAAAGACGCAAGGCAGGGAACAACCCAGGATGGGGCGCCAACCCATCGCAGGGTCTGTTTCTATTGGATTTATAATATTTTTATTACTGGGTAGACTGTTTAAATGACAGTCACTGCCATAGCATGACATAAAATGCATACAGTATAAGTTCTTGAGGCACGGGACACTGTGCAGGACGCCAATCCATTTCAAGGCATACGCACAATTTAGAGATACCATTTTACTTAACAGTATTTATTGGCTATGGGAGGAACCTGTAGTATGTAATGGAACCATGCAGAGTGCGTGGACACTGAGCCAAGACCCCCATACCCCCAACCCACAGTGTCCTACTGAGCCACCCATTTTCTTAACCCACTTTCTCTAAACCGCAAATAGCAATTATCCCATTTCCTGCACACTTTCCATCCGGCGGCGCCAACCAGGCCACCCTGACGGGAGTGAAGATCAGCCACACGGTTCTGCGCATCTATATCTATATACCTCTTCATCAAGTACAGTAACATGCTTGGGGCATTGCGCTATTCACTTATAGCCCTCAGCCAACAGTAACTGCCTCAAGAACAATCCAAGGCAGACAGAAGCAGCCATCTGAACCCACCTGATGGAGCATAAGCCAGTTTTATTCCCTGGGCCTTATGATATTGTGGCATGGGGGCTTGTAATAACAGTACATTTTCAGAGTCATTAAGCTTAGATCCCTACTGTAGGACACATATTGCTTTGACACTTTGACATATGCTTATTCATTTTATATATAGGTGGAGTTTCATTACTGTGAAACATAGCTAAACTATTACAGCTGACCCAGGAGCAATTTCTATAACAATCTCATAATTAAACAACTTTATAAAGTGACAGCAAAAATCTTAAATAAAGTAATTAACCTATAATTACTGGGACATTTTCTATGTTATAACAATGCAATTTTCTAATTACAGTGGTACCTTGGTTTGCGAGCATAATTCATTCCAGTAACATGCTTGTAATCCAAAGCACTCATATATCAATGCAAATTTTCCCATAAGGAATAATGGAAACTCACATGATTCGTTCCATAACCCAAAAATATTCATATAAAAATGATTGATACAAAATATAAAATAAAAATACATAAAACAAATTAACCTGCACTTTCCCTTTGAAAAGAATTGTGGATGGCGTGAGGGAGACGAGAGAGAGGAGAAGAGGAGGGTTATTTTGTAGGATGACTTTCACTATAACTAACAGAATCACTGCTATCTGTTGGCTCACTGGAATATTTTTCTTTTTGTGTGACTTTAACAAGGAACCTTTCCGATGACAGCTGCTTTTGTCTCCTTTTCGATTTTGCGGAAATGTGACATAGCATTGTCAAACAGATTCATCGCTCGCACTGCTACGCCCTTATTTGGATGGTGCTTTTCTACTATATTTTGACAATATGAGTGAGGCACACCGACTGAGACCGAGCAGAGAGAGAGAGAGAGAGAGAGAGAACCATCGGCTCAGTTGTGATTACGTGACGGAGGGTGGGACAACAGGGGCTGACCCTGACAGCTTTACTGTATTTTAATAATAATTAATTATCAGCAGCTCTTAAAATAACAGACATTTATTTTCAAAGGTATCATAACAATTATAACTAAGCTAATTTAGTTGAATTAATTCACCAAGCTGAAATGGTTTGGCACCCCATCCTGGGTTGTTCCCTGCCTTGCACCCATAACCTCAGGGATAGGTTCTGGACACCCCCCCCCCACCCCCATGACAAGGAATTGGACAAGTGGTTACAGAAAATAGATGGATGGCTGGCTGGATGCATGGATGGATAATTGACCAAGACAAAATGTTTTTAATGTCTTCTCAAAATAATAGCCCTCAGAGAACAATATAGATGCACATATTAAGTTCAGGTAATTCTTCATGCACACAGTCACACAAAAACAAAATTAAACAATTTAAGGTTCTGTCAATTAACAAATTGGAAAACAACTCATTGTTTAGTAAACAATGTAACATAATTCATTTTTAACAGAATTAATTCAAAGAAGCAGCAATGTTTCTGCAAATCTAGAACGTATTAGCAAACAAACATACAAACAAAAAGCATTTTACTCAAGTCATGAAATAATAACAATAAAATGAAATATTCACTACTCACCTATCAATAATACCGCAGAGATCCATTTGTAAATCACTGTAATTACCGATGAGTGATTGCTGCACTTTTATTAAGTCTATAGCGTTACCATCAATATATATCAGTCTCATACATCCTTGAAAAACATGGAATGGATTTTTACATTCCGGAGAATTTTCTCTGTTGGGGCACCCTGGAAACAAAATGACAAGCAACCCATAAATATGTTTTGAATATGGTTATCTACTCATTAAAATTAAGTCTGTTAAAAAATAAAAATCAGAATCTTCAATGAGGCTTGTACAAATGAATATCATAAAAGTGGACATAATGGTTACGACCAATTATTTACATATCCATGTGGTACTCTGGCTGTGTTTATTTATTAAGTTACTTAATTATTTATTTTTAAATAGACATTAATTCAGCATAAAACTATACTGCAAATAAATATCAATATCATCTAGGTGTGAAAACTGTCTAAAACAGACAAGTTTACTGGGGATGTTCTGACCTGACTAATGAACCTTGCTTTGATCAAGTGGTACTTTAAAGTATTTTTATCCACTTATTAATCATAGAGCCATATCCCCCCACACAGTCTGAGGCTACCCTTTTTTCACACATGAACAGTTTTTCGTTTTTACTTTGAAAGAGATCTTCGGATTAATTATATTCTACAGATACTTCTTGATCAACTAGTAGGATGGTAAGAGTGAAGAACACCACAGTCCCCGAAAAACTAGGGGGCATTTTAAGTTAAGGGTAGGTTATTTCCTTTGTTACATGTCCCACCCACCAACCATAAAAAACCTTAACAGTCACACTTATGCATTTTGTTTAGTGCTAGCTGCAGCGTGTGACAGAAATGTTTCTGCTGAAGCTTCAGCTTTTGCACAAGCTCTTGGTAGATCTTGGATGCCCAGAGGGCACATAGAATTAGTGAATGTCTTTTAAACTGGACCTTATGTGAACTGACTACATTACTCAAAAGTATACCTACCAGATAAAGCAGAGATCAGATAAATTTTAGTCTGGCTGCTGAACAAATATTTTTACCATCACAATCCTGAATGCAATATTGCCCATTCTAGTGCACCTTAAAAGAAATACTATACAATGTGAGCAATGAAAGACAAAAAGAAAGAAACATTACATTGTGGGTTATGTTGTAACTTATAACCACAAATGATTGAATTAATGTAGTACATAATAGGAATGTTATATTCATGTATACTAACCTGATTTCATTAGCAGCACATTGGTAGTGCAGTACCTTTTCATTTAAAATACGCAGCTTACTGTTTTGCAAATATTTTGCAAATATCATAATTCCTGAATTGTCTCAAAAGTTACATTTGGTGATTTTTACATAAAGTAAAAGTTCACATTTTTAAACAGTTGCTTGGTTTCTGTACCTGTCCTGAACCTATAGTTGCTCCCTGCTCAAGGTCAGTGTAATGAATATGCTGAAGCACAATCTGATACAGTTAAATGTTCTCGGAATTAAGGCAAAGCAAGCTATCTTCTCTGCATTTCAAGTAATTGCCACAATTATTTACGCGCAAGCATCTAATGGAATGCACCTTAAATGCTGAGAAGGGCACTGTGCTATCAGTAATAGAGTGGTATCGCATCCTCACAGAATAGCAATGAGGTAATTTACCACTTGTACACATTACAATTGACCTTTCCACAGCCATTAAATTTCACTAACATGAAAACGATGGTGAAAAATACAAGATATTCCTAAACTTAAACAACCAAAATGAGCTAATATTACACGTGTGCAAAGAAATCAATGATAGCAGTAAGTCAATGGAACTTGTTTAGGCCATGATAATGCAAACATAATAAAAAGAAGAGTGTCTTCATACCACCAAAAAAATAGTATGTTCCAGCATCAGCATGAAAGAAGGCATTAGTGTGGGCTGCAGACCCCGTGTCCTTATCCACCATGAGTGTTAATCGGCCTCTCCTCGCGTTCAAGTCCACAGAATGCCACATCCCATCATTTAATGCAGACCCTGTGAACAAGACAGTTCTGACCTTTTAACTTGTGCTGTACCCATAGATATGCAAAATCAAAATTGTTGCAACAAGAAATTCAATATCTCATCAAAACATAATTCACTGTGTACATGGTTAAGAAGCATATATGTTTTAGGGTCCTGTCATTCTGCCAGGTTAACATCATGCTCTTTAATAGGGGCATTTTCTTTGCTCTCAGACGTTTGTGTTAGTGTGTGATCAATATACAATAAGAACCAATACTTATTCTTCATCTAAAGGAAACCACATTGCAGAATCATTTTAAATTAACTGAAGTGAGTTCTTCTCTTGCATCATTGGGCCGTTGTTACCTGTTGTAATGTCCACCTGAATCCTTCCTGACTTAGATATCTGCAGATAGACTTTCCCCTCGTAGAGGTAAATCCACAAGCGTCCAGCTTCTCGGTATAATTCAGTGGTCAGCAGGAGTCCTGCTTTGTTCCATGTTCGGAACTGCAGGCTGACTGACATACTCTCTCTGTGGGCAGCTCCGGGCAACTGGAGGTAACTCTCCGTATCCACAAAGGTCACAGGAACATTGGCTGGCTCAGAGCAAGCAAAGGTTACATTGCCCTGAAAACATACATATTAATTACTTTCATTGAACAGGTGAATTAAGAGTACAATTTGACTTGACATCCCGTGAACGTGGCAGTGGTGGTGGGGTTAAATTTTTTCACCAGCTGAAAACATCCTTAAGCTGGAAATTAATATTGTAATACTGACATTAATCATCCTTGTATGAATGAGATCCCCATGGTTGGACCTCATTTATATATAATACTGTTAGCATGAAATCACATAAAAATTTAAATAATGACTATGTCCATTTGTTGATAACTGTGTAACCTTTATTCAGGGTGAATTTTATGTTAAGAGCAAAAAAGTATTGATCCCAGAGGAGTAATTTTAGGGGTTTTTGATCCACAAGCTATTGGGAATTGACTCCGCTGTAATTATGTGTCATTGATTTTTTTAAGGTAATATGAGCGGAATGCTCACATTTGGAGCACATATAATGACCCATTAACACCCCATTACCACAATGTGCGTTAAACACATTGATTATATTGTAAACTGAACTGGTAAAGTAAAATAAACTCTTGTATGCTATGTCATGCTGCCCGGAAACATGCACCTGTAAAAACAGTTATGATATATGTTACAATTTTAAACCTTATCTACTAGTAAATTATGTAGTAAATGGTAATCTAGGATTGCAGAAATTATATTGCAAGAAAAATGGAATTGACGATATACAGTTGATGTGCGAATCACACCACGTTTTAATATTACTAGCACCATTATACAAAATCAAGAATAAATCTCAACTGAAATACCTCCATCATGAAATATGATGTGTCTAACAAATATTTTGTGTCTAACAAGCAAAAAATGTATTGATGAAGAATTGCAAATGAAATAGTCATAAAGCCAAACAAACACAGACAATTTCACAGCAACTCTGTCAACTCTGCTGACTCTGCTTGGCAGTTACTCTAGAGAAACACTCATCGTCTCCCCACACCATCACAGCCTACTGGTGAGTATGTTTATCCTTTAAAAACATACGTTTTCTATGGCCTTTTTCCAGCTGGAGTTCCAGTGTAAAAATATATTTAAAATGTTTAGTAGTATATAGGCATAATGTGTTTTCTAAACTAAACCATTTTAAATGATGACTAAACATTTGATATGTTTTTTTTTTATTGAACTACTTTAAAATAGCTACTTCTTTTAAAATAAAAATACAAAATTACAACTAACTATAGCAGAAAGAAAGCAGAATAGAATGAAAGCTACACCAAAAAAAATGCATTTTTACGACGGATTGATTCCCGCCCCCCAAATTCTATGTAATAGGCTAGTATTATAAACAAATAACACTCACCATCAAACAAAGCATAGAAAAAATAGCAAAGCAATTTAATAAATTAACGTCATGTTTATGAAACCACAACATACCATGGATGCAATCTGCTGTTTCTTTTTTGCCTGGTCAATGAGATTGATTTCATTGTAGAACAGGTTCTCCAGACACCCAAGGAAATTCCTTTTTGAAAGTGTTCCGGACTTCTCATGACTTAAGGCACCACCAAAGCTGAGCTTTTAAAAGGGCATCACACCAATGTTAAATTAATTGTTATGATGAAAACCACAGATTAATACAATGCACATTATCATTAATTTATTCTGAAATAAATACTTCCATTAAAGTATTATATACATCTTAGATTTTTTTAATTGCACTATATTCACAAGGACCAAATATGACTTAGTATTTAGGGCTAGGTGACACATCTTTTTATTTTCTCATAAAAATTTAAACAATAAGAAAATAAAAAACTATGCAAGCTGTCAAAAAGGGACATTTTTGATAGCAGACATCACAGAAACACAATTCCAGCTGATCATATGTTAGATGTAGGTTCCAACTCTGAATAAAGTCTTTAGTCTAATGCTTGACTATATCCTGTCCAATCCACCACAGAAAACCCAGAAGACAACTTGACAAACCTTAACCATTTACTTCAATTAAATAATACGACAATACAAAAAAAGTTCTTCCAATATGTACAAAGATGTGTAGCCATAAGTTTTGAGGCACTTTCAGAGAATAAGAGAGGGACAAAGGTCAAAAGACCATGTGGCTGCATCCTCCACTAACTGCGTCTAATTATGATAATAATGGCCTCTGCTCTTACTCCTTGACGCTCTTAAAGGCACAAAACAATAAACTTCATCAGTTGACATATTACTATATTCACTGTGAAAATACCATATGTAAATACTGTAAATAATTACAAATACATTGCATAAGTAACATGATGTATGTTAAAGAACGGACAACCTATGGACAAATAACACACAGCGTGGCTGGTTAATTTAGGAGCATATACTGCTCTTTTGGTCAGCTAGTACATTTGAGCCTGGTGCTGTGTATGGAACTGCATCTCATACTGGTTCAAAACTGGATGGGTGGCGGCTCTATCAGCATCGCCAAACTCACCTCACTGGAATAAGCTTGGCGAATAAAGAAAAACCCAGCAACAAACTGTACTACCAGCCTTTTGCTAGTGCTACACCACACATGTATGATTTATTCACTAAGACCAGATTTTAGTTTGCAGTTCATTCAATTTCTCGTCTTTTTCATGTCCTGAATCGTAAAGGAAATTTAAGCAAAAATGGAGCGTCATTGTGAACAAATAATTACTTCAGTTTTATTGTGAGAATTATTGATAATGACTAATATGAAAAAAATGTGCTAAAATATTTTGATATATCACCCGGCCCTATTAGTATACTTATTTTTTAGCTTACTTTTTTCTTTCAAATAAGTAACCATATTTTGTGAAGTTGCCTCAAACTAAGGGAGCCACAATGGGAATTGTACCACTAAGGACTGTATCACCATGGTTACAAAACCATTTATTAGCTAGATGTTTCTCTCCAAACTTGAAGTCTATACATAAAAGCTTTTCATTAATGCAGTGGTTTTATAATATGGCTAATGCACTTATGCAACAGTTTTTTTTTTTGCTAAATTTTGATTGACATTTTCCCTTATGTAGGGCATTTAATTTATTTTGCCTGCAAAATCCCTTAATGGCAAGAGTCTCCCTGATTCAGGCCCACATACACATCAAAGGACAGCACACCTCACTGATTTTAAAGCGAATGAAATCGCCATTGATTTCAAATCGTTGAGTGCTTTTGTCCACGGTGAAGTTAAAGTGCCTGTTAATGCGCTCGATAACCACATAGTGCCAGTGCTGGTCATCCAGGAGGCTCCCTAGCTTTACCACATGGGAGTTCTTGTTTGAGGAGATCAACCTCGATGTGCCTGTAAAAGTAAGAGAACAAAAACAGGATTCAACTTGTCTTGGGGCACAGCTTATGTTAGAAAACATGAATTAGACCATAGAACAAGATGGCCGACTACATATACAGCATTCATCCATACATCCATCTATCCTTCCAGCTTCCCAGGCTCCCTAACCTCTTATTCAACACAGGGTCACTGTGTGCCTGAGGCTTATCCCAGGAAGTCCAGGGCACTAGGCAGGGGGACACCTTAGATAGCACGCCAGTCCAATGTAGGCCAGATAACCACATTTATTTAGACTGGGGGAGGAAACTGGCACGGTGTGTTTTCTCAAAAAAAAAAAAAATACCAGCTGGTTCAAACTTTGCAGAAGGTTGCAGAGACTGCATTACCGCACAGTGATATTAGGCAGCCTCACATTTCCAGGTTACATTGCATACTCTTCACTGCATATATGGACCTCTTCTTGTATTTGTGTGAGTTCCCACCCATAGTCCAAAGCACATTTATCTGCAGTAGGGATTGCAAATTCCCTGTAGTGTCAATTTGTATGTGAGCATTAGCACCCTGTGATGGACTGGCGTACCCTGCCAGGATGCATGCTGGGAAAGGCTCTGTCTTTTCGAGACCAGAGCAATGGATAACCAGTAAAAATGAATGGATGAATGAATGAAGGTTTTACGAATGTGTGTCTTAAAACAAGACATTCATTCTAAACATATGGGATTTTAATCTCTAAGATCAAAGCCAAATATACAATCAAAGACAGAATTCTAAATATCTATACTAAAGATATTCTTTCAGATTCTATATTGGTACCAAAAGGTGTTTTTTTCAATAGCAGTAAAACAGGCTTTATGCACACAATTAAATAGATCAGTTGAGTTGAAACAAAAATAGTAATATTTTATACACTTTGTAAAACCAAGTTAAAAAACCAATTATGTCAGAATGAACACATTTTGATTTGACTTCTTTAGTGAACTGCCATATAGTGGATAGTAGGGTATTTCCATTCTAATATCTAAGAAATTCTTTCACAATGGGAGAATACTAGTTAAATGCTTTAAATGAACTACATAAGGTAAAAGTGTCATATTGAACTGAGAATTAGACATATCCTTGTAGGATAATTACATTTAAGTTTTCATTTATAATTAGTATAATTCTAGCTGCAAATGGAAGAATGGCTTTCAATAAAGGACATGCTTATTCTGGTATTCAAAGTACTGTATACTCAGACGCACACACATATTATTATTGAAATTGCAAGAAGTCAGAACACACTGTTCAAGATAAACAGTGCAGAGATAACTATATTTAAAATATGGCTTGGTCGTGAATTTTGGGTATTGGAAATCTTGTCATGTGCTAAAGAAAATGATCTCAATGTGCTGTGTCACTTTATGCTTCAGCTGACAAAGCAAGATATAGTTGAGAATTTACAGGAGATTGTAAAAATTGGATTACATGTAGTATTTACCAAACTGTAAGAGTTGCTGATGTGTGTAATGCAATATTAAAGAAAATAATAAACGGATACATTATTTTTAAGCAACACATTCAAAGGTATCGGACTGTAACTGTAAGTGTTCCCAACAAAACTGTGCAATGCACTATGACAAAACACCAAACAATCTTTCTAACATATCATTTTAAATACAGAGTAAATGAAAACAATTATCAAACAAACAAACTGAGCTGGCAGATAGATTATTCAGTAGTTAGTACTTTATCAAAGGATATCTGAATACACCCTGAAAAATATTTGGACTAAATAACTTATAATAAATTAGTGTTGCTTTGCAATTTGCCAAGTCCAATAAACACCTATCCCCAGCACAGGTAAACTATGCAAGATAAATGTTGATGTCTTTTAACAGCATTCTACCAGAAGCAAAATTAAAATTCAAACAGATGGTGAGATTAATAGGTGGGACATATGTATAGGCAGAGAACAGATGGGCTTTCTGTCAAAGGAACAATAGAACTGTATGCATACTTTACCATTCAAATGAACTTTTTAAACTGCCATCTTTAGCAATAGTATAGTGGTATAATGAAATCCCATTGTATAAAATATGTAAAAGGATATACAATCAGTACCGATTCTGAAGTGAAGAAACAGCTGTCCTTTAAATAACTCCAGTGTGAGTTTATGTTCATGATGTCCCTCTCCGTGTATGATGACTCCAGATTTCTGCAGTGTTTTGAACTTCATGGAAATCACATATTTGCTCAATTCACTTGAATTCTGACTGGACCTGTAGAGTAATGAGCTGCTGCCATCAAAACTGGCCACATCGGACTCTGGAAACAACATTACAGGTAAAAGGGAATTTTAGTTGTTCTCTTCTGAAAAAGAGAGGTCAGCTGAACTTCACGATCCTTACATCAATTACAGTATGCATCCAAGGTGCCCTGTTTTCACAAACAATGCCATTTAATTAAAAAGGCCGTCATAAGCAGAACAAGCATTCAGTTAAAAAGTATTAATGATTTAGCACTCAAATTCTGGAGCACAACGAAAAGGATTTTAAAGTAATATAATTTAAATATACTTAAAAATACTAATATTTTCCATGGTATACAAACACTTTTGCTGGATTAAATGAGGACAATTGAGTTCATTATAAGACATACACATGGTGATCCTGCAAACTCTGCTGTATATGGTGCCCTGCTATATAAAACTTAGCATATATTCACATCAATGAAATATCTGTAATGAGATCTGATTTTATTGACAGATATGTATCTCTTTTGTACTTACTATACGTGCATCCGTATAATTCCAGCCGCAAGCCTATTCTCCCATTGGGATTCCAATCCAAAGGAACTACTCTTAGGAAGCGAGCTAACACAGGCTGTAGCAATTTGTAATGGACAACACTGTCAGCATTTGTATTTCCAGGGAACACCTATAGAACAGGAAAATTGACACAAGTCAGTCTGGCATCAAATAGTAAAATGGCAATGGCAGACATTTATACTACCTGTTTATCAAAAACCAGAGTACACAATTGCAGCATTATGATGATTGCTGATCACTAAAGCCATTACCGATGCTAACAGCTCTAAACACCCTGAGGCTAAATGGGAGATTTCAGATTAGCATACTAAACGAGACAGATGTTAAGTAAAACTTATGTGGAAAATATGGGAATTCTGAACATTCAATAAACAGGACATGTGACCCAGCAATTGGCAATACCTATGTAAATCGCTTAGGGAAGCTCACCATCTGCGCATCACACCGCCCATTTTCTTTAGCGCACAACATTACAGCAATACCGTTAACATTAAAGCTCTTAAACTGTTTTTCGCATCACGTTTCTTTGTAAAAGACCCAATGAGCAACAATCTACCTCAGCAGCCTTAAGGTGTAAATAAAGAGAAAAGTTTAAGGGAAAAATCTACTGAATTTGAACAAATTCATATATTATGAAGATAATATAAAGAAATATCATACGCGAGGGAACAAGCTTTAAAATAGATTGGTATTTATAGACTAGTGGTAAGTTACTATTACTTATAAATATAATTATGCACAATTTGTTACATTATCCGTGCCTGTATATATTAGTATAGGAGTATGTGTGTGCCACTTTATTAGGAACAGCTATCCAATAGGGGGCAGAATTACTGCAAAGGTAGACGAGTTATAAATTTAGTGGAGTCATTCTGCACAACACTGCTGTATGAAACAGTTGTTTGCAATTGTGGTCTGACCATTAGCTTTGCCTACTCTGGCCATTCACCTCTGGTTTCTCACATTAACAGTGTTTTTTTGCCACAGAAATGCCATTAAATAGATGATTTTGTTCATCACACAATTTCATATGAATCCTACATACTCCATAAACCCGAAAAACATGAAAATCCCAGGCGGGTGGCTGGTCTCACCCTGTCTAGCAGCATCAATCACCCCACGTCCAAAATCACTTAGATCTTATAGATCTTAGCATAGATCTTAGACGTTCTAATGCTTAGTTGAACAGTAACTGAACCTCTTGACCCTGACTGCATATACTGAATTGCAGCCTTGTGATTCGTGGTTTGGAGCAACAAGCCATTTGCAGAAGTATGAAACTGTCACTCAATGTGTGTTTTTGTGTATTTTAAATCTGGTGTAAAAATGACAATGTTAAGAAGGCTATCTATGCTTAAATGAATAAACTAATTAGATAGATAGATAGATAGATAGATAGATAGATAGATAGATAGATAGATAGATAGATAGATCGGAAAATAATACGACATACACACAAATAAATCCGTAAATACAACAATATGATACTAGTTTATGTATTATTAACCTTTATATTTTAAAATGTTTGATTTATCAGACCTCACTTTTACAGCTTCTGATTTATCAGTAGAAGTCTGACAAATCTGTTTTTCTGAATTTCAGGAAACGATGGTTGAAACAGGCAGACAAATCTATTTTTCAATTGCAAATCAGGTAAGATTCATAAATGTATATGTAAAATGATAAACTAATTCTGCTGAAATTTTCAATAAGTATTTGACTAGAATCTCCATCAACTGTGCTGTATTTCTCAGCTTATATGCCAAGAAGCAGGTGATTTCACCCCAGGGCTACCTAAGCTTCTTTATTTCTTCGCCTTCATCCAGTAAAGCATAGTCACTGCTCAGTGTGTTTTTGTGATGCTTCCGTATAGAAGATCTATATCTTCAGATGTGGATGAATGAGTAAAAAGCTAACTAAAACTGGCTGGCACTGTGGCTGAGTAGCACAGTTTCCTCACATGCTTAGAGCTCCAATTCAAATTTCATATCCATTGCTGATTGGGTGATGTTTGCATATTCAACCATGTCATATGAATTTCCTCCAGCACTCCAAACAGATGTGGTTAAAGTGTCTTTATATTTACCATAGTGTATGTACATGTCTGTACATCCCGCAATGGACAGACACCTGTCCAGCATGTACCTCAGCTTTCTGCCCTATGCTATCTGGAAGTGTAATGGATGTGGTGTGGAGGAAGCATGTTTGCATACTGCAGTTGTTTTGTGATTATCATTGCTATTTTACAAACCTAGTTCGACCGAATATCCAGATAGAACCCCACTTCCCATTACTCCATTACAGCAAATGTTTTCTGTGTTTATCATGAGGACTAATCAAGGCTTTGTCCATGTGAAACACTCAGGAGAGGTTTCTCATTGTATCACATTCAGAGGGGGATAAGATTTCATCACGTGGGACTTTGGTTTGTAAGCAAGTAGGGTGAGACACAGTGATTCTGCAAAACAGCTCTCTTTCAGCATGTGCAGATCACTTCTGTCACCCTGATGTATTTACACAACGGCACAGTGCACCCATTTCTTCAGTGTGCTGATACCTTGCACCATTCCTGAGATTGCACACTCGCTGCACACTTACCCAAATACTATCCTCTTGACGATATTGTTTCCAATTCCTGCCTGTATCACTGAACATTAGAGAGTAACTGGTTACCCAGTCTGAGCTGCCGTATCTCCCTTGTGTGGCAACGGCAGTAATCTCAGTCCTCTCTCCCAGATCAATTTCAAGCCATTGATATCTGTTGGACTGCAATGGGGACCACCCACCAGCACCTTTTGTGTAAAAAGAAAAGAAAGAAGAGTAGTATGAGAAAGATTCCAGTTTTCCAGAATAGGGTGAATGCACAGATCAATAGCTAACATTGTTACAACGACAAGAAAATATTTTATATACGTGAAGGGATCTGATTGGGTAATAACAACACATTGCTAAATAAATGGATCTCTAAAATACACAACCTAAGTGCAATGATTACAAAAATTTAAATGCCAATTCAGAAATCATGAATGGATAATCAAATAAATTGTCTTATACTTTATAAGACAACGATCCACTTGTTTAACATTGTTGTCTATCTGTCTATCTTGCTTATGCTCTGGGACAAGATGATCTCTAGACTCCCCACACACGCATTCATTTCCCGACGGTGCACAGGTCACTCACTGGCAGGGAAAACTCAGAAGATACAAACTAACAAGCCACTTTGACGTTCACAGATACAATACAAAGTTTCTACTAATTTCATGACCCAGGTCTAGGGGACAAATAATCCAGTCCCCCCCTCCCCCCCACATTGGTGGCCCTGTCTATAGTATAGCACTCAGGCCCGCCATCACTCACCTAACAGAATTACAAAACAAGAACTTTAAATCAATAGAACTGCCACTATTGTGCTGATTTCTAGGAAGTCAGAGAGAGATAGATAGATAGAGAGAGAGAGAAAGCGGAACAGGAAATAATTAACAAAGATTTACGTAATCTGATGCAACCCATTGCTTTGTGTAAAGGGTGCTTAAGGTAAACAAACGTAATCTTTCACTTCCAGTGAATAGTGTATAGCTTTCTGTGAATGAGAACGAGAACTATACTCAGTAAATGTGAGGCGTTGGGGGGGGGGGGGGGGGGGGGGGGGGGGGGGGGGGGGGGGGGGGGGGGGGGGGGGGGGGGGGGGGGGG
>JABFEA020000119.1:9153703-9167243 GCA_019775915.2 Cyphomyrus plagiostoma | reverse complement strand
CTTATGCCGCGTCTGCCGGAACAGACGCTGGCGCAGACTTAAATACAAAACATAAAGCACACGACAGGCGAGCGGCTTCGCCACACAGCTGTAAACACTGGGTAATCACACGAGGTAACAAAGAGGGCGTGTCAGACGAAAGGCTGGAACAGGACGGACGACGCGGTACGTAACAGCCAGCTCTCAATAATCGAATAAGATCTTGCTGCTAACCACTCAGCTGAGCAGCTAAGCATGTTACCTGTAAACTACTTGATTATATGCTCCCGTTTTCACAAATTCTGTGTTTATTGAGTGTGAAACTCTCTGATCAATTCATTGTCTATATGAAACATTTAAAATGTAAGAGATGTTGCTTTAACTCCACTGCATGTACATTTTCAGTCAAATGACCATTGCCTTTTTCATACGGTCAATATGGAAACTGGGAAATAAAGTCATTTGTTAACCCCTTACCCAAAGAGGGAAATATACAGTAGCCCACTGACAACACAACAAACATTACTAATACAGTTAAACAGTTTTATAATGTGTTTGGGATCACCAGTGAAACAAGGACAACAAGCATCACTTGGAGACTGGATGAGATTTAAAAGCACAATAAATTCTCACCTTGAGATACCACATGAAAACACACAAAAAGCAAAAAAAAGAATACTGGCAGTCAAGTTCTGGAAATACTTTGATTTTCAGTAGTTTTCAACATTTTTAGATAATGGAAATCCTTTCCTTTTATAATGATATTTACTCTCCTCCACATATAGTCAATAGATATGGTGGGAAATGTCATTCCAATTATTCAGTCTTTGTCTAAGGATTTACTGATAATGGTCACAGTGTCTTGAACCAATTTTTGTTTAAGCATCTGCTGCTATATTTGCTGCATACTTCACTTCAAAGATAGAAATGAAAATGCTGAAAATCTAGTGAACCTTGAGTGTCTTCTTCAGCACCAGTGGTGGCTTCTCAAACAAAGACAGATAAAAAGAATGTGCAAACAGGACTAACCTGCAGTTAAATACCCACTGGCAAGTGATCTGCTACTGTGTACCGGAAACTCATATGTTAGAACGCTTGCTACTGTAAAAGTTATTTCTCAGTAGTTGCATCAGTTTCTTTTACCAGTCTATGAACATTGCTTGGCTTTAGTTCATGTGCTGCTGAGTCTACGATGAATGTCCACAACAATTTACTATTCATGGTCTCCCTCTTGGCCACCTTAGGCCACCGTATTCCCCTCCCATGTTTTGTCCACCAATCATGCCTTTATTTACAGGATCCCAAACACATTTGTTTTCGTGCGCCTGGGTGTCAGCCCCTTCAGCAGCAGTGACTACCTTCTCCTCGTACGACATGCATAACGCTGAACCCCCTCGGGGTGTTTTGTTCTACAAAGTAGCTTCTGTGCCATCATTGCTTCTGATTTTAGGCATCCTAGGGGCTTCATCTTCAAAGGAACTTGCTACCTAAATAGCACCTAACAGTCCCAAACTGGATCTAACTAGTATGATTAATTGAATTAAAATTACCTATTAGTTTGCTATGTGTATTGTCACATCATTGTTACATTTTATTTATGTGTATTATCCCATTTTTACATATGTATTTTTAATCTGATATTTTAATGACTTTGACATTGAATACCATTTGCATGTATCCATTCATCTTTTATCCACTACAGAGGACATACAGAATATATCTCACGGTACACAAAATCGGAGCTCAGTCCATTCCAGAGAACAGTCACACACTAATGGAAATTTTTAGAAAATAATCCACTAATTCTCTGAATTCCCTAAACCTACACAAATAACCGCACATAGAACCAAGGCAGAAACAAAACTTTCAGTCCTGGAGGTGTGATGCTGCAGAGCTCCGCAGCCACCGTGCCCCCCCCAACAAATGCAAACATCTCTCTATTTTAGCATGTTTTTTTTTTGGATTTCTGATGCCAAAATATTTTATGCAGACAGGACCTCCGCACAGAGAGTTTACAGTTATTAATTAATCCTTTGGAATGTCGTTTCATGGTCAGAATGTCCTTTCATCTGCAGGTGTAGGCAAGTGTAGGTCTTGACACATATAGGCCTGTATGGCAGCGTGTTTACTAAGGCTATTAAAGCTAACAGCTTATGTCAATAACAAGAGCAGGCTGCTTCTGCTGGGGATTTAAAGCGGCAGTCGTTTGGTGTGTAAGTCCTTAACCACTTCCCCACTTCAGCCTGCAAGTTCCCCCTCTATTAAATGACAGGGAAATTGCCTCTGACGTGTCTTTGGCAATAATAACTAAATTGCTGGGGAGAACAGATGCATGTCTAATGAGCTGGTGATTCCTCATCAATAATTCACAGTTTTTCCACAGGCCAGCTTGTAGGAAGAGAAATATTTAGGCCAAAGTGACTCATGTGACAAAAAGAGCCACAAGTAAAGATATAGATGACATATGATATTCTCTAGAAAAAGCCTGAAATATCATAATGATCATACTTAGATGAAAACTTTATGAGGTCCATGATATTACCCCTGTCTTAGCCGTCAATTAATGTAGTAACATCACAGACATCAAAGTGATGTAAGACAGCATTTCTGCACTAGGTAATGGCACAAGGTTATAAGAAAAATATGAACTAGGGTGTGTCTTTGGAAGAAAAATACTTGAAAGGAAGCACATTTGACTAATGTGACAGTAATAGACATTCATAATGGCACTCTGCTAAGACAGTGGGGGGTGTCTTTGCATGCAGCAAAACTGTACATGGAAATTAGAGTATATTGTTTGCAAAATTATTTCAGTGGGGTGCTAAATACACCTAGGAATTAAAACAACAATCACAGTCTAAAGTTACAGTGCATACTTCATCCATAACCTCCTACTTTTTATATTCGCACTTCTCTAGAGAGCATATTACACTGTATAAAGGAAATTTAGAATGCAGGATAGAACAGAGCAGGTGTTCATGTGAGACATTTCCCACCCTTATTTGTGTTCCAGTGGAGTGTCAAAATTTTGGTTACTAGCTATATTTATGTGTTCGTACTTTATGGGAAATATCTGTATATTTCCTACAATTTCTAAGGAAATTTAAGCTCATGCACACTGACAAAAAATGCCATTGTATACTGTGTGAAATTGATGATACTGTATTCCTGTGATAAAATCAAGTCCTCATATTTTCATATTTATGTATTACTGTCATGACTATTAATAGCCATCTGACTGTAAAATTGCAGCATTTTCATCTCTAGGGTTTTCCGAATGAAAATGCCTTCTACCGTCAGTCTTCCCCGGTGACCTCAAGGCTGGATGATGGATGTATAGGTAAATGGAAGGCATGCTAACATGCTAACATGAAGCATGCCAAAAATTGTCTAGCCCTCTAGCCAGTGCTGGAGTGCTAAAATGTGGGTAAGGTACGATTGTCTGCCTACTAGTCAGAGCTTCCTTTATAATAATAATAATAATAATAATAATAATAATAATAATAATAATAATAATCATCATCATCATTATTTTTATTGTTATGGTTATTATTGTTATTATTATTATTAAAGACTGATCTTTTAAAGTTGAAAATGAAAGAAAATCGAGACTGGCATAAATGCCATGCCCTTTGAGTATAATTGCCTCCACTGCACTTACACACCCAAATGGAAATGCATGATAATTTCAGTCTCTGCATGATGTATGATCAATAATGCCAAAATCAGTGGACATATAATAATTTCGACACATGCAGTATTTTTACATATGTCACATTTGGCAAGCTAAGGCTAAAGGAGGCTGACAGTGAGCCATGGCCCTTGTTAAAAGGGACTGATACCCCGTTTCCGATGTTTGCTGGCTCAGTACCCATGAGCACTGCTTTAACTGAGAGGGAGGAAGCACGAGAGATGGAAACCATGGGCACATGAAACGCCTTCTTTTGTCTTTGAACCTATGAAAAATTCAGTAGCCAAATAGTCCAGGGAAAACTGACATCAGAGAAACCTGTATATAACAATGTTCTACTGTAAATACTGCAAATGTTGTTCAAACCTTTAATACATATTTGTCTTTTTTAACATTTAAAACCCTATCTTAACTAAAAAGCTTCAGATCTGTCCTATTAATTAAAATTATATATTCTTTTACAAAGTCACTTCAAATGACACTCTGTAAACTTAGCTCCTGCATGACAAGATTTGCTTTATGAGTGTTTTAATTACTATGTGTAACTTCCTCCTGGGCACCTTACAGTAATTGGAGAGCTGTTTTACAACATTTAATCATACATTGGCTGGCCTTCCCTAGGTATGTACTTTCACTTCTGGAATAAAGTGCAGAAAACGATTAAATACGTGAGTTATTTTATACAAAATGATCTCAATTAAAAGCCTCAGAAACCTCAGAATGATATTTCCCATTTATATATAAATATTTGCCACTGATACTTTTTTCATTATACAGTAAAACTTCGGATTTGAAGCATACAGTAATTTGTTCCGGAAACATGCTCGTAATTCAAAGCACTTGTATATCAAAGCGAATTTTCCCATTAGAAATAATGGAAACTCAGATGATTTGTTCCACAACCCAAAATATTCATATAAAAATGATTAATACAAAATATAAATAAAAAAAACATTAAACAAATCAATCTGCACTTTACCTTTGAAAAGAATCATGGATGATGTGAGAGAGACGAAAAAGAGGAGAACAGGAGGGTTATTTTGTAGGACGACTTTCTCTATAACTAATGGAATCACTGCTATCTGTTGGCTCACTGGAATATTTTTCTTTTTGTGTGACTTTAACAAGGAACCCATCCAATGACAGCCGCTTTTGCCTCCTTTTCCATTTTGCAGAAATATGACATTGCATTGTCGTTAAACAAATTCATCGCTCGCACTGCAACACCCTTATTTGGGTGGTGCTTTTCTACTATATTTTGACCATATGAGTGAGGGACGCCGAGTGACACTGAGCATGGGAGACGATTACCCACAATCCCACAGCTAGAGAGTGCCATGTCATTGCACTTTTGAACAACAAAAACCACATCTAAAGTGAGTGGTACATTGTTAAATGGTAAATGGTGCACTATTGGTGTTTCGTTATTTTATTTTATTTTATTTTATTTATATACGTTTCTTTATAGAGTACATCTGGTCATGTAATCATACTGTTTAATAAAACCCCAAAAGAAAAATAATATATAATAAGTAAGGAACAAACCTTATCATTCAAAAAATCTTTTGAGTTCCTTATCAGAATAAAGCACATATTGTAATTGAAAGGACATTTGTATTGCTGAGATTGCAGAGATTTAGATAAGTCAGATGGAACATTAGAATACAGCATTCAGAAGGTTGCTGCATTCTGTGGCATGTTGTATGTTGTGTAACATTGCCATGCGTGATGGATGTCCATTGGACATAAATGAGGACACATTAGAGGACATTAGAAGGCATGATGCTGAACTGCATGTGCTGATGCCAACAAAGGAGCGTATGCCGGCAGCAGCGCGGGCAAGGAAGGGATCAGCTGGCAGAGGAGTTGAATCGTCTGTAGCCTGGTAAGGAATCTAAACTGTGAGAGTAGAAAAATAATAGCCCAATTGAACATTTTAAAACACCTTAAAAACTGTAGGTTGTGTTTTGTTTGAAAAAACACTGCACCTTTATATTTTGCAAAATACAGACCCAAAATTAAAATAAAAAAAGACACACAAGCATGATGAAAGTCCCCGTTCCTGGCTGATTTGCTTGCTTAGCAGTGATCTTCCGTGTCTTCTGACATCATTATGCTGCTTTCGTCACTGTGCGGGTCATCTGGTGGTACCAGAAACAAGGACACACTCGCTGCTATCTCAACCCACACCTGCTTCACCTCTAAAGGCTTCGGTGGGACAGTGCATGAGCACCAGGCTGCAGAAGGGAATTGAGAGCACGTGTTCCACTCTCAAGCCCCAACATGTCATTCCCGTAGACACAATAATCTTACGAGCTGATCCGTTGTTCACGTTTCGCTATTGTGCCAGTCATTCTTTACACATGTGTGGCCTGGGTTAATAACTTCTAGAATAAGTATTACATCATAATGTACAGCTTTCTTAACTACTGACCACACATCTTTACCTTAAAGTACGTGTGTGAGTAGGTGTAGGTCACATAAATAGGTCGGTCCATCTGCAGAATACTCAAGCAAAAAGCAAAATGGCTTCCCGGGTAAATGAGCCATTATAGTATCAATCCACAGTAGAGGATTAGACAATCTTTTTGCATCTCGTGCTGGCAAAGTCAGGTTTTTCCACCGTCAAAATAGCTAAATGGATTTGGAGACGTCCATTGGGCTTTATGCTTTGCATTATCTTGTTAAAATAGAGCCCTACAGGTTTTTACAAAGTGTATGTGATGTTTACGGAGCCTGAAGCATTTAACTGACGTTAATATCATACTCACCATCTCTTCTGTTGAGCTTGGCAAAACCAGGACTGTGCGTGCTGGAGAATTGGGAGGAGCTGTAGAATGAGGTCTGAGGCAGAGCGAAGACAAGTTGGCTGTCACAATTTTCTGTGAAGAAAAACAAACAGCGCCATTAGCCCTTCTGTACAGCCACTGCAACTTTTAAAACATCAAACCATTTATTCATGATGTGCCTCATCATGTGACCAAGTAAGAAAATACAATAATAATATCATTACCTTATCTTTCAGCATTGTCTTAAGGACTCGGGAGAGTTACAAAGTAAGTGTGCAATTCTGTGGTTTTTAACTTTTTTGACCCCATTTCAAGCTTAAGCTAACCCATAATTTCACTTGTGTTATTGACAACAATAACATGGCCTGTGGGTCTGTTACATCCCATAAGGCCTTTAGAAAGATAAACATGTCAGATAAATTGATACAATTTACTTCCATTAACAGCAAACTGCATATAATTTTTAAAGGAATGAAGTGTAATAAACATTCTTTTTCTAACAGGCTGGTCCACCATTTAAGACACAGCCTTTGAAATAAACATATGAATGCATGGCAACCATCATTTTACAGCAGGACATCAACAATCTGGCTGTAGCACGATACATTTCAAAAAAGAACATACACATGACATTTATTGCTTTATTTAATGCTCTTATCTGATTTCCCTGACCCACATTTGACCTCCATTGGATCTTTTTTTAAAAATAGTAAATATAAATTTTATAACATTATTAATGTGGAGATGTATCGATGCAAGGTACATTAACAACATGAATAAGAAAAAGAAAATAAGGCTCCAAAAACTAATGTATCTAAAAAAAACTGCACAACAGATGAAGTAACCAGACGGTCTTGTTTAGTGGAATAAATCCTGGCGAGAATGCCTAGGATTTTTCAAATTATCGAGCTAAAACAGTTGCTTAAAAAAAAGTAATTTTCTTTGAGGAATTTCACATTTGTTTCTGCACAAAATTAGCCATGCTGAAAACCAGAAGGCTGGGAGCAGGCAGAACACCAAATGCCGTAAGTATTCAAATGAAATGAACGCAGAGAATAAATTTACCCCATGAATTTATTCCTGGGAGTTATATAGTATTTTATATGCAGACACACACACACACACACACACCAAGGTTTTCATATAAAGAAGGGTGGCTGTACAATTGAGGCTTCAGTATTGTATTTAAATTTGCTTTTTATTTGCCCAGTGACAGCTTCCACCCATTTATGGAGTTAGATATCCCACAGGTGCAATTCAGGTTAAGTACCTTCCTCATGAGTATTACGCCAGCTCTACTCTTGTGACTTGACCTGTCAGCATTCAGGTTACATGCCTACATACTTACGCCACCTACTGTTCTCATTTAGCTCAGTAAAGATCCATCTATGCCAGAACATAGAAACATTTTATTATATATAGAGCAGCAGTATATTTCTACGGCCACTCCTACTAGAATAAGAAAGGTAAACTTACACTTGTCACACTTTTAAAACAAATACCTATTGAATGAGCACCTCAGATGGCACATCCCATTTGCCCCTGCATATCGTTCTCATGCAGCAAAATTTAAATATGAAGATACATAAGTGATGCTTTCGTGCACACAGAATACCACAAAAATACATACCATTTATAAAAAGAAAAATCTGCTAGTCTTTGAGAAAAACACATTAGCACAACTTGAAAAATTATGAGAGACTCTAGTTCAACATCATGATTAAGGTTTATCTATATATTTAGCGATAAACTGGATGATTGACCCATCATCTATATTGAATAATTAATTGTTCTGCATTGCATTCATATATGTATTCAGAGATACAATGAAAACAAGAGTATAATGAGATCGCTGGGGCTACAAGTAATTCTAACAATCAATAAAGTGGTTTTCTTTGTAATATCATTCCACTTCTTTTGTTCCTTTCACGAAAATATATGCAGGTACATTAGCTGTCAACCACACAAGTAATTTGGAGAATTTAATTGCCATTTGTTAATCAAACAGTAGCAGATTTTATGGAGCTAAGCTCTTGTTGAATGGCCCTAAATACAATTAAATGCATGCTTATAGAAACAAGACGATAATAATGTTTTATTATTTATGTTTCTTCAGGTAAGATTTGGTTGTAAATTGTTTTAATTAAATCCAAAGCCTTTCTCCTTTTATGAAGATTTTATATAGGAATCTTTATTCATAAAATTTGATGTAACTTGGAGGATTGTTAATAGCACTGTAAAATGAGTTAAAAAATGAAGTAACCATAGTCAGTGTTATACCTTTGCCCATTCACAAAGAATATTTATCCATATACTAAAGAATCTCCATGCATCAATTAAATGCCATCCAAAATATATTTACTCCATGCAACACAAGAAGTGCAGGATCCGCCCATGTGTCATGCAGAAGGAAAGACCCAGATGTAGATCAAGTTCAGGAAGAACCCTCATAGGGGGTTATTTCAATGGAAGATCATGTTCTGCAACAATGGCTGAACAGAGGAACACAGGATTGGGAAACACTTAAATACAGGACTAACATATGAATGACACGATGCTGGTATGCATGGTAGCATCAGAGGTAAGGAGCAAAACACAGCTAGGAAGAGTTAAGAGGCTTTAGGATTGTTCTGGAGGGCCAAAATCTGCAGGGGAACCAGGAGGCGTGGAGGAAGTTGCCAACAGGAGACCAGGAGGCATCAAGGAAGCCACCAATGGGCAACCAGGAGACATCGAGGAGGTGCAATGGGGAACCAGGAGTTGTTGAGGAGGCCACCAAAGGGGGACCGTAAAGTGATGAGGAGGCTGCCGATGAAGGACCAGTAAGCGCTGTGGTGTCAGCAGGCGAGGAGGCGAGGTCAACCCATGAGGAGGGCACTGACGAGGCCAGAGCAGATGAGGAAGGCACCAGTCAGATGCAAGCAGGTGGCAAGGAGCCTGGGGACAAGGCAGGTGCCAGCAAAGAACAAGGATGTGAGGCAGGCACTGAGGAGGAACCAGGAGATGAGATAGGTGCTGGCAAGGAGCCATGAGATGAGACTGTGGACGTCCTCAGTTTCTGTGGAGAAGCAGGTCAGTAGAACACATGCTTACCCAGGAAGCCAAAGTGACAAGCGGTCCTGGATGGGGTGCCGGTGGACCAGTGCTCAGCTGGAGTGCCAAGGAGCCAAAAATCTCTGTCCAGCCCTCTAGAGAAGGCAGAAGAAAGTTTAGCAGCCATTGAAGCGGTCAGGAGTGAAAAGGCTGGAGGAACAGACGGTAGGTCAGACCCAAGCTGGACGATCACAAGAGGGCGGTGGGACAACCAATGGGTCCAGGGCTGCAGGGACCAGTAACAGGTCCAAGACTTCAGGGACTGGTGAGGGGTCCGAGGCTACAGGGACCAGCGGGACAGCCAACAGGTCCAGTAGTCGAGAGGGGAGCAGATGGAACAGCAGGTATGACAACACCTGCAGGAGTGCAGGATGAAGACGGGGCACCTGGGGTAACCACTGGTGTTCACTGCGGGACACTAGACGAAGCTGAGCAGCCCAAAACAGTGTTCAGACTGGAGGTGTAGTCTCACCTGGGTCAGGTTCAGTGGCATTGCTATCACAGGGGTAGGTGCGGGGGAAGCAGCCCTCTCTGGGTTTGGAGTCTAGAGCACAGGCAGAGTGGCCCTCTCGGATGGGCTCTGGAAGTGTAGCAGAGGTGGGAACGACCTCTGGATAACCTCTGGATTCGCCTCAGAAGCATGGAAGGCCTCTGGAGGCACTGCAGAGGTGAAGACTGCTAGTGCTGGGATGGACTCTGAATGAACAGCAGTCCTCAGGATGAGTGGTGGCTCCTTCTGGGTTAGGGCTCTGGAGGCACGGCAGCAGCTTCCCCTAGGCAAGGCTCGGGAGGCTTTGGGGAACTGGTGGGATGAGCAGCTCTATCTTGCAGGCTGACAGCGGCCTCAAATGGCAGTGAACAGGCTGTTCGAGCAGTAGGCTTGAGCGATGGATAGCTGGCGGGAGGAGCACTGAACTCGTTCAAGAAGCAGGCTCGAGTAGGGCTGGAGCTGGTTGCTGCATGAGGCTGTAGTTGGCTGCTATGGAATATTGTTCCCTTCCCTAGGCATTGCACCGTTATCAGGTTCTCCAGGATCCCCCCCCCTCCTGGGATCACAGTCACAATCTCTTGCCCTAAATGGAGAAGCCTGCAGTGGCATGCTCAAAAAGGTCCCGATGCACTTCGAGGAGGGTGAAGTAAGCTGTCAGCAGGACATGCTGGGCAGGAGTGAGTTGCTGTGCCACCCCAAACTGTGGGAAGCAGGAGTGCAGGGTGGCTTCTTGTTGTGATGAAGTGGCAGGGTAAGTGGCTTCACCTTATGAGATGGCAGCGGGTAAAGCAGCGGGCTCTGCGGCAGACGGGTCAGACGCTGAATAGCTCTGCGGTTTAGTCTTCCTTCTCCTCTGGCGTTGGTCATGAGCCTTCTCTGGGGGAAGGGGGGGGGGCAGAGGAATAGCAGTCCTTGTCATCTCCTGAGTCTCAAGCTGGAAGCAAAAGTTCCAGCATGTTGTCCTCTGACCATTCCACCTGTGGCCAGAACCAGTCTGCTATTGGAACAGACTGCAACACCCCAATACAGGTTCCCTCTATAAAGTTTCCACTTATTCATATTAAGTCACTTAATTTCCTGAGTCACAAAACTATGGACTATGGCAAAAACAAAGAAAGAAATAAACAGACAAGCAAACCATCAAGCAAATAAATAAGCTTTGTATGTTCAGAGCTTCAGATGGACATGAACCCATAACTCTGAACAAGCTTGAGAATAACATCCCAGCCAAGAAGCATTATGGTAATACTCAATTTAAAAGACCACTTACATGGAGTAAATTCATTATTTTCTCAGATTGTACTGCTTTTTCCAAATCATGCTATATTATAGCACTTTAAATATCAGCTTTCTTAACATAATTATAAACCAAAATAAATGTATTCAATAACACAATTTCTGGCTTATTAACTTTCTAGCATAATTACAAAACCTTGATTATTTTAGCAGGGATATAATAAATTTTAATAGAAAACAGATAAAAGATTATTTGACACCCTGTGGACTTTGGCTTTCTGGAATATAAATTGCGGAACATAAATTGTTAGGCCTACATTTGACTTAACTTGTCATTTACATTAATACACAAAATCCATTTTGCATATTCTACCTAGTTATAGTTTCCTCCTGCACTTCAAAGACATGATTTTCCAAACTGATGTCTCTAATTCGCCCTGGGTTATGGCTGTGCGTGTGTGTGTGTGTATCTGAGTCCATCCCTGTGATGGATTACAATTCCACACTTCAAAATAGCTGGTTTATTTCAAATGAGAAAATAGATTCAAAATTAGTTGTGTGTCCTTGCAATCCTAAGAATTCTAGGAATTATATAACTATAACATATAGAAATATATTAGGCTAAGTTAAAGTGACATCTGCTTTGTCAACACACCTAGTAATTGAATAAATTAGGCAAAAAATGTTGTGGATTAAAAAAATAATTGTTTCAATTAAAAATAGTCAAAAAGAGGTTGAAAGGAATTAGTTTGTCCTACACCACAGTGTATGAAGGCCCACTTGCACCCCTGCAAGAACAGGACAGACGGAGAAGGGTGCAAAGACAGAGATGCCCAAAAATATTTCCCTCTCACCTTGATGTACTTCAAATGATGGAAGCTGAATGCATGACATGTATCTGGATGGATTATGAAATGCTACTCTTTCAGTGCCAACTGCATTTTGATCCAAATTGAGATGCTATTTGTCCTGTATTTTCGTGCACATTGGGTGCGTCCAAAATTGTTTACTTATTTGGTGTGTTGTGGGCAAATATAGTATGTGACATGAGTAGTATGTCTGAATCCTCAGTATGGATGACATAGTAGACAAATGGTACCTGGATGACATACTACATTCTGTGAAATTCCGTAGTATGCAATTGGTGGAAGCTACACTATCCGATAAGGCCATTGAAGCTGCAACCAAAAATGAAAGAACGTTGCTTGCTCAAATTGCATCTTCTTTATATGCAGTTGTGCTATTGCTCTGCTGATTCAACCTTCACACTATACTCTGATGGTATGTACAACCAGTAAAGACTGGCAACAAGGCCGTGCAAATATAGGTGTGAAACTGAAACACTATGCTAGGCTCCAGAGAGGCAAGCAACCTTAGAAGGACTTACACAATGACAACAATTACGCTGCACTACACACAAACACCCGCAATACTCAAAGGAGAGAGAAACATGGGGAGATCCCATTACAAACTACAAGTCAAATGTTACGCATTGCAAAGAGGAATGCAAAGATAAGGCAAGGATCATAACAAAAACACAGGTAAGGCTCACGCGATAATCTGGTGTATAGCACAGCTATGTACAAGGACAACAGACAAGGACTATTTACAACTCGCTCAAAGCATACTGGGGGATGTTAATGACCTCCAATAGCAGAAGGCAGCTTGCCAATACTACTAAATATAGTGTTCAACAGTTTTTAACTTTTGTGGGGGACAATTTATGTCACTGGTAAACATCCAGGTTAAGCTACACATAAGATGGCGGCTGTTGTATGTCTGTTGGCATCCATACTGTTCTCATGTTTACATACAATAAATGCTACATTAAGTCGAGTATTAGCCTTCTAATGAAATGCAGTACCTACTGAATATATGCAATTCTGGATGCCCCCTTTGTTTCACACAATACATAGTCTTGGTCACTGAGCCATAGTACATGAGCTTGTTTGGACTATGCAGTTGATTGTGTTATTTGTTTTTTTTTTATCAGCAATACATTCTAAATTTTCAGTCCATGCTGTTAACAATACTAACATTTACACTACATCTATTGGTTTGGCATATTTGCTTGTATACAGAAATGTTTTGAATAAAGAGGAAAAGAAGAACTCTGAAACCTCTAAAGTATATGGACTGGATTTTAAAACCATATACACTCACCTAAAGAATTATTAGGAACACTTGTTCAATTTCTCATTAATGCAATTATCTAATCAACTAATCACATGGCAGTTGCTTCAATGCATTTAGGGGTGTGGT
>JABFEA020000119.1:9124234-9151845 GCA_019775915.2 Cyphomyrus plagiostoma | reverse complement strand
ATGGGCCAACATTTCTAAAGAATGCTTTCAGCACCTTGTTGAATCAATGCCACGTAGAATTAAGTCAGTTCTGAAGGCGAAAGGGGGTCAAACACCGTATTAGTATGGTGTTCCTAATAATGCTTTAGGTGAGTGTAGGTCATTCTCAGGAACTCACCTCTGTAAGATAACATTTTAGTCTCATTTACAAAGCTAGTTTGAAGACTCAAATGATACAGTACAGCTTCATTTGCTTATGCTTATTTTGTTAATCCCAGTTTGCGTAACGCAATAAAGAATGCGCATCTGTGCAAGAAGTCAAATAACGACACGCTTAAAACCACACATCTACACCATTATGTGTATAATGGTTACCAATACCATATGTGCTAGCCAGGTGGAATGGTGGCTCCGAGGCTAGGGATCTGTGCTAGCGGTTGGAAGGCTGATGCCAGGACAGATCCTACTCTGTTGGTCCCGGTAGCAAAGTCCGTAAATGTAATTGTTACATCCTGGGAATGATGTTAATGTACATCCTGCCCTGCAAGCAGGTCCTCCTACTTACAGGGAACATTTGGGGGTCGGTGGCAAGGTTGGCATTCCAGTCACTGGAAATAAAACTCACGTTAGTTTATTTGGAGTAGTGCAGTGCTGAGGTATCACCTGCCATGCGGCTGCAGTCAGGTTCTCATCCCTGAGGTTGTTTGGCCAAAGTACACATCTAGTCTATCCGCAAATAAAAGTCAATGCGAGTATACGCTGAGCTACTCGCTTTTTTTCACTTAAGTGCATGATAATTAAGCCCTAGGTTGTTTGTTATTTAAAATTCCCTCTTAGTACTAATAAATATAGATTATAATTACTAAATGAATTTCATCTGGTCTAAAATTAGATCACAGAGATGGACCCATTTATATCAGCACCCTCATTTTACCATCCAGGATACATTTTAAAGAAGACACCGATAAGCAGTATAGTTTACTTTGATGATAGAATTTACACAATCTGCCATTCCAACAGCTTGAACAGCATGACACATTGTGGTCGTAGGGGATTAGTGATGGCGTTTTTCATTTTAATGTTAGCGTTGCCATTTTTGAAGTAAGGTGATTAAGTTGTCACAACCTTTCCTTCACATCAAATTACTTTTACACAAGCTGAATGAAATGTCTTAGTGTCTTTACAAAGGCAAGATGAAAACCTTTTTAAAAGCCTTTACATTCACTGCAAAAAAAAGGCACCATTTGCATTACGGATGATCTGTACAGTACCACTTTTTGAATATGTCTTCTGCCTGGATTACCACCCACTAAATTATGCAATTCATAATTCAGTCATTTCAATACTGTGTAGAGGTAAACAATTTAAATGTCCATGACAGAGTATAGAGCAACATTAAATAATAAGACTATTAATTTTTTGTTTTAGGATTGAATTGACCTGACACTTTGTGCTATAACCAATGTCTTTATGATGTCAAATAAAATGCGATAGTGGATTTATTCCTTATTATTAAGCCATTTAATGCATTTTTCTGAACTCACTAAAAGCTTAGGTTCAGCCTAGTTACCTGAAGCCTAAAGTGCTAAATAGCTTTCCTAAAGTGCTAAATAGATTCCAAGGCTGATGCACTTAAAAAACAGGACAAAAAAAAAAAATTGTAAACACACAGATGTAGAGGACACCCTGTCTTATACAGATCATCACCCACAGGCTGAGAAAATATAAGAACAGATGGAGAGATTTAAAATCTCTGACGGATGATTTTGTTACTTTCTACATTGAGCCACACACTGCAGGATGGATGCTGATGAATGCGAATTGGATATTAAATTCATAGCATTTATTTCCACGCAGCATTTCATCTTAGGTGCACAGTTTGAAGTGACTGTTCATTGTTTTTTATTTCCTGCTCTCGCTTTCCCCTTGAAGTTACTGTGCATTGACTAACTACAAAGTTGACTGTTTGGAACCATAACCCTAGAGGTAAGTCTTTGCGGCAAGCTGACAATTCGCATTTGGAGTGTGTTGTAAAGAACAGCAGGTGCCACGAGATATTATTTTAGTTCCAACACATCATCACATTTACCTCATGCAGAGCTAATTAAACACATACACTGACTGGATAAATCGGGGAATTAAAGACATTGAATTCCATTTTAACAATACTTGGTATGCAAAGGTGTATTTCATTTGAGGAATACTAAAAGTTCATTGAATAGCACAGGTACTAATTATTTCCATAAAAAGTAAGCAGAAAATTTTTAAACGATGTAAAATATTGTTTACCTACTGTACTGTGCAAAAGTCTTAGGCAGCCATAGAAAATAATGTTAAAACAATAATTATGTCGGTGTAAAAATACGCTATTTTGCCTGTCAAAGTGTGCTAGCTTAGCCATTTCATAACATCTGCTAAAATCACCCCCAGTATCTGCAGCGACCCTCCAGTGCACCCATGCATTTTTTACATTAACACTTTTTTTTTTTAACACTAGCACACTTCCTCAATATCTCATTGACTTTTTTAACCAATTAAATTTATTACCTAAGTGAGCTGGTGGTCAAATTTAATTAATACATAGAATGGCTGAGGTGCCTCTGAAGAAATTCTTACTAGTTTTTATTGTGTAACTCTTAATTTGCATATGTTATAATGGTAAATTAAGACTAAGGGTACACTTACTGCCCGAGTTATAAACATTTCTTTGGACTGCATAAGACTTTTGCACAGTACTGAACATTCAGTACTGCATCCTTTTGCCTCGTACAAATGTTTTCATACAATGAAAACAGCTCTTTAAAATCTGGATCTGCACTGGTCAGTAGAATTATCTATAAACATTCCTTAAAGTAGTGAAAACTGAATGACTTAAAATTTAAATTCTATCAGTTCTACTCAGGGGGTAACACTCATACCTCTGGCATTGGGGGTAACACTCATACCTCTGGCATTGGGGGTTCAACCCATGTGAGGTGTCCCCCAAGTACACTACTTATCTCCCACAGTTCAAAGAGATGGAAGTATGTGATTTCATGTCTGTGAATTACAGTTATTGTTTGACTGTATCTACTCTGTATGCACGCCCTGTGAAGGACTAGCCTCCCATCAAGCATTTATCCCTGCCTTGTATTCCATGCTGCCTGAAATAAGTTACAGGCCCCAGCAGGACCCTGGAGTCGTTACGATACGTTTCAAAATGTATGGATTATACTTACATTTCCTTTGATGCCATTTGAATAATTGAAATGCGATGCTATCGCATTCCCCGTGCTCCACCATTTATGTTTTGCTTCCACATATACCGCCCGATCGCACGTATATTATCGCATAATTGGTAACTATCAAATCAGAAATATTGTTGTGGCTGGAGGCCCCTCCCATGGCTCCCTGGCATGCAGTGTTTCTGCTAGAGTGTTGAGTCTTTCTGCTTGAATGACAGGATGTGCGGGTAAGTGATGGATGGCTTGAACTGCAGCGGAATGATCACCAGAGCCCATCATTTTGTATAGGTATTACATTCTGGAAAGCATGTCTCCTGGCTGCAGAGCTGGGTCGTCGTGTACCCCTCGTCTCGTGTTGCAAGACGTTCTGCTGTTACTCTTCTTGTCTGGCTCTAATCTTGGCTTCCCTTCTGTCTGGCCATCTGGGTGAGATTTTTTTGAGGATGAGTAGAAATGGTTTGTCCTGGTTTTTGTCCTATTAGGAGTTCAGCCTGCTGGACCAATAAAACATCAATATTATGATGTCAGACTATTACATCCTTTCGTTCTATGATGTTTATTTCAATATTTACAGGCCACCCTGCATATGCATTACCTGAAGCATAATGTCCACGGCTGGAGAATAAGCTTGCTCACTCGCCTGAAGCAAGTCATGTACACAAAAGGTGAACACAAATAACTGAGCACTAGCCTGGCTTGCAAAAAAAACTGCATGTCAGACTACAATTTAATTGACTTAGCTGAGCTGGTCAAACCGTAATGACTAATGGTGTAATAATTTTGAGACTCGGACCGAGATAGAAATGTTCGCAGTCTTGTGTTGTGTTTCGGTTCTGTTTTTTCGGAAGCCCCCCCAATCCCAACCTGCTGTCGTGCTGTAGGTGCAGCCTCTCCTTATGTTGCAAATGTGACAAAACTCACATTTGGTTTCACAATTAACACTATAACACATGTAAGCCACAGAGTTATTACTCTACTCAAAGTAAGGGCAAGCTGTATATTTTGGAAATATTACACATAACACTTACTTTATGAACTTTTTGGTCCAACCGTGATCATGTTCGTGGTAAAAGTTAGGCTAGTTTCATGGGTTCCAGGTAGATAATAACCCTCTTTGTGTTGCAATTTATTGGTGGTTAAATAAAACCTAGAATTTTTTTTTTTCCACCCACCCCCCCACAAAAAAAAATGTGTAAACCGAACTACGATCATGCTTGTGGTAAGTTAGATTAGTTTCACTCGTCAGTTTCAAAACCTATATAACAGAACCTGGTGACTAAGCCTCTTGACACTGACAATGTGGACTTGTCAAACTTTTAGATCCTCTCTGGGCCACTCACAAGCCCAAGTCTGTGATTTTTTTGATATATCACTTAGTTCTGACTCACTACTGTAGCTTCTTCTCACTATCAGAAGCTGTTGCTATCCATCTTGCTGTTGTGATACAGGATTGCTGCTAATCAGCTTGTGGATTTTCACACCTGTTTGGGTGTTTCTCAGTTGCCCTACGGCCGTAGTAGGTTCCCAATCATGGTGCATTTATACCAATCAGCCAATCGTACCAACAAAACAGCTCTGACCCATCAATACATGGACTCCACCTCTGAACGTGTCCTGTGGTATCTGGCACCAATATGTTAGCAGCAAATCCTTCGAGTCATACACTGCCCGGCCAAAAAAAAAGTCATTATTTTAGTTTATATCAGCGAATACTTAAAAGCCAATGACTGGATCATAATTACAGCTCAGCAATGTTATGCAGCAATAAAATGAAGTCAGCTGAGTATCTGAATCTCCTGAATGGCTAGGTTACACCTACATCCACTATTAATGGATTTTTTTCTTCCCTGTTGGCATGGGCATATCCAGGAAAAGAATGCCAAAATTCATTGGGTTTGAATTGTCAAAGAGTGGTACAGGGAGCATGAGGAATTGACTGGGCAGTGTAAGTTGGGAGGTGCGAGGTGAGGCTTCCATGGATCAAACTTATTTCTACTACACATCCTACAGATGCTCGATTGGACTGTAAATTTGAGGCCGAGTCAGCACCTTGAACAATTTGTGCAAATGCTCCTCAAACCATTCCTGATCCATTTTTGCAGTGTGGCAGGGCACATTATCCTGCTGAAAGCAGCCACTGACATGGGGGAATTCATTTACCAAGATGGGGTACACTTAGTCTCAACCACGTGAATGCCAGAACCCAAGGCTTCCCAGCAGAACGTTGCCCAAAGCATCACACTTTCTCCCATAGTGCATCCTGGTTCCATCTCTTCCCCAAGTAAACGGTGCACACGCACTCGGCTGTTCACATGATGAAACAGAAAGTGGGACTAATCAAACTAGGCCTCTTTCGTCCATTGCGTCATGGTCCAATTCTGAAGCTCACATGCCCATTGTAGGCACTTTTGATGGTAGGTAGGGGTCAGCATGGGCTATGCAGCCCCACACGCAGTAAGCTGACTGTTCATTTGCCTAATATATAATAGCACCCTTCACAGCTGCCATTGTAGATAATCAAGATAATCAAGATAATCAATGTTATTGACCTGTCAGTAGTTTAATGTTATGACTGATTGGTGTATAACTACTGTACGAATAAAAATATTTTGTTTTTCAGGGGAATACGGCACCAACCCCTACACAGAGGGATCTGTGGTTTGTACTTATCGTTAAATTGAAAATGATCTACTGTACACAAAACAATGGAACTCCACTAGCCTTCTTGACATTCTGTTCATAGCATGTTAAACAAAAATTTCATGAACCAGTAAAACTTTTTGACCTCAAGAGTTTTTGCTGAGTGTCAAGGGGAGACGTTTTATTTTTCACCATGGGACCTACTCATAATATACAGGATGAACCTGTAATATACGGGATGGGTCACAACTCCAGAGGTGCTAGCGAGAGATTGATCAGTGGGACAGGTTTAATATGTTTAACTGTTTCATTAAAAAAGGCAAAGCTTAAGAACATATAGATTTTTTTTTTTAATTCACAAACCCCCCCCTCCCCCTGATGCCCAGCATTCTGCGGCCCAGTGCACTTCTCAACTGGTACCAATTCAGGAACCAGGACTTTGGGAACCCCTGGTCTTATGGAACTGAGGTTTGTCATATTCTGTTCTATTGCTGTGGAACTGCAGCAAGAAGCCTAACAGTTCATTACTGTTGTCACTGGCTGAAGCTGATGTGTCTCTGTTCACAACATAGATGTAATTACTCTTTGCCCGTACATGCTGGTGATAGGACCAGGCTGCTTTTGTTGAGGCAGGGGGGGGGGTGTATTGTCCCAAATCATGTATCATGAGTACGATAAATCACTTTATCCATCCATCCATTTTCTGTAACCACTTATCCTATTCAGGGTCGCGGGGAGTCCGGAGTCTACCCCAGAGGTTATGGGCAAAAGGCAGGAACAACTCAGGATGGGGCACCAACCCATTGCAGGGCACACTCACACACCCTTCATAAAACTCTTTATTTCTTGCATATATTGAAATGAATACAGGTGGGTATTAGTCTCTATTATGGATGGGTCGGATCTCATACCCTAGTACTTACTCATTGACATACAGTAGCCCAAGAAGTTAAGCTGTTTCATACTCTTTACTTTGTCCAGCCCCTAGTTGTCTGAGCCCACACTTTAAAAAGCCTGTCTTAGCTTCCATATGCACTGCTACCTCTTCCGAGCTTCACTGCAATCATCCTACAGCAAAATATCACCGGAGAGCTGGAGCTTCCAAAGGACAGGTGGCAGAGGAAGTATTTGCTAAAGAGTTTTTAAAGTTCCTACTGCTATCAGGGTGCAGAGTACATAGCTGGAATCCATGCTCCATCATGTAGAAGAAAATACATTTCCATGTCTCAGGCTTAAAACTGTTGTAGTAACAATGTGCTTTTCAATCTCCATTACCTTGTTACTTCTCTGGTGCACAGCTAAACATGCCACCATTCTTCTTAGTGTTTTGGAAACATTGCCTTTGAATGTTTCAATCTGTTTTTTTGTGTTTGCCAGTGTTGGGATTGTATCAGCCGTATGGTCAAGCTCCTTCAATGAAAATTATTCTCACCGTGTGTCAGGCTGTCCAAATAATGTTGATGCACGTAATCTGTCCCATCTTATTGGCAGAGGATCCTCTCCTCTTCACTCATGGTCTCCCCTTTGCCTGTCTATGCCGTGTAACCTAAGTGGTATTCACTGGTTGGCTGGACATACAATGAAAGAGTAGATTTTCAGAATTCTGATTGTTCAGAATTCTGATTCAGTGCAGTGGTACCTGCACCAGTGTTGATTTTAAACTTTACTGGTGGTGTTCTTTGTTCTCACCCTCAACTTGAGAAATAACTGCCAGTATTACTTTAGTGTGTCACATCTGCTCATAATGACCCCGATCACCCTGTTTTCCCACACTTTCAAAATAAAACTTGTTATTTCAAGCCCTTTGGCTCCTTACTTTGGAAACCATTTAGTCTTAATTCCAGCAACATGACGATGCCTTGTTAATTCCATATATAAACCTATCTATGCGGTACAATAAGTATCCACTTTCTGGAATTCTATTTTCAGTAATTGTCAATAATAAGATTTTGTATGCTGATTTGTATGGTATATGGTGACTGAAGATTTCCTCCCTAAATTCTATAAAATTTCAAAGTTGTATATGAAGCCCTAATACACTTCTACCCTTTTTGGTAGAAGCAGGACACTATTTCTCATCACAACAGCACGCTCAGTATTATTGTTTCTGAAAGACAAAGGCATTAGCCACATCCATTAATAGGGCATCATCTTCAACACATCTGGATTCTTTACCCGGTTTTGTCCTCATCCTAAATTGTCTCATTCGGCACTTGCAGCCAGGCTGTTTGGAAGGTTTACTGAAGCAGAACCCAGTCGGCCAAGGTGTGGCTCTATTTACATCGTTTCATGTGGGGCACAGGCTTCGATCACCAGACACTGGTTTTCAATTACCGGAGAGAAGAGCTCTTTGAAGGTTTATAAATAAAAACAGTCACATTGGGTGAAAAATGTGCTTGCTCTGTTGCATATCCAGTAACCCCCCCCCCCTTCTCCACCACAAATTCCTATGCCTCACATCCAGATGTCACTTATCTTAAAGGTAAAGTATGCAGGTTCGCTATATGCTAAAACAGAATACCATTTCTATGTCATATAGCGTAGCTTCTTATAGCCCAAATCAGCAGACAGGAACACAATAGCTATACCAATGTTTCCTGAAAACTTAATGAATACTAAATGTAATGTCTCTAAAGTATTTTCTATCAATTTTATTTGTAATGCAGCTCAACTAAATGTGACAAGACTAAAGTGGTTAGTTGTAAAAGTGTGTGAATTAGAACTGAGCTAGTTAATAACCATTTAAAATGTGACGCAACAATTGATAATTGATTTTATTTCTTTTTTCATCGTGTACATATCTTCCTCTCCAAAAATGCACACATTGTTTTCAGATAAATTATTTTAATCAGTTAACTTACATTTATCCATTTTAATCTCTTCAATATTTTTATAAAGGTCTTTGCATTTGGGTATTACGATTAAACAATAAAAAGACCATACCTCAGAAGTCCAATTTAAATGTGAAAAAATATAAATAAAATGAACAAATACTCTAGTGACCAAATTAGTAAAAAATAATTATTTCATCAAATCAGACAATTCATCACAGTATTCCCCAAAGAAAGAGATTTGAGCACTTAAAAACAAAGCCACCAGTAATAATGATACTCATGGGTATTACTGTTGTTTAGTACTGCCATCAACATTATTTCTGGCATATCCAAAGGAATTTATCCAATCTGTAACTTCATCTTAGTAAGTACACACAAAGCTAAAGCAAGCTGGTAAACCACATAAGCTAACTGCTGTTACCTTCAGTCAATCATTAACTGTATTATGTTTTCTGGGCTTTCTAAATTATTTTCAAATCATTTTACAGTTGTAACTCAGCAGTATATATTCTTTAGATATAATTAAATATTTACAGCAACTTCCTGAATTAATATTACGGACAGACACAACCCTGGATGTTATTTCTGAACGCAGTGTAGCTGCACTGGGCCAGCTGAGAGCGGACCTCACATGAGCTGTCGGTCTGGTGAAAGATGGCACGTTCCCTCCATGACATCGATCAAACAACAGCAAAGAAACAAAGGAAAAGAATGCGTGAGTCAGCTGGGGCGTCTCAAATAACCATACATTACAATATGACACATTTTCACAATATTTATGTACTGGTCCTTAGTGAACCATTCATTTTTATTTTACATTCCGTAGAAGACTTAAAAAACGATAATTGATAGGTTGGAACTCTCAGGCTTTAACTTTTCAGTGCTATTGCAGAATTCATCTTTATCATTTAACCAGTTGTAGAAAGACAAATTTTGTACATTCTAAGCTAAGCAGGTCTTCAACCTCACATTTTTTACCCACATTGTTTCTCTATAGTTCTTACTGCTTAATCTACTGTACTGGTTTCTCCTGCCAGTGTGCCCTATTTGAACCCAATTTAGTTCACTCGCTCTGGGTGTCACTGCTAGCAACCACTTGGTATCAAAACCTTAATTCTTTTCACTTTAATTTTTAATGATCCTCACTAACACCAATAGAAATCCAATTATAATCCAGAATAAAACTGACAGAAGATGTTCCTGCACACGTCTACTTTGCAATGCATCTGCTGTCCAAATACAACAACAGTTCAAATCAGGTTCTGAATTGTGATTAACAGCTAAAATACCCACTGGCAAAAACTGCAGTGGATTTCCCAGGTTTCCTTTCACAGGCATTATCACAGAATTTGCAGCACTGTACATTGTACTTGAATTATTATCCTTCAAACTACAAGCTGCATTTCTGGGCAGTGAAAATGACATTGCAGCACATTATTTCTTATCTAAAACATACATAAACATATGCACAAGTATACTTTTCATATAAAATATCCCAGTAAGTTTTACACATGTTACACTGCTGATAGCCCACCCGTGCCTGTAAAGGGTTTGGTCCTTCAGACACCTTGACTGGCCTTAAGTGTTTGTCTTCTGCCTTCTTTTGCCTCCAGCATCAACATTTTACTCGTGACTGGCCAGTGGAATGCAAGTCAGAGAACAGAGCAGGACCTGAGCATACACTGTGAACATCAAGCACTGGAGCATGAGCAGTGGCAAGAGACAATCTGGGATCTAGTACTCATAAAACCAAAAAAACTGATAATCAGGCAAAGATTGGGAACTGCAGAATTTTCATCAAAAATGGGAACGTGAGACAGACAGCTCAACCTTGATCAACAAACACTAGTTAGCATGCCATTTAAAAAGAGTCATACAGAAGTTTAGTTACTGGATAGCCAAACACACAGGGGTTTTTTTAAAAGCCAACACACACACACACACACACACACACACACACACAAACAATCCAAGTGTTCATATCTTTATGGGGATTCACCATTCATTTCTATGGCCATAGCCCTAATCCCAACTATGACAATTTTAACCCCTACCCAACCCTACCCTTAACCATAATTAACCAAACAAAATACAAGACTTTTGGCATTTTTAGTTTTTTGATTGTATTCACATTTTTTATATATATATAAACTTGAGGTTATCCTTGTGGAGACCGAAAAATGTCCCCACAAGGTAAAAAGTTACAGGTTTTTATCACATTTTGGGGAAATCCAGTTCACACAACATAATAATAAGTTCTCTGGAGGTGTGACATCATAGTGTTACCCACTGAGCCAGCACAATATCTTCATTTGTAATATGTTAATTTGGAACCTGTACTACTGAGGACATTAATTTCAATTAAATTCTAATTTATACTATACAGTCAGAACCCATTATTGTACTGCATGTTCGTCTTTGCACCAATCCAATAATGGGCCTGTGTCGGGATTTACATATGGTATTTCGTTGGGTTCTACATACTATTGTTTTTAACTTATAATTTATCACACTTGGGACAATTTCTCACCACACGCATGATCTCTCCAAATACTCATGAACAACTACAAAATTGCATATTTTATATGCAAGTATGTTTTATATACCTGTGATATTCAGTTTCTATTGCTTGTATGGCTGTTTTGCTGTTTTATATTGCGGGAGCAGGTGGGTGACATGTCAGCTGTAGGTCATTGTTATCACAATCGCTTCTTGCAAGAAAGAAGAGCCATAGGACCAATAATTTCCACAAAGTACCAGTTATAAAGGAAGGTGATATATACTGCGATAGACTCATTTTCTTGCTCAAAAATGTGAGCAGCATATAACACTTCTATAAATAACATTCTGTTTCAAAATGCCACACCATTTACAATCTTCAAATGAATCTCTACTTTAAAAGGTCTCCGGCGACAGGAACCCAATTCATCCATCTCCAGGAAACCAACACTACTAAACATCCAACACTGCTTGCACAGCAATACTGTGTGCTGGGCATGTCTGAGCTCCCCCAGCAAAGCAACACGCAACACAGCAGAGCAATACAGGCACATAAATAAGGAACATATAGGCAAAACAAGTAGTGTCTCATAGACAATTATCAACCAGTATTCACACTTTTACAATTTGTATTCAAGTAACCTGATTCCTGGCTCATTTATTATTAATGTATATATGGCTAGTTTTAACTTGAGTACAACTGTAATTTAGACATGTAATTGGCACTCTATTTTGTGATTTCAAGGATAACCAGAGAGTTTTTCTTGAAAGAGTTTTTCAATGAATTCTAAAACCAATCTAAGTAACATAATAGGTAGATCTGCTTGAGGTACAGAAGATATTATTGTACATTGGGGTGACGCAAAGTGCTTTCAGATTACTTTTACAAGCCATGGCTGACATCAAAATATATCAGTTTTGCACAGTATTAAACATCTTCATAGCGCTCTTTTTAGAGAATAGTTTCTAACAGTTTGAAATACATGTTCAAAACATGGCAGATTAAGTTTTTGAATAAAAAAGAACAAGAAAACCAAAAATGGACATTTAGTGTTAATGTCATTTAGTCATATTATAGCAGAATATGGTTTCATAATCCCAATAAAATATTCCACTTTGTTAAACACTCACCCACAATATTCACGACACTGATATCTTTAAAAAGTTCTGTTTTTACATTGATTCACATACTTTTGACAAACATTGGGTCTAATTTTGATAAGTCTTGACAGAAACCTGTATATGATCAAGGGTCTACTGTCAACATGATACCTGCAAGCAAATTGATACCAAAAGGACATAAGAACAGAGCAGGCATAATGAAGCATATCGAATTAATCAAATTTCTAATGGTTCACTGCTCCAACCTAGAGTGCTATTTAGTGTATTGATATTTATATCGCCTTTAATTTATTTCTAACAGTAAAAATAACTTGACAATGTGCAATTTATGGGCAATTAATTATAGTATTACATAAATTTACAGAGCAAAAATTTTTATAATTTAATGCTAGCAAATCTTGCTTAAGGCCAGAAAATAGCTACTTTTAACACTCCCCCAACTGCTACCCTGAAGTCAATGAAACACATGATTTTTGGACTGCCAGTCTTTACTTCAAGGTTTTATTACAGATACAGCACACAATATTTCTTGGTAGCAGAGAGATTTCAGCATTGGCTGATTCTATACCTGTTATGTTCGAGGACAGACTCAATTAGCATGCAGGCTAATGTCTATCAGTACATCAGTATCTGTTATTCAGCGATATTATTCTGCCTCATTTAGAATGACCTGACAATGGACAAGTTAATTATTCAGTTCCCATAAAAAAAGGGGCAATACATGCAATATGCATGTTGCACTTAATAAACAAACAAATGAACAAACAAATAAATACATAAAAATTCACAGATCAGTTTTCAATACCATTATGTGACGCTGCTTTTAGATGCTGCTTTTCAAAATGGAGCTTTTTTTCTGGAAATAAAACATTCTGTCTTGAGTGCAGAATGTAAACAACATCAAAAAAAATTTGCCTTTTGTTGGAGTGAAAAATATATAGCACCAGAGTCTGGTGCTTTTTTTAATTTCTTTGTAGTATAAGGTAATGAAACAACCTTTAGGTGTGAGAAATCAATCCCAGGCCACATAAAGGGATCATCATGGTCAGCTGTGTGAGCATTTTGGTAAACAACAAGGGCTGAAATAGGGCAGTCCTTTCTGATGATAAATATGAACTTTCACTCATATCAGCACAAATCAGGCACATCAGGCCATGAAATTTCTGAAGACCATACGAAGAAAGTTATTACAAATTTTCTGGTGCTCCATTGAAGCACAGTCAGTGCCATGTTGTTCAAATAATGAAAGTTTTATGGTAATGAATCCTCTCAGGAGCTGCTGCCCTGGCAAAATGTCCCAGGAACAGCAAGTAAAGTCACCCAGAAAGTCACAAAGATCCCTGGATCAAAAATCTGAGATCAACAAATCTCTATAATTATCGAGGTCATCAGTCAAACCATGAGAATGACGAGAACAGGACAGACAGCAGAACATCAAGGAAGAATCCACTGTGCACTAACAAGAACAGAATGCAATTCACATGAAGGTCGGGTGTTTGGAATATTTTGTGATTTTTTTCCCTGTTACCTTAGGTCCCTTTACATCTGCAGAAAACATATCAGTCCACTCCAAATTACACAGACTTGCATTAAAGTAGCTATGCACCAGAAGTGCACCAAAGGTGTACTGTGGGCACTAATTAAGGGTCGCATTTGTCTGTTGTTGCTATAATCAATTTCAGAATGGGGAATAACTTTCTTCTCACTGGAGCACTTGATGTTGTGCAAAACATTTATTCGATCCTGTTTCCTTATTTAGTTTTGGTTGAAAATGTGATACATTTTAGACTTTAAACAGTAAGTAACATTGTATGATTTGGGGCTATAAGTGTATTTTGTACTAATCCACTGTAACACGTTTAAACTGTGTATGCTTTCCTACAAAACTGTGACCATTTATGAAAGACGATTACATGCAGTTTATGGCTACCTGAAAATGTCTCAAACTAGATGACAGAGGCTTATGTGAGGTGACTTTCTGCAAGATAAATGTGTCCAACTGAATGGGCTCAAGTCTAATGAAGAATGTGACCCTGAAACACAAGGTTGTGTGAGTCACATGCTAACAGAGTATAATTTTCTTTAAAAATATGTTTAAATACTACGCTGTGTATCAATAAATCTTGATTCACAATATCCTGCTTTGGGTTCAAGGAAAATCTCAAACCATTCCTTGGTATAACCTTGACTTTGGTAGACTCCCATTTACAGCTTGACTTTCCTGACACGAAAGTGTATAAATGACAGTAAAGAAGAAATATAAGAGAGATTTATTTCTCATTTTCCCCTTGCTTCACTTCACTTCTTTGAGACTCTACTGAATCATAATAGATGGGGGGGTGCTGGAAATATATAGTGCATTTATGGCAAATTGATTTTATGCAGTGGTTTATGTTCTATGCAATACAAACAACTAGCTCATGGAAAAGTAATAAATTTGGATGGGACAAAGGTCCACCACATACAAACTATAGGGTCTGCCAGAACAGTTCAGACCTTATACTTTCTCAGCAGAATTTTACTATGATGCACTCAAATACCCTTCCCAGGTCACAGTAAAAACATAAATACAAGATCTGCATATGTACTGTAGATGCATGTACCGTGACAAACGTGCGTTGCATTTATACTGTAAGGATCAGAAGCGAGAGGATCCAAATTCAGTGGCACCATGTTTGTTTCCAAACTGCAAGCAAATATTCATTATCCAATGTATAGGGTTTAGATCAAAGAGCCAGTACTAGAACACAAAGAAAACATCACCGGGCCAAAAAAGTGCGATGCAGAGAAAATTACAAAATCTGAAACACAAGACAAAGCGGTTGTATATGGGAACAAGCACTCAGTATGGTGAAAACACTGCGCACCTAACAAAGAGCTGACTAAAAACAAGGGCCTATTATAAATCACGTGTTAAACAAATGCAGTATTCACAGGTGTGCTGTGATCACTGGTATTAATTCAGCAAAGGGAAAATCAACAAATATTTTGTCAAAAGCAGTTGTTTTTTAGAGGTAGAGTTCAAATTGGGACGTTAAACCAAATTATATAAAATAATTGGTAACATATCTTAAGAAGCCCACAGTACCTCATGCTGTGCTTTTACCTTAGTAAACAGTGTTTATACTCTCTAGTTCTAAGAAACAACACGTTAGCACATAATACACCTTAATGTACTGTATTGAGGGGGGCAGCATGGACATTTTCTCTAGTAATAACTGATACCCCACTTATTATATTATATTCTCACATATTAGAACATAACATGATGTGGTGTTGTGTTTCTGCAAAAAAAAAACAATTAATTTAATGAACTGAAGTATCTTGTAGTTTTAAACTCAAAACGTGTAAAGCCTTCCCCTTTGTTGCACATTCTGACTACTTACTTGAGGAAAAACATCATACATTGCTGATACCTCTCAGCTGGCCAACAAGAACAAAACAGGTCACATGAAACAAATAAGAGCAGTAGACTGTAAAATGCAACTGTGTGGCGAAATTCCCCCTAGATGCCAAAAATTGCGCTGTGAAGCACACATGGATCTACACCTTAACTGAAAATCATACCTACAGTATCTGTACCTCTCTTTAAAAACAATTCCACGGTATTTTTTCTAGCAAAACTCATTTCATAAGTCAGCACAAATTCATTCTTGCTGTCATGACCTCTTCAGGCAAAATCACGTACTGTACATTTTACGCAAAATGGTAGCCCAGGCACTGAAAATGTTTTAATATATAGCGAAGACATTCATTCACATGGTAAAGCTTGTTAAGAAAAACGAATTTGAATATACAGAATACTGTAATACTGTACAAGCGAATGCTAATTGCACTTGCTTTTGGTACTTGAATAACACAGTGATTATCACAGATATGCTAGTGGAATAACTGCACATGGTAAATCATGATGTATACCATGTGAACAGTAAATAAGCTCTTCGGTTTCTGTCACCAATGTTCACCAAACTCAGCAACGCCTTTACTGGGCCGGCCTTTCTGCAGTGGAAAACCAAAGCAAGCTGGAACCGTGCTAAAACTAGCCTTTCTTCATGGTACGGCTTGGGTACGGGTCGCTTCCTGTATGCCAGGGAAAAAGTGCAATTGGTGAATCTGACGAACTGTGATGTACTCACATTACATGTGACTGTGTTTTTTCTGTAAGCCATTGCAAGCATATTTGGATAAGACATTAGACTAACAATATAAATTAACATATTTTCTAGATTTCATCTACAAGTGTCCAGAAGTTTAATGTTAATAGTACATTTAACCTTACAGATTATCCCCACAATATTACCATTAACAGGGACAACTGAGAAGTAGCAGTAGCCACTCAATTTATGATTGTAATTTCACAATACGCTCAATTATTAATTCAATTCAATGGAATAAACAAACAGGTCATCCAGAAAATGTATGCACTATGTGGCTTGTTATTGCCGTATTTCCACTTCAAGGCTGACACTGAAAAGCAGTGACCCTCCCTGGTATCATCCTCTGCATGTAGAGCCGGAATAATCTTGAACTTTATTGGCTCAGCTTTAATACCTGGAACCACTTCAGCAGAAAACAACCTCAATGAGGCTGTTGTTGACGTTGCATTCAGTGATTGGCTGAACGTGGTCATTGGAATCATGGGAAAAGCTTTTCAGGATGCAAGGTCAGGAGAAATAAGTGGGAAAAAAAGACTTAACAGAAAACAGAACATTTGTACTCAGAACCTGAATGCTTACCACTCACTTGTCCATTTAGATTATGCTTTGTGGCAAAGTGAAATCTATTAAAGTGTTAAGCTTGGATGGTTTACTAGCGAGGTATTTTCATGGTTTTCATGATTCCATTGATACTGTTCCAACCGCAATGTACCGCCAAATCCACTTGTTAGAGTGTTCTAATGGATTTGGTGAATACATTTGTTTTTTCTCTGGACATGGTAGATATTCATTAAAGAGCATGGTGTTGTTTTGCGCATGTGGGGCAAAAATGAACTGTAAAGTTTCTGTATCTGCTCAAGGCATGGCATCATTTCAGTGGAGACCAAATTCGGTTAGGCTTCTGTTGACATTGTACCAAAAGACTGTCTAAATACAGTACTGTAAAGCAGCCAGTTTTTCATGCCCTAATCTGAAAAGCTGTTTTCACTGAAAACACTATAGGGGACCAGAAGTGGGGAAGAAGTGTAAGTTGCCATCCTCTGCTGTAGACTCATTTTCACATTTTATAGCATCGAGAACTTATAGAAAAATAAAAAGGATAAAAAGACTAACGTTTGCTTATGAAAAAAATGCAAAAATAAAGAAACGTTAAGTACAATTTATTAAAATTTATTTTAATAAAGCACTTTTGACAGAGAACAATGAAAGATATGTCACTGAAGACATTGATACGGTAATTAAACTGTATGTATTTTTATCCCCTGACAATTCCAGCAGAATAGGATATTCTCCACATAATGTCGAAGGGTGAGAAAAAAAGCAGAACATTAACAAAAAACAAAAACAATGCGAACGATACATGGCATGCGGCATATGTGCTACAATTTCACTGGAAAACTTAGGACATCATCTGGCGAACGACACAATGTTCCCTGTTTCTGAGTGGAAGTCCACTTTAAACACATTCTTCTTCTTCTTCTTCTTCTTCTTCTTCTTCTTATTATTATTATTATTATTATTATTATTATTATTATTAATAATAATAATAATAATAAATATGAGCCAAATAAATCTTCTATTTTGAAACATACACTTTTATTTTTTTTATGTTTGTATGGTATGCATGCATGGATGAGCCAAAACACACTATTACCCAGAAATACGCACAGGGCAATGGTGACAAGACACAAAGGTTGAGGCAAACAAATCTGACAGCCGTCCCGCAGTGCGCCCACTGTGCTCGAAACGCGGCGAGAGCCGACGAAAACAGGGGGCTTACAAAGTTCAGCACCATCTGCTCCAATTACGACACAGGCGCATCTCATAATCGACACCCCTCCTTCCCAGCACACAAGGACAAGTGTTTACTCGCGTTACCGGGGGCGACGTGTTACTGCAAAGAGGCTGTTAGGGTGAAGATTTAGTGCCATTCTAAAACGCCGCTCATGCTCAGGGGACATAAGTCACAGCAATTAGCATGATGTTGCCGATTACACATCATGTTGACAATAACGGATTAAGCAAAAATACATGCGCATAACTATAAACTACGTTCTCGGAAACAACAGTGACTATAACTACTAAACATTTAAATGGCATAAACTATAGAATTGCAATTATTATTTTCGGATTGCAGAGGCGAACGTAAGAGAACGATGTTTTTATCATCATTTATTCTGTACTTTGGACTTTGTTGATGTATTACGGAAAACTGAACGTTGTTAAATTCAGCGGCACAAATATAGCTTTGAATGCTTAACAGCGATATCAATTCATCTTTCACTAACTGATTTTCTTGGGATCGGATATTTTCTCCACTTAATCGACATTAAGAGTCTACATTTATATGCTGAATTTCCCCAGAGTGTCTCACGAATCATCTTTAGCAACAGTGAAATGCAAAACTGGCAGGTAAAAAAAACCTTCCGAACAGGACAATGAGTCATTACTATATTTTAAATAAAGCAAATGTATTTGTGTGACAAAAGTAACCATGGTCGCCGTATGCTTTGATCTTGCGATAATCAGAACACAAAATAAAACATGATTGTACGTTTCTGTTTTATGCATGATGCAATTTTGCTCCGCATTAAATATTTAATTTTATATTGTGTGTATATACACATACACGCACATATAACTTACGTATATACCACAGATACTGATGCTTATCAGAATAACTCATTTACAAAGTTATCACAATAAACACTTCCTGATGTCTACAAAAATACCCAAAATACCTACAGTAGACTTCACATTCGCTAATTCCCGTTCAAGTGTCTTGCCTATGGTAAAATCTCGTAAACATAACAATTTATCTAAAGTTGAAAGCAAATTAAACAAAAACATACAAATTCGCTACAAGAAGATATGGTTGCACTTTTACGTACATTTTAAACGATAAGCAGGTGATCTGAAAGGGAACATCTATAAAATAAGTAAATAACCTGCCATAATAGTCGAAAAATAAGTCAAAGTAAAAGAAAAGCACCAGCATGCACAATATGAAGCATTAAACGTGCGCATACAGTCTATGCAGTGGTTATTTACATTACACGTAAAACAAAGTTATCAAAACACAAACTTGTTTCTGAATCCCACTGACTCCACATATCGAAATACAATTTAAATATTGTACGAAAAGCGTGTAACACTTACGAAAAGAATATTTTTCCCCACATTTATCCCTTTTACTTACCTTTACAAAGTATCCCGCGGTAGCAGCAAAGAAGCATAAACAACAGCGCAAACATCCCTGCGGTGGTTTTGTAAGCGAAATCCATGCTGTACAAACGCCGTGAGAAGCGTGCCTTCGCCTTTTCTCTCCTCCTTATGGAACATGCGCGCCTCACTTCTGTCTTCTCCTCAGTGCGGCTCTTTCACGCCATCCGGCTGCCGAGCATATTTGAATATATTCTGCATGTTATCCTCAGACACACCTACGGTCCTGCCTCAAATATAAACAGCCGACGCGCAGGAAAACGGGAGCAGCTTTCCCAGAGCACTATTCAGCAACGACGCTCTGGAAATATCAGAAAGAAACATCACTGCAAGCAGGACCTTTCTCCTTATAGCCTGAATGTGCTCATGGATCGCGTGTCATCTATTTTTTTTCGTTATTTTTGGGACAAAGTAAAATTAATCGGAGTATTTAACTAGGCTGGTTTATCATAAAAGCACTAATATAAGGTTCACAGTGTAGCTGATGCCACGCCAACCACCATATCCTGTCAGAATTATTTGGAGTGCTTGGCTCATGTTTACCAGGTTTGTGTCATAGTTCTTTAAGGCAGTAAAGGTACATATTGAATGCTGTGTATGTTGTACCATATTTTATGTATTTATCCTAAATCAGACCAAATATAACTGTTCAGATACAGATAATAATGCACATATTCCATTGAAGGGCTCCTTGGTCCCAGGAGCACAAGCAGTGAACTCCTGAACAATGTGGGATATCATCCCACAATATTACCTAAAACAAATGATCATGTGATTGTTTGCTGACAGCCCAATGAATTCGACATTCTCAGTGTAATAGTTCAGCTATAAAAAGTTGAGCTGATTCAATAATGGTTTGATACATTTTTTCTTTATAACCTACTTCACAGGCTGCTTATTCTATTAGTGTGGAAAGTTATTGCTAGACAGCACAATATTCTCACAACCATTTGCATTCCATAATATTTCATTTCTGCTGTAAGGGGTGTATTTCAGGTTGGTGAGGCTGTTAAACCCTCAGCAAACGTAGTGCGGGGCCACTGCACTAGGTGAAATGCCAATCTATCGCAGGGCACACACACACAAAAGTAATTTAGAGACAGCAATTCATCTAACTGTATGTTTTTGGAATGTGGAAGGAACCCGAGAAACCCGGAGGAACGCCACACGAGCAGGGAGAACAGGCGAACTGCAATCGCACGCACACACACAGCCGGAAATCGAACTCCAACCCAGGAGGTATGAAACCTCAGTCCTATAGCCACTAAACAACTGTGTCAACCCTGGCAGATCACAATCCAAGCAATTCAAGGTCCATGTGTCATGATGTTTATTATCACCTTGCTTATCCTAAAAGTCAAACATATTTCTTCATTCTTCCAGGGGAAGTTTTATTATATCACATAAGTAATTTCTAATTGATAAAGCACAATGCATTCTGGGCTTAAAACCAGATGTGAATATAGAGAAGCAAACAAATACATTAATAATTTGTAGAAGAGGTTTTTTTTTTTGTATTGATCAAAACCAGATGCAGGTATAGCTTCTGCCATACAACATATCACAGTTGAACAAATTAGTAGGCGTTGCATGAAAGCAGATTTTCTTTGAGAAGGCAAACGGGGCAGCAGGGTGTAGGATCATACAGGGAGATTTTAAAGCAAGCATCTGTGGGTGACAACCAGTCGATGTGACCCTACCAGCCTGCAGATGAAAGAGGATACTGTTTTGGGACCCCGTGTGATACATACCCATAAAAACATAAACAAATCTTTTTTTGTAAAGTACCAGTCGTCTTTTGACAGTCAAGACTTTCTGTGACAAACATCATTTGGAAGGGTATGTTTTAGGTTATCAATAACAACTTCTGCACGCTAAGGTATTGGATCCTGTTATGTTCCACTGGATTATTTTTTCATGCCAATGTGAAAGGAATCTTGAACAATGAAAATATAATACATCAAAGTCACCCATCCATCCACCCAAATCACATACCTTGGACAGGGTTACAAGGGGGCCTGGAGTCTGCCCAAGGTACCACAGGACACGCAGTGGATGGGATGCCAGTGCACGAAAATCAGAAGTAACAGAGTGATCTCACTAGATGGTGAGGTATGGAACCGCATGGAGATAAGAAACCGCAGCAGTAACACCTTCTGGTTTCTACACTGTCAGTTTTATCCAGTCCATTTCAAGCAAGGGCTATTATGCATAGCGCTGCCAATGGTGACCATATGCTCACTCTTAACATATTAGGTCTGAAGTATGACTTCATTGTATTCATGGCCCCATGCTGTGCTGCTGGTAAAATTGCTGAACAAGCAATTGAAGCACAGCGTCTTCCTCAGTCTCGCGATCTTTCTCCCAAAAGGGTTTCTGCTTATGCTGCCTATAATAAAGCGGTCTTACATACAGCACTGCCGCAGTTCGCTGCCAGGAACCTGGGCTGGGTCCCGACTTCCTTGCGTCTAATTTCAGTGTTCCACTAGCATGCACATTTTCATTCTCACATACTCCCCAGGTACTGATTTGAGATTCTAAACTGCCCCTGTTGGTGATCTGACATTCACAGGAGGCTGCCCTTCTGTTCCGAGACAGGGAGCGTGTTTTCCTTCAGAGCTCTCTATGAGTCACATACACGTTTACCTTCATGCCAATTTCAGGAGCAGAGTGATAATCATACACATTAATCTGCTAAATATAGTTCAGTTTTTATATATAACTGCTGGAAGAGAGGGCATGAAGTACGAGTAGCATTGTGTTTTTCAAATGTACACATGGGATACAGAATCACCACTTAATATTTTATCAGAAGGCTTTATCTTGGTCAGTGTGTATCATCTAATATTTCTATGTATTTTCTTAAAAAGAAAAACAATATGCTGTAAATTACTACCAATAACGAGATTTACAGTGAAGAACTTGTTCCTTTATGATTTATTTGTAACATAATGGATTACACTTTTAGGTTCCTTTAAAAAAAAAAAAAAGGAAAACTACTCCGACCCTACTCCCTCCCCCCCCGCCACCACTTTGTAGGCCGGCAGGCAGACAGACAGACAGACTGACTGACAGACAAACACACAGACACACACACACAGGTTTGTAATTATAACTCTGTTTGGACTCTATATTCATTTCTATAGGGAAACACTAATCCCACCATCTTAATCTCTATCCAGCCCTAACCTTAACCATAAGTAACTAAACAAAGTACAAGACTTTTTACATTTTTACTTTTTTGATTGCATTCACAGATGTTTGTGGGGACCCGAAAAATGGTCCCCACAAAGTAATATAAACCTAATTCACACACACTCAGAATACAGACAAACCCCCCTTCTCCAGTGGTGTGGGAAAAGCATTAGCTATTGACATAGTGGTAGGAAGGGATGTGACTGCCCATTACCAATCATTTGTGGCAACAAGAGATTCAGTAGCACAGACTGCACCCCATTTCAATCATACCTTTATGCCTATGGAAAATTGAGCGGTCACTCAGCAGCGGATGACCTGATGGACAGCGGAGGCTCTGCAAAGAGCACTCTAGCTCCAAGCTCAGCTGTGATTGTTAATCTCTGTTTGATGGTACCTACCTATGGACCATGCTGGGTGTTGAACCAGTGCAACATTCATCTCCCTACTGCCTGGATATTGTTTCTTTATTTAGTCCAGAAGATGTTTCTTCTCCTTTACTGTTAATAAAATGCTAGACTGTGAAAGACTTCATCTGCACCCCTCGGGTTTTTTCATTGCCTCCTCCAGACTGCTGAATTAAAATACAATAATGATGCATTCAAGAAGAACAAGAATAGAGTGTTTACTGCAGTTATACATGTACTATATTTTTAATTATGTTAATATTCCATTCCACGCTGCAGCAAAATACATTATTCATTTTACATGGATTAGCTATGCAATCAGTAAACAAACTGAAAAAAAGCATATTTATGTACCAGCATAATCAGTTATTAATGAGTATTGTTTGCTGATGATCTAGAAGAAGAATGAGACCACCAAATGAAGTTAGTACAATTTGCATTGTGGTAGCCATTACTTCATTTGTAGTTATTTCATGGATGCAAGTATCCATATAATGATATTTTGGAAAGTTGAACTCATTGTTTGATAACTGAGAATTTGGAATACGAAAAATTTTGACATTTTTCAAAGCACCCTAACTTTATTCTCTCTGTACTCCCAATCCTGGTGACGTAAGGCAGTTTTTATTCTGATTTATTCTCTTTTTTTTTTTTATAAAAATACATACCAATATTCTGTTTAACCATCTGAAACATAATTTCCTTTGAATACACGGAAAAGCATCAGGAGATGAACAAATATTGTAACTCCAAGAAATTAGCAAATTCTTCAATGCAGAAAACCAACATTTTGCTACTGTTTTCTGTTTGGACCAATTTTATGCTTAACGAGCTGGAACAAGGTTATTTTCTATCCTTTCTTATCATTCCTCATTTGTTTCTGATGATTTATTAGAATTTCATCTAGCTAACTATTCTGAAAATGTACTGTTTCTTACCTTTATATATCTTATATGAACAACATACTTAGAGCAACCCAGCTCCATGAAGCCACTGCAATATCTATGGTGATTTATCTACACTGATAGTGTCCTAAATGTGGAATCATTGACCTAATATAAAGCCCATCTCCCTAACAAACTCTGCTAATATGATGCCATTTCGGGCCTGTTTCTTATTGTGTTATTACATGCTAATCACTGCTTTGTTTGTTGTCTGATATTCCACAGTAGGAATTTTTTTCTCTCCCTTCCTGTTCTTGCAAGGTCCATTACGTTTCATTTGACTTAATTGTATTTCATCAGATCTAAGGTTTAGCAGAAGGTTGTGATGGTAGGTGCCATAGGGGAGGGATGAGGAGGTTTGCCTGGGTGAGTTAGACCTCTGTACCACTAATCAAAAGGCCATCATTTCATATCCCATGGTCAACAAAATACCTACATTATCATTAGGCCCTTGAGCGAGCCCCCTCTCCCACTAGAACCCCCCTCAACATGAGATGGCCATTTGATTCCAGTGGCAATTACAGAATACATCTGATATCACCAGAGCATGCTGTCACAAGGAAAGAGAAGTTCAAGTGAAAATCTGATCTTTAACAAAGCCCCATTGCCCATTATATACAACTGGACTTGCACAGTATATGAACAATTACATTTTCTTCTGATCTGTGCAATATAAGTACAATTTCTGTGGCTATAACATATATTTAGCAGGATGTGTAGAGGTTTGAGTCTTGCCTCTGTTTTTTGTGTGTTTTGTCCCTTACTGAGTGGGTGTCCTTCCTCATTCCAAATACATGCCGTTAAACTAAGAGGTATCTCTAAATTGCCTCTTTCTAGGTGCCAGGTGATGGATTGGAATCCTTGCAAAAATCATAAACACAAAAAGAACAAAAGCAGCAATGGGCTGAAAAAGCAAAAATTCCTTATAAAGACAAGCCAGAACTAAAATGATCCTTAAATGAAAAGAGGAAATATAGTGGGAATAAAAGGGCCTCTTTATGTCTGTGTACAACAATGCAAAATGCTGGGGAAAGTCCTCTGCTCCAGGACTGGAGAAAACATCACCTTGAAATGAACAGGTAAATATTTACAATACAGGCCATAGCCAATCCTCTCATATATTAAAGTATAAATTGCAGAATATACATCCATACACCATATACATGCATATATACTGTATGTATAGTCTTAATATCCCAGCAAAGCCATTTGCCCAGCACACATGTAGTGGTTGTTTGAATTGTCGTTGTTTTTTTCTTCAGACAGTTCCTGATCAAAGTGGCTATATACAGAGATGAAGGTCCTTCTGGAATATATCAGGAAAATATGTTTCCTTTTCAAGTGAATGGTACTTTATACGGCATTATGATTAAAACCACCTGCCATGGGATGGAATAAAAAAAATAAATAAAACAACAACAATAATAATACTGCTACTACTACTGCTACTACTACTACTACTACTACTGATAATAATAATAATAATAATAATAATAAATCTTCTTGACGAAGGTCAAAAAAAGGCACCAACAAACAGATACATCCCAAGTTGCTTTGGGTCATTAAGTTAGGTTTTTCCTTTTTGCCAGGTTTGGAGTAATCGTAGAGGTTAACAGATGAACTATAGCAGGCTATACTAGATTACTAGATTATTTGATAGAGCTAGGACAGCTTTTTTTTTTTTTTTAAATCTGAGACATTCTCATTCACAGGAAAAACATTATTTTACTGTAATATATTGTATATAGCTTTTTATAGTACAGAGTTCATGTAACAATACTGGGCTTGCCTTGTGGTGATCAGGCTTTAAACAATAATCAAGGAGTTAGTCTGGGAAGTGGAATTTGAATTCGATGTGACAGCAAGAGGGAATTCTACAGGCTTTCCAATACCTTTTATTTATGCATTAATGGATGAGGATAAATGCTTAGAAGATGGATGGATGCATGCATGCAAGTATGGTATTGGGGCCCCAAAATAATTTTAATCTACAAATTTTTGTATATAAATTTCCTGTACATTTTAATACACTGCAAGCAGCTTAGTTTATTAAACTCTGCAGTGCTTAAAAAGACATTAAATTCACAAAATGAAATTTAAACCAGTCAATGATGATGCAGTAGCAGGAGTACAGACCTGCACATAGTCTCAAACTATTGTCCAAATTGAGGCAAATTTAGCCGTTAGCATCACTGCTAGTATAAGAGCAGTGATCCCTGCCAGCCTGAAACTGAGGTGTGCTTGACAGATAAAGCCGAACGCACAGGTCTGGCAATTTAGTGATCTGATCATGGACTTTGCTGCAAAGAAATCTAGAAAAGCAAAATTTTGAAAAGAAAGTATGTCTATGTTAATATACAAGATGGCCTATGCAGTATTTGATATTTCTGTTTTTGTAGGCTTTTGCAATAAGATGATATAGTTCATTGTTTTCAAAACACAGTAAGGGGTGGTAATTGTACTTGGTTTTTCTGTAAGTCACATGGAACTCGAATAGTGTGTGATGAATGGCATCTTTCATACTGCATTTAAAAAGACTGTTGATGTTTTCTGCTGTCTTTTCATCTTTGTCTGTCATCATCAATTCACTCCCAAAATACATGTTTAATGATAAAGCACAGATCGCCAGATCCACCTGTAATCTGTGAAGCAATGGCTAATTAAAGATGTATGCTTTGATACAGCATCCTTTGACCCTCATATTTTCAGATAGTAGACTTATATTATATTATGTATTACTTGACATTTTAGGCATTCACTTTTAGGAATGAGCGAGTACAGCATTATCTGTATCTGTTAACCATATGAATTATCTGTATCTGTATCTGTACTCGGACTGGGCGGGGCCTAACCCAGAAGTAGGTGGGATTTAACCTGGAAGTGGGTCGGGTTGTCTTGAAATGGGTGGGGCTTTAACCGGTATGTTATTTTAAGCATGCAATTGATATGGATTGATCGGAAATTGTTATATTTATTGCTGATTAGAGAACTATTTACATGACAGCATCAGCATTCAGCTTGTAATATTTTTTATACCACAACTACCTTTATTTTTTTTTATAAAATACAGCAAGGAAGTGTCACTCAGTGCGTGAAGTCAAAAAACTGGTTGGAGCCAGCAGACGGTTAAAAAAAAAAAAACTCCAATGACCAGCAGAGAGAGGGAGAGAGAGAGAGTGTGTGTGTAGCTAATTAATTTGTAATATAATTTTATATTATATTTTTTTATTTTTTTTAATGAAATACAGCAAGAAAGTCAGACACTCAGTGCATGAAGTAAAAAAAACTGGATAGAGCCAGCTGACTATTTAAAAAAGAAAAAAAAATCTCCGACAGGCAGAGACGCGAGTCGCATTCTACCAAGCACCACGTCTGAACAAACCCCACG